>CM035411.1:12946147-12981147 GCA_020310875.1 Ceratopteris richardii
TGCGTGGAGGATGTGTATGTGTGCGATGTGGAAAGTTGTGGATAGCCGAGTCATGAAGGATGGTGGTGATCTGTATGTAAGTGTATCCAAAGGTGAGAATGGATCGAGGGAGAGTAGCCGGGTGTGTAAGTGGTGTGCATAAACGTGTGAGAGCTCGTGTGTGAAGTGTATCGTGGTGTGTGGCTCAATGAATGAGGGAGGGTCTAGTGGGATAGGAGATAAGAGTGTGAATGTGATAAACGTATGGTCAGCACCAAGTGGGCATCATCCAATACTAAGTGAGGGGATAAGTGAAGCTCCAGAGATGGTACCCAGAATGTAGTCAATCGTGCTCTCACCTCCCCAGTGAGAGAGAGAAAGAAAGAAAGAAAGACCTTTTAACGTCTATTAGAGGCCAAAATCGGCCTATGAGACAAGACATATACAGTATGGCCCAATCCATTGTGATCCCGAAAGGAAAATAAAGTGTGAGTACAAAACAGAGCAAAAACGGAGTGGATAATAGCTTGTGTCGAGGGTATGGGGTGCTATGGGCATGCATCTATATGCTCAATAGGTGAGATACAAACATGATATGCATAGGGAGGGGAGGCTCGGTGGTGTCACAACCCTCTAAATGTCTGGAGTGGGTGTAGGATATAATGCATCGGTGTGTAAGGCATCGTGGCGATCCTCAAAATGCTCTACACATCGAGATCGACAGGAGTGCGTTGTTGACGTCTCTGTATATCCATGTCATGGCATGCGTTAATTGCCTGAATCTCTCTCTGGTGGGGACGGGCTCTCCGGAGTGGAGGTCTCGATCGTCGATGCTGGCGTCTAAGCTCCTTTGCTCTCTGTAATGTGACACCCCACATCGATCTGGGTCCTCGGGTGGTTATGGGTCTAGGGGGTCAGGTGTATCTCCATGTGCTACTGGAGAAGTGATGCACGGCGACGTTGGAGCTCTACTAGGAAACGGCCTAGAGGGCGCTCGTCCTCTGTCTCCAATAAAGCCATGATCTCTCTAGGCCCCCTGAAGAGGTGTGGGTAGCGGTCTCTGATGTCCTCATATGCCTGACATCTGCATGTGTAGTGCTCCTCGTCGTCCACCTCTCGGCATATCCTGCATAATCTCTCATCCATGGGGGTATGTGTCCCACGTCCAACCTCAATCTCGAGCTGGTGTGATGATACTCTGAGCTTCCCAATAGCCACTCTCTCTGCTGGTGCCATGTATGTATTCATGTATCGTGGTCTCTGAATGAAACCATCCGCTGTCACAGCAAGGAAGTGGTCTCTGTGGTGTTGCCTCTTTGTGGGAAGAGGCTCCCGTGGTGCTATCCATGTCTCCCTGACGTGTATCTGTAGTAGGTCATGACGGATAATCCTGTTCCTCTCAGAACGAGAGAGGGGAATGTAGGGGGAAGAGAGGTCATACTAAAAAGGGGGGGAGATCTGTTATGCTCATGCCATGGTCTGCTAACCATCAATAGGTCCCTGCATACCATACTCTCTCATGCCCCATGTTTGCCAAGTGTCTAGAGGTCTCAAATGCAAGCCTGGTGAGTCTGCTGGTGGGGAGCTCTCTGACTCAAAATAAAGGTCACCAGTTAAAAGAGGGCCTCCACTAGCATCGGTGGTGTGCCAAGCTCGGCTCGTACAATGTCATGTGGAACGGAGGGCTTTCTATGGAGCAAGCGTGAGATCATGGTGACCTGGGGCCTCTCAATCCGCGTCTACATCGCCTTCGTGATCCCTGGTGCCCATACTGCTTCTGCATACATCAATGTGGGTGTCACTAGAGTATCAAAGAGCCACCCCTTAGTCCGGGGCTCCTGAAAATGTGCCTGAAAGCAGCGTCTCTCCAATCCTGCTAGTGCCGCATAGCCTCGTGTCAATCTATCTCTCGCTGCCTGTGCCATGGAGAATACCCCTGTACTTCTCGAGAGGGTAATGCCTAGGTAGACGTAGGAGTCCACTACCTGTATCTGTCCTCGAGCTTCGGTGAAGGAGGCATGATGGCATACTGTCCGGAAGGCATGGAAGATCATGACCTTTGTCTTGCCAAGGTTCACTGTGAGTCCTCTCTCCATGCAGAAGGTATCGAGCGCCTGTAGATGTGACTGCAACCCCTCCTGTGACTCTGAAAGCAGAACAATGTCATCAACATATAATAGGATGTGTACTGGCGTACCTCCGAGGTCTCCTCCTAGCCCTCCTGCTCGCTGTATATCCTCCGTAATCTCATCGATGTAGAGACCGAAGAGAGTGGGTGAGAGAAGGAAACCTTGTTTCACACCAATGGTGCTAACAAGGTTGTCTGATAGGCCGCCAGGGAAGCGCACCCTGCCTGGGACTCGTGCATACAAAGCATGGATGGCCCATAGCATGTCTGATGGTAGCTTCAACTCCCGGAGTCTCTGTAGTAGTCTCTCTCGAGGGAGGCTTTGCGGAAATCCACAAAGCAACAGTATAATCTCCGCTTCCTCGCCTTCGCGCTCTCAATCAAGCAACAAAGTACGAAGATGTGGTCGATGGTGCAGAAAGTGCGGCGGAAGCCTGCCTGGCCGGGTGCTCTGATTTGGCTGCCTCAAAGTATGTACTGAGCTCTGCCTCTAGTACTGCCCCATAGATCTTGGCCAGGATGTGGCGTATCATAATAGTCCTGTAGTTCCCTGGGTCCATCATATCGCCAGACTTATGGATAGGCACAATGGTATGCATAGTCCACGAGTCATGTAATCCCTCAACCAAAGCCCGGTTGAAGAGATGGGCGATCAGGTGGGAGACTACATCTACTGTGTATATAAAGTGCTCTCTCTGTAGTCTTGTGTGGTCTGTTGAACGGCCATGCTGAAGCCTATAGATGGCCTGTCGTACCATGCCTGCTCTGAATAGGGTGGATATCACAGGACACGGTGTGGGAGGGATCGGCAGTGGTGGTTGTCCTGGGACATCATATAATCTCTGGGCGTAGGTGTGCCAAGTCTAAGGATCTACTATGGGTGTAGGTGGGAGTGGCTCACGGAGGGCCCTCCAGGCGGTGGCGCAATCTCTACTCATGAGAAGTTCAAACAACTCTGCCTCCTCTCGCTCCTCGAAAGCTCGCCTCTTTCGGCGTGTGAGGGCTCGCATCTGTCGTCGTGCCTCCCTCTTTGTGATGGAGTCCAAGATACTCTGTGCTCTGAGATGTCGGTATAGTCGTCTACACTCCTCATCGTACCACCTATTCTAAGGTGTATGCCCCAGCCGTGTCGAATGTCCAGTGCTATGTGTGGTGTATGGAAAGCTGAGCCACGTATGGATAGGGCGAGATATGCATGATCGCTCCAATCGGTATGGATGGGATGGTGAATGAGGTGATGAGATGGGTCGCCTCCGGGGGTCCGATAACATAGTCTACCACACTGCCTCCATGCGGTGTCGTGGGTAGGATGCAGGTAAGACCACCCGAGATGGGCCAGGTCGCCATCCCATTATAGATAATGAGACGGTGTGCTGCTCCCATCTGGAGTAGGTGTCGGCTCTATGAGGTGGGTGTGGTGGTGTCGGCTGAGGCTCTGAATGTAGACATGTCCTCTATGGTGCGAAGCATCTAAGGGTCGTCAAAGTCGTAGATATCACACTGGTGGCTCTGAGTACAGGCATTGAAGTCTCCTACAAGGAAGACTTCACCCAACCCGGTATACTCCATAATGGTGTCACTGAGGTAGACATATGGCGATGTGTCTGACCCCTCCCCCCCTGAGGGCTGCTCAGGGGAATGTGTGAAGCATGAGCCGATGGGTGCAATATAGGAGACGGCAAAATACGCTGCTCTCTCCTCTGATAGTTGGAGGCATATCCACATGAAACGTGCCTCTGGTTCTCTGGCTACCACTCGTATCCTGTGCTGTAGCGACTGTCTATAGAGCACGACTACTCCTCCGGATCCTCGTGTGGTGTGTTGTCGCATCTGTCGGCAGTGAGCTGACTCCCACATATAGCCCTCAATCCTCGGTAGGCTCCTCCCCGGGCTCTCGTGTGTCTCTGTCAAGAAGATCATATCTCTTCCCTCCATCACCTCCTTGAGGCACCCTGGATGTGTCCACAAAGATCCATTGCAGTTCCAGACTCAATGCGCACCTCCTACTGTGTTGTCTCATAGGCCGCGAATCCCTAGTCAATGGGTCGTCCATCGATGAGGACACGACCGTCTCTGTATAGGGCACGATGTCCATCCCGTCGGGCCTGGAGGACACGAGGCATGCATGCACGTATGTGCTCTACCTGCATCCGTGTGAGGTCATCATCCAAATAGATCAAGGTGCCCAGTGTAGTGCGTAGTACTCCTTGTCGTCTGAGGAAGTCTCTCCTCCTAGCCTCATCCGAAAACTGAAGGATAAGTGCTCTACTCCGTGTAGTGTCTCGTCCTCCTCTCCAGGCAAGGGTGAAAGGAAGAGGCTCATTCACGCGATATCCAAGTAGTGTGCATAAGCGACGTCCATCCTGCTGTGGTGATCCGTTTGTCTCTGTGAGGCCGGAGGCGCGGACATTGAGCCTTCGGGCTTGCCGCATCCGCTCCTCCTCAATGGTGGTGTGTACTATGTGGATCTCCTCATGGTGGTTGTTCATCTTTGCCTCCTGTCGAAGGTTTCTTTTGACAACTTCAACCCATCCGTCTTTCTTAATCTCAAACTCCTTCTGAACCACCTCTATGCACTCTTTCTTGATAGTTGTCCGGATGTCCTCTAGTTGTGGGGCGATCTCCCCCTCCTCACGTATGCTGTCCAGTTTCATCTTCATATCAGTGAGCCCAGTATGCAACTTCTCCTCATTGTGTGAGTGTTGCTTACGGATAGCAAGAAGCTCCTTCCGGAGGGACTCGTTTTCCTTCTCCAAGGATGCTACCTTGGCTTCGAGGGCGACGACTCTGCGGCTAACTCCATTCAGTCCAAAGTCTCCTTCTTTCTTATGCTTCCCTATCAACTCTGGGAGGGTATGCTCTAATGCACCAATTGTTCCTTCAACTTGGGAGCCATAGAAGAGAGAGAGAGAGAGAGAGAGAGAGAGGATTGGGGTTAGGGTTAGGATTAACGGTTAAGGTTGAGATTTAAGTTTTTGGGGCTTTTGGGTTATGGTTAAGGGTAGGGGGTAGGGGGTAGTGTGAGAGATTAGATTAGACATTTGGGGGAGTTAGGGTTTGTTTGCACTTAGGGTTAGGGTTTCGATACTTAGGGTTAGCGTTTCAATACTTAGGGTTAGGGTTTCGATACTTAGGGTTAGGGTTTCGATACTTAGGGTTAGGGTTTCGATACTTAGGATGAAGGTTGGTTTCTGCTAGGGTTTCAGGTTAGGGTTTCGAGAGCAAGGGCAAGTAGGGCGGGTGGCGCGCGCAGCAGGTAGGTCGGGTGGCGGGCGCAACGGGCAAGGCAGGTGGCGGGCACAGCGGGCTGGGAGGGAGGCGGGGGGCAGCGAGCAGGGAAGGTGGCGGGTGCAACGGGCTGGAAGGGAGGCGGGTGCAGCAGACAGGGAGGGAGGCGAGCTGGGAGGGAGGCAGGTGCAGCGGGCAGGGAGGGAGGCGGGCTGGGAGGGAGGTGGGGGGCAAGGCGGGAGGGCGGGGCAGTGAGCAGTAGGGGCGGGAGGGAAAGTAGAATTAAGTACCACAACAAAGATGACATCATACTTTTATATGACATAGAGAGAGGGGAGAGAGAAAGAAAGAAAGAAAGAAAGAAAGAAAGAAAGAAAGAAAGAAAGTGTTTTTACGTCTATTAGGAGGCCGAACTCTACCTATGAGACAAATCGATGTACATGGGTGTATCTTCTGTCTATCAGAGAAGATAAAAGTGATGAAAAAGAAACTGATAAAGCTGATACATATCTCCGTGAAGTAGAATTAAGTACCGCAACAAAGATGACATCATAGTTTTATATGGCATAGAGAGATTTTGGGGGGGAGGGGGGGGGGGGAGAGAGAGAGAGAGAGAGAAAGAAAGAAAGTGTTTTTACGTCTATTAGGAGGCCGAACTCGGCCTATGAGACAAATCGATGTACATGGGTGTATCTTTTGTCAATTACAAAAGATAGAAGTGCTGAAAAAAACTGGTAAGCTGATATAGATCTCCGTAGATTGCATGTGGCGATACCCATGAAAATGGGGGGGGGTGTATGGAGTGCGCTATCTATGATAGTCTATATGCAAAAGGGTAGTACAACAAGCATGAGAATGCATCTGAAACGACTAACTAGCTCCATCCAGTGCTAGTGGGCGGGTGTAAGATGTGATACGTAGGTGGAGATGGAGTCACGGCCACCCTGATGGCTGCAACGGGATGGGCCATCACCTCGGATCGTCTCTCCTCCATGGCGGGATGGTCATGAGCCTGGATCTCCCCAATCTGGTGTCGATGAAGTCTGCGGGCCCCATATCCTATAGCACGGGGTCGTCTCCTAGCTCGAGAAGTCTGAGCCTGCTGAAGAGTCAACCCTCTCGGTGTGTGGGCTGAGGGGGGAGGGCTGGAGAACGTGGTGGAATAAAGAAGTCAGTGAGCTGACTTTGTCTCCCTCCTGTATGGGATGCTACAGTAGGCTGGAGTAGGGAATCTCTATGACTCTGTATCTCTAGTAGGAATCGCCCGAGTTGTCGCTGGTCTCTAGAGTCCATGATCTCTCGGAGGGTGGGCTGCCCTGCAAACAGAGTCTCGTATCTGCCTCTGATGCCATCATATGCGATACATCTACATACAAAGTGCTCCTCATCCTCCATCTCTACTCTCCATACCCTGCATATCTGCTCCTCTCTGGGAATGTCTGCGGCTCTGCCCGTCTCAATCTCTAGTCGGTGTGATGAGACTCTGAACTGGCCAATCGCTACCCTCGAGCTATGAGGCATGTAAGTATCCATGTAGCATGGTCGCTGGATGAAACCGTCTGCTAGTGTGTCTAAGAACTGGTCTCGGTAGTGTGATAGTCTCGGTCCCATGTGTGGTGTGTGCCATGTCTGACTAATGTAGAGCTGCCAGAGATCCTGTCTGAGCACAACATTCCTCTCACGACGAGAGACGTGGATGTGAGGTGAGTCTGGGTCATACTGATAAGGCGGCAATCTGTCCATATCAAGTCCATGACTATCAAACCAGACTCTAACCTGAGTGTACCAAGATCTCTCATATCTTGACTCTGATATCTGTATAGATGCCTCAAAGAGCTCCTCTTGTTTGCTCCTCCCCTTACCCACTTCAGCTTCAAAAATCTACACAATCATTCTCTCTCTAACTTTCTCTTTTCTCCACACGAGTTGCAATCCCAAGAGCCTCTGCCACCACTGGGTTTCGATAAACAGTTCTCATTTCCCTCTGTCAATGATCATATCTCAACTTCAATTTATGCCGTAGGGAAACAAAAACTGCATCACTAATTTCAATTTTCCTCAAGAAAAAAGGTTTTTTATCTTTCTTACGATAGGAACTATTAGAACACGGCCTTGAAGTCGTCGTGCGCATGCCAGTCTAGCCCACCTGCGGTGCTCGTTGTCGCCCACCCCCCTTTTCCCCCCCCCCTCCTCGCAACACTTCCCTAATCCCTTCCTCCCCCCTGCAACGCCCTCCCTACCCGTCGCCCCTGCCTGAGCGCCCCCCCCCCCCCCCCCCCCAAAACCTTCAGCCTCTCTTCGTAGCCCCCCTCCCCCTTCCTTTTTTTTCTTCGGCTTGTCTCCTCACCCTCCCACTCTCCCTCCTCCCTTGCATGCATCCGACACGGATGGAAGCGGAACCCGTCCCTCATAAGGACTCTTGTGAAGCCCCCTCGCCTAACTCCACTCTGACGTCCATCCGACTCTCCTTTACCGATGAGAGTGGAGCGAGCTTGGCAACCGAAGTAGAACGGCTTCAAGCATCATCAATGATCTGCAACGGACTGCCCAACCATGGCAAACTCAAGGGCCTTCTTCAAAAAAGTTTGCTTGCTGAGGTTAGCACGCTTGTTGATATCCACACATTGGGTCACAACTTCTACCAGGTGGAGCTTGGGTCTTCAAAGGCGGCCATCCGAATGATCGCCCTATCCCCTTTGGGGTTCGGGTTAGCGATGCCTACGTCTTTGCTTCGACACATGGCTTCGATCCTTCGGCAGCCTCTTCTTCAGCTTTGGTTCCAGCAAAGCGCGCGGGTTTTTGTGACTGCCTATTTCCCATGCCTTCGACGCGAGTATCTCCCCTTGCTTCCAGAGATTGGCGGGTCTTTTTGGCACCTTCTTGGAGGTCCCTAAGATTGCGCCCTCGATTGTGGCCAAGGCGACGTGCCATTCTTCGGTCAGGATTCTCATTTCCGACCCCACACAGCTTTCATTGGAGATTGAGCTTCCGTTACTCTCAAGCAGGTCATTGATTCAGAGGTTCGAGTATCAGGGCCTTCTGAATCAGTGTTTTGTCTGTCGCAAGGTTGATCAACTTGCAAAAGCATGCCCTTCGTGGACCATGCGGCGGACCAAACAACCCTCGAGGAAGGAGACTCAACGACCACCTATGCAAGTGTCTCCTCCGTCCCCTCTTTGACCTCGCTTGACCCCTCGCCGACGGTTGGGGGTGAGTCTCCTATGCACTCTGGTGTTCCGCCATAAGTGATTGCCCCTTCATTGTCCAACACAAGTGGGCATTAGCCTGGGCATTAGTGACCGTTTGGTCGGAAGTCCCATCCGGCAGTCCGGGAGAGCTTTGTTCCCATGGGAAACCGCTTCAGCTCTCTTCCGGAGGACTGTCCTATGGCTCCTAGCATGGTTCAGGAAATAGTGCCCCCAGCTGATGCCTCTACTTTGGCACCTCCTCCGAGACCTTCAACCTCTGTCCCTGTTGCTCCACTGCTCTTTCCTCGACCGTCCACTTCAACATGTCCTATTCAGCCGTCGGGTACTTCACCTCCAGGTCCTCGACGATCACTTGAGAGTGACTTTCTGGTGAGCCGGGCGGTACACGAGGGTCAATCTCCCTTGCACCTCCCCTTTCTCGATGGGTACGTCTCCCTTAACTGCTATCCCTCCGGGTTTGGTGAGCTTTGACTATCGTCTGCAGGGGGGAGAACTTTGGCTATGAGTTCTCGACATTCTTCGGTGGACAAGGTGACTTTTTCGCTACTCCTATTCTACTCCATGCAGTGACCCATGAGTCTCGCAGTTAGACAGCCCTAGAGTCGACAGTTGTGTTTCCGTTTCCTCTTTGCGCGACCTCACAACCTCATTGGTATCTTTGGGAGAGACTTCATTTTGTCCGAGCACAAGTCATCGGGTTCTCCCACCACCTTGGGGAGCTTGATCTCACTGACTTGTTCATCAAGGCATGGGACTTGTTCATCAAGGCATGGAACTCTGCTCAGTTTCTCTTCCTCCATGGTACTCAGGAGAGCCAACTTATTTTGCATGTCATTGCGGATTCTCCGACTACACCTCGCTATATGTACATTCATGAGGAGGAGCTTGGCCACGAGCAGGCATGGGCCTTAGGTGAGTCCACTAGGCTTAGTTTTTATCAGAGCAGTTGGTCCGTTGGATATAGGCCCAATGGCTCCTAGGGTGGTGTATGCATTTATGTGGGGGAGTCTTGGCAATCTACGATCTTGGATAGAGGGGAGATATCCCAAGTAGGGCCATTTGGCTGATTTTAAAGAGTGGGGGCTGGAGATATGGATTCATGACTCTATATGCCTTGAACCATGAGAGTGCTCGTGCAACTTTCTGGTCCCAAGTCACTGATGTTGTTCCTTGTGCTGATGGATTGCGACAGACTTCAACATGATTGAGGCTCTTGAGGATCCGCAGGGAGGTAGTCAGACTACTTTGCATGGTTGTGAGCTTGTGGCTTGGGAGCAACTTTCTATGACCTTGAGGCTACGTTATGTACAGCACACTGAGGGTTTTATCCATGAGAAGGGAAGCCTTCATTTCTCCTGATCCAAGAGAAGGATCAGAGGGATGAATCTATCCAAGATTGATGGCATGTACGTCAGTGATGTATTGGCTGAATGTGGTGGTAGGACATGTAATGTGGCGGGTTCCTTCTTTTCTAATCATCCCCTTGCGACTGTCTCCTTTGAGGAGCAGGATGCCAAAGGGCCCATGGTGCTTTGCATTCGTGAGCAGATTCAGCTTGATGGGAGTCTGACTTATTAGATTGCCGAGGAATGCAGGCCTCAGTCCCTTGCGATTGGATTGAAGCAAGTTAGCTTGTTTCTGCATGAGGAGAGTTGTCAGCATCTTCCTCATATTAGGGAGAGCAAGTGCTGCTTGCATAGGAGTATTGCCTCCCTTCAGCAATTCTTGCAGCGTCATCCGGACTGTGAGTGGACTAGCTCTCAGCTTGTCCAGGCGCAGCAAGACTTGGGGGAGACCGAGGACAGGCCGCCTTCCTTCTTCCATCATAGACAGCCCTCACATTGGACCCAAGGTGGTGATCGTATATCCGAGCATTTTTTTCTCTATGGTCAAGCCGCAGCATAGGGCGACAGGCTCGGGGAGCTTCACCGGATGAATGGATCTCGTGCTCCCGAGCCTGGGAAGCTGAGAGATTGCTACCGAGTTTTACTCTATCTTGTTATTTGTGGAGACCCCTTTTGAGACTTGGAAGGAGAGTCGATGGTGTGTCCTACATGTGAGATGTCATGTGATTGAGGAGATGCAGACTTGGCTTTTGGCCTCATTGACTGATAGTGAGCTTCTTGATGCAGTGCGTGGCCTGGGTCAGGAACGTTGTCCGGGTGATGATGGTCTCTCAGTCTCAATCTTGCTCCTGAGAAGCAAATCTCTCCTCTCCTTCTACCCACCTGGAGAAAGTTGTTACATTGAAGCATTGCCCGTTTGTCCTTGGCAGGGCGGGTTGTGGTGGCTAACTAGGTTCTCTTTGCTACGATGTTGGATGTCACCTCCTATTGGATCTTCTCGAGATCTTGTATTAGCCAGATTCAACAGCTAATAAGGAATTTGGCATGGCCGGGATGGAAGCCCCGCTCGGGCTAAGGTTACTTGGAAGGTCATCACCCTCCCCCTGGAGGGGGGTGGTCTGGGGATCATTGACCCTGCATGTCAGAGCACAACCCTACTCCGAAAGTTTGTTATTTATGGTCTTCCTGGCACTCATCCCTAGAAGGATTTTGTTCGTCAAAGGCTAGGCCTATTTGCTCCGTCACTAGTAGGCCCTGGCAACCTGAGATCATATGGATCTTCGCTGAGATGAGGCGTACGAACTTTTCGCGGCGTAGTGAGGATCGGTTTGCTTGTAGTATCTTGAGATCTTCGGAGAAGTTACATCACGCTCTTGTTCAGCTCTCTCCTTCATGTGTTGAGGAGCAGCTCCGCAAGCCTATCCCCTCGAAGAGGGGGTTCATGGTTGGACCCCGCCTGCATGTTTCCTGGGGAGAGTTTGCTAGGGGTCTTTGGTGTAGTGTGGCTGACTCGATCCGCTTTCAGAGTCTGCCCAAGGCGGGGCAAGAGGACAGATGTACAGGGATGCGTGGTGCACCTCAAATGATTAGGGATGTTGAGTCGAGACCTTGCTTGGGGCCTTCCCTCGGACTAAGGACTTGATTGCTGCCAGGGGCATCTATCAAGATTGGACTCTCTTCTTTGAGATTGGCGAGGAGGGGTGGATGATTCGTTTGATAGCGGAGCCTAAGATCATCGCGGATTGTACCTTTCAGCCGATTCGGGTGGTTGGCATGCGTGGTCGGGACGGGCATATCGATCCTTACCGACGGATATTAGGACCCTTCCCGATTGGAGTCTCTGAGTCTAGTAGGCTCGACCATTATCTCGCCTCCTTTAGGCCCCGGCGGAGTGGCACTGGTCGATCCTTTCTCCTCGATGGAGGCCCGCACTATTCCCTTCTAATTCGTTCGATTGGGGCAACGAAACATCCAATAGCATCATCAGGTCACTCCTCTAGCGGAGTCCTGGCGGTGCAGTGGGCTCATGGAGAAGTTTCTCTTGTCCTTTTCGCATCGGATTTGGGGCACTCAACAGTCTCATTGGGCTGTCCTCTTTCAATGGTTGCCCACAGGAGCATTGCTGTTGGCAATTGGCTGAGCTTTGGGGGCCGGCCTCCGGATTGCACGGGTTGTGGCTATCACTTGGAGGCACAGCAGCACTGTCTTTGGGACTGCCCGTTAGCCAAGCAGATTTGGCGGAGGATCTTGAGACTTCTTACCTGGCAGACGGGGCCTCATACCATCACTTAGGGTCCGGCTGGTGGGGGCTCTCTTACTGGCCCGGCCCTCAGTTACGAGCATGAGGTTGGCAGTACGATTGTTCTGATCCAGGATGGGAAGATTGGAAACACTCAGGATCTACGCATCCCTCCTTGGAGCGGTGTAGATGACCCCTACTGGGAGCTGATCAGCAGCCTTACCATGTGGCTTATTTGGCGGGCAAGATGCCAGCGCATCTTCGAGCGGCACACAATTCCCCCGGTCAAGATTGTTCAAGATTTCTGGCTGGAGCTGGTCCACACTTTGCATGGACAGCTGGATCGTCTTCAGGGGGATTTTGATGGCACCTCCCCGTCAGCGGCAGGCCTTTCTTCAGCTTTGGAAGAAAGGCCCTTTCTTTACCATTCAGGGCAATACTATCCGTTGGAGCTACTGGCTGCCTGCCTGGCTTTTCTCCCCTCCCCACATTCCCTCCTCGAGGAGCTAGATTTGTAGCGGTTTTGGGTTGATGTCTGGGGTGATTTGTCCCCCTTGTATACATTTCCTGTTTGCCGATTGGGGTTGTAGCCCTTCGAGCGTTTTTATTTACTAATGAAAGGATCTTTTTGTGGGGAAAAAAGGGAACTATTAGAACATTGTGTAGCCAAGCATGATTGTGTCATGAAATTATATATGGCATGTTGTACATATCAAAACATCTGAAAATATATCCATGTAATATAAAAGCTTTCATGTGCTACATATGAATTGTACATTGAACTACAATGTAGAACAGAAAAGTGCGTTTTGATTTTTGTGGAAGAATAGTAAATCAGTCAGATCATAGAGTAATAACAGAACAAACTGTATAATACTACACGTGTATGCCATACACAAACACGTGTCTATACTAAAAAATGCAACATGAAAAAGAATCTTATAAGAGCATTGCACATATAGATGACATGGACATACGGCTATCCATATGGCACTGCACCTTAAGCAAGCAAAGAAAGATTCCCATTTACTCCATAGTATATGTCTTCTCCCTGTCCCCCAGTTGATGGGCACAGAGCTTGCAAAGAACAGAAGGTGAAAAGAAAAGCAAAAAAAGTGACAAATCTTGAAATGCCCTGTGCGTTACCCCAATTTCAATTAAGGAAACAAAATTGGTCAAGAACAAATTGAACTTACAATGTTTTGCAGCGACACCCGAGATAAGATACCATGTTCTTTCAAAACTTTAGGAAGCTCCCTCTTAAGCACAGACAAATAAACTTGTTTCTGTAATGGAACAAGTTTTGCCATTCTACACAACAAATGAACATAGCTCAAATTGACTTAATTCTTACTAAAGACATCAAACAGTTGCTAGACTTACATAGTGACTTCTGCTAATGATGGTAATTCAAGGCTTTTACTTTGCACCAGAGCAGATTTGGTCCGACGAAGCATAAAAACATTTAAAATAACCTTTAGCACATCAACATCTGCATCATGTTCTTTGATAGGCACTGGATCCAATAAAAACAGTGACAGAGAAATTAAAACTTATATTCCGTTTATAACATTGTATGTGTTTGCATTGAACTGTAAGAGTGAAACATTATACAAATTGCATTTCAGAAAGCTAGCTCAAACATCCAAAAATGTATCCAGAAATTAACTCGAGGTTCCCATGTATGCACAAATTAGGATCAACACAGATCAGTACCATGGGTATCAGTAAGTGGGAATGCCTTTAAGAAGTCTTCGAGACTATTGTAAACTTGAGGCATACAGAAGTGCAGCAGTGCCCATAATTCAGAAAGATTGTTTTGTATTGGTGTTCCTGTTAAGAGCAATCTCCTGGGCATCATGTAGTTGTTCTCCAAGGTTCTATAAAGAACCTGCAAGTTCCAAAGCATGAAGGCATGTTTCTCTTTGATTAGTTCAACATTCTAATATACAGCTATGTGACCTTCTCTCTATGCATTGGCAACTATGTTCTCCCATATAGTCCTTGAGCAATTTCGTAAATGCAAAACGGTACAGCAAGAGAAGAAAAACAACTTTGTGGGGTGTAGTTTTCAGGCCTGGTCTTTTCCAAGAAGGATGGGTTTCAGCCCTTGTCATTAATACTCGAGATGCATTTACAAATGAAAACATACATGAACAAGACTCAGGAGGATATTGAAGTCTGAATATCACGAAGAATAAAACACTAACACGGCTTCAAAGAAAAACTTTCCCTGCAACGCAATAAGGAGATACAATGAGAACGAAGAGTTTATTGAAGTCTGAAGATCATTAAGGATAAAACACTAACAAGGCTTCAAAGAAAAACATTCCTTGCAATGCAATAAAGGAGATACAATGAGAATGAACAGGTGGCCTGCTGTATTCATAGAACAGTGTGGAAAATGGGTCCAGATTTTAGGGTGGAAACAGCTTCATACTTTTCTTCTTCACTCTCCAAGCTCAGCGGATACTACTGTCTGCTTACTAATACTTCACACAAGTATATGAATTCTTTGGAAATGTAAGCTGACCTTCTCCCTATGCAGTTCTGTAGGACTGCTGTGTGATGCCCAAACTAAATGATGCCACACTACAGAAACTAAGATATAAGCTTATTTTTCAATTTTGAGCACTCTGCATGGAAGTGATTGCTCTGCACATCACCTTCTTCCCAGGCAACCATGAATTTGCAATGGTACTCAAAAGTCACTTTTCTTAGCAACCAACTCTTCTATCCTATAGATCTAAGTCCTCAAAAACTTGAGAAATTACCTCCTTGCATGAACGCAAATGTTCTGCGCTTTTTGTCCTTTTTGGCTTGTTGGAGCTCAATTTTGCCCCTCTCACTTCCTAAATCACTTGTACTACTTGCATCTCACCTATATCTATCCTTCCCTACCCTTTTAGCAAGTAAAATATGCACAAAACGACCATTTACCCCTCTTTGTGCATGGGAGATTGCTCTACTTCTCTAACTCGTTCACAATTTGAAAAAGACTCTTTTTGTCCACTCTTTAGCTCAGTTTTTGCTCTCCGAAGCTCCCAGAGGACAAGAGCTACCATTCTAGCATCGAAAAAGTATAGAAATTGAGGAAAAGAAGAAGAAAAAGTGTAGAAAAGAATGGAAATGTGAAAAAGAAAAAGAAGAAACTAAGTTTTAATGAAAAACTCAGAAGCCCTAACCCTAAAACTTAAATTTTCACTATTCCTACTTAACTACCTTCCTACCTAGCCATCTAAAGTGATGAAGATGATGGAGAAGTACCTAGACATGCAAAAAGCACCAAAAGCATGTACCTGAAGCGACAACTTATCTACGACGACAACTTATCTACGACGACAACTTATCTACGATGACAACTTATCTATGAGGAGAACTCTCCTCGACAATGGCATCAAAAGTGTAATACTTGTCATCGTCCAAGAACGCATACGATAAAAAAATGTTGTATGCATGAAGAGACGAGTCGATAGGTATGAAGACCTAGACGTGATGAGATAAATGCACACACACCTACAATAAGAGCAAGCAATGCATGCACTTGGGCACACATCATAGTACAACGAGAGTTTTAAAAACGAGTTTTAAAATCAGGTTTTAAAACATTTAGTACGTAGAGTACTAAAAAAATGGAAATAAAAAACGAGTATTATATTTCTTCGCAATATTTTTTAATTTTGTTTTTAATAGTCCATGAATAATGCACATCTAACATTCCTTTAGCTATGTAATGTTTAAAACACATTAAAAAATTGATTTACAAACTACTACTTTATACAAGACAATACACGCTGCGGCCTATGGACGTCGACCCATAGGTATGCAATATCATGGTTATAACCTCAATAGATTTAGAAGACATGAGATTTAAAAGCTAAAAACTTATGATTGAATGATGAATTTGAATTTCAATATGTACCATGATTCATATTGGATAGTGATCATATACATGTCATTACATTAAAGGAAAAACATATATAAACGATTATCATGACTTGTAAGTTGTTGCTCATTCAAAAAACTATAACATCCAAGTTCAAACATAGCTTATTAATCCATGGACTATGAAACATCAATGTAAATAAACCATGAAACGTTGATGTTGATGGTCCAAAGTGAATAAAAAGTATTTTTATGGCCCCAAAGTAATAAAAAACGTTTTTATGATGCAAACGTTTAAAAAACGCGTTTTTTTCAACTATTGCACACACACACTCACGAGTAGACAAGAGATAGAATGCTCCAACAAGCTCATTGTATTGCAAAAGTCTAGTACAAAAGCTCATACGAGTTTTCAATTGACAGCTCTCTAAGCTCACTCCAAACAAGTAACCTCCACAAATGAGAGCTCTTTCACTTTTATAGACTTTTTAAGAGCTCTTTCCACACTGTGATGTCTAACCTCGCTCTAAAAATAGTGTTCAAAAGCTATTTGGAGGCTGAAATGGTGTCCGAAAAATACTAAATTATATGTGGCTATTCTGCTCGATCATGAAGCTCAAGTACTACTTGGCTTCTATGTGGGCCCGATTACTACTAAAAATAGAAAATTAAGCTAAAAATAAGCATTTTTACATGTATTTTGGGCAAAATATGAGAAAAACCTAATCTGAAGAGGGATTTGAGAGGGGAAAAATTAGCAGACTCCTTCCTCTACCTCCATGCTTGTGTTTCCCTTTTACCACTTACTTTGTCCTTTGACTTTGCTTTGACCACTTTGAGTTAGCCATTTTTAGGCGGATTTTGAGCTTCCTTCAACACCTTCCATGGATAACTAGACATGGGTGGGTGGTTTGACATGGGCGGTAGCTCTTATATGAAGCTTAGGTTGGTTCAGACGACCTAACACATATGAATGATTCCTTAGTATGACACGAAATATTCCCTTTACCATCAAGCTCAAGGTGTTTCCCCAAAAAACCCCCCCAAAAAAGTCAAAGCTCCTCACTGCTACCCCCGACTCCACAATAGGGGGCCTTGGTAACACCCTTTCCTTGTAATACATCCCCATCATCTACACGCCATAAACGGTCCAATTCCACCTTCATCCAGCATGAGCTCGGATTTCCATCTAAATGGTAATGCACATTTGACTTCCCCTCATAATGGGAGCCATACAAGTGTGCAACACAGTATATTCACGAGTGGTAGACATTCTTGGATACATCCAAGTGCTGTACATGATTTCAACCTTCCCTAAGCTCCTGAATATAATACATCCCCGTAGAGATGTGAAAATCTATTCAGATGATCAAGAAGGTACATCTAACTTCAACAAAATTAAACATTTCATACGACCCACTGATGGAACTCTTATGGTTACTGAGGTCTAGTTGGCAACTTGGCATACCTAATTGCAATTTTTGGGCCTCACCTAAGGTCTTTCTTTACTTGCATGTAAGGTATGGAAGTGAGTGAATGCCTGATTCCACTTTGATTACATATCATGAAACATTCACACCATTAAAAATAATGTAAAGAAACTAAGCATGTAACCATGAAAAACATGAAACTCCCAAGATGGTTATTCAAAAATACTTCTGTGAGCAATAAGAATGATCCACAGGACAGCGGACCATAAAAGAGCTGTGTATGAAGCCGAAATCCACTAATCACTGTCCTTCGAATGGGATAGCAAACAGTAAAGTAATAAGTAGTACCAAAGTTCAAGTATTTTAAATGTTGATTCAACTATTCACTTATCACACATATGTATACAATCCTATTTCATATTTCACGGTATGGAGATTGTTCTGGGTGAAACATGACTTTTTAACTCAAGCAACACATACTGCAGAAAAATTCTTCAGTCTTTGAGCCTCATCAATGATTCCATAGCGCCAGCAGAAACGTGACAGAAAGCCCACATCAATCATGGCCAAGTCATAAGTGGTAAGAAGAACATCAAATGGTAGAACCGGATCCTCCTGTCAACAATCAAGGTAGTTACTATAAATGCAAGAACTTGTTCTCAAAGCACCCACACAATGATCATAACTTGTACCCATGATATAGATGATTGGCTGTTGACAAAATCACATATTCCCTTTGAGAACACTGCACGTTCCTCCTTACTCCCTATATACTGCAATACTCGCAGTTTGGAAGCATGCTGGCGAAACTCAGAAGACCAGCCATCAATAACACTCAATGGACAAAGAACCACTGTTGGCCAATAAAAGATCCATTAATCAAATACTTCTCAAGGCCTCAAATAAAACTCAAATTCAAGAAAGTGCTTTTATTTCACAATGCAGTTCAACTTACAAAATGGACCAGAGATATTCCGCTCAAACTTTAAATAACACAACAAGGCGATTGCTTGCAGTGTTTTACCAAGTCCCATCTGCATTACAGTAAAATATGTTTAAACCCACAGACTGTGACCATTCTCATGATATTTTCTCAAAACTGCAGATATGCATTAGGGGAATGATATAATCACTATAAGTCTCCATCCATGCAAAATCGATACTGATTTTATAAATACTGCCATGACTCATTACCAATCGATACTGATTTTATAAATACTGCCATGACTCATTACCAATCGATACTGCCATGACTCATTACCAATCAATACTGATTTTATAAATACTGCCATGACTCATTACCAATCGATACTACTACTACTACTACTACTACTACTACTACTACTACTACTACTACTACTACTACTACTACTACTGCTACTGCTACTGCTACTGCTACTGCTACTCCTGCTACTACTGCTACTACTACTGGTTGAATCAATCAGAAGTTATAAATTTAAGTGCCAGTGGGAGAACAAATTATATCGGATGTTGATCACCTTCTGTTGAACCTCTGTAAATCTCATAGAACATATGAGAAAAATCTGTGCAATGAAACATATAAGATGGCACAGTACAGCAAACATGCTAAACAAAAGATCATGAATATGTGATATTCCAAAATGTCAAACGCTTGCATAGTGACAAATGAATGACAACAATAATGTATTGTTTTTAAGCATCAATCCACAAATGGGCAGAGTAGGCACATTGATCCATCCTGTCACCCACTTACCATCTAGGCCTTAACTAGGTTTACGTGAGAGAGAACATTACTTACTACCAGTGTGCAGATAGGATGCTAACCTCATCACCTGGAAAAATAAAAATAAAAATTCAATGAATCAAGAAAACACCAAGAGTGAACTTAAAATTGTATAAATTTAATAAATACCTCGAAAATTTGCAATAAAGGAATAACAAAATTTCATAGGCTGTAACACAAGATTCAGTAGTTCATCTTTAACTCATGGGCGTAAGAAACCAGAAACAGATTTTAAAGGTCCTCAGACTTCTGAATTCCAAAAGCTACAAATAGATTCTCTGGTTTGGAAATTAATGACAACCCACATCTCAGAATAATGGATTATTGCAGAAACAGTAGAATACATGGAACATTCAATTTTCTGCATGTACATGAACCACCACATACTTCAATGAGTTTCCTTGAAAGGCTTTGTAAACATGCTATTTGCCTAGTGATTTCAGGCTAGAGAAAACACTATAAAATCATCCATCTCAATCTAAAAACACAAACCCTAGTTCATCATCCTATCAAAAGTATACCATCTATCAAGCATATAAATAACAAAGGATGCCTCTGGAGCTTGTCCTGGAAAGAAACTATGCTCCAAGAGCACGAATCACAATCCTTAAATTTTCTGATAGCCTTCTTTTTCATCCAGAGTATGTAATTTTCTTTAAGAGACATATTCAATTGTCATGATCTGTACATATTATTTGGACATTAAATTAGGTATTTGAAAGTTTTAGATCTAGGGAATCTATTTGCTGAAACTTATTCTACTCAATGAGAGCTTTCTGATACCCATCATGACCCTATCCAACCTCATCTTCAACATGAAAACTTTAACCCTAGTTTTGGCCCTAAACTCAAAGCCAACATGTCAAAGTCAGCAAGTCATAAGTCAAAGTCAATTATGAGCCTACGTTCAGCTGCGATAAAATCAAAAGCTAAAAAATCAACCACGTACATTATCGACAAAAAGTACATCGCTAAAAGATGCTTTTCTTCATGATTTTCATCATACTTTGTGGCTATACATATCTTGCTTGATTGGTCACGTATTCAATTCGAGGGTTCTTAGGCCTGTGTGTGCGCTCTTAGGAGAGGAGCAGCCTTAGTTATTATTGGAGGAGGAGATTCATCACCTATTCTTCAGGATAGTCCCAGTTCACATATTGGGGCAGGATAAGGTACTTCATGCAGTTCGGTTCGGTTCGTTAACGAACCTTACATCGAGTTCATTGTCTGTCCAATCATACAAATTATGTAACTTTAGGTCATTATTTCAGAATGCATGTCCAAGTTCAAACATAGTTATTTCTGACGTGAATCTGACTTCTGACTCTGACCAGAATCTGTCTTCTCACGAGTCAAGTAAAAAATTCTGACAGTTTCTGACATGACCTTAAAATTTGGCATAAAAAATTTCAAGAACAATGATATATTATACGTGAATAAGACAATCAAATTCAAACTTGAAACATAATATATCAATGTACAATGGCCACATGATATGATCCAATATAAATTTTAGTATATTGTATACAATATTCCATAGAATAATAAAGAAACAGTGGTCTGTATGGCTATTTATGTATTGAGCAGAAATCACGTAGTAGTACTTATATACACAATTAGGGTCAAGTCAGCAACGTGTTTCTCACGTGAGGTTACTAACATTTTTTCTTGACATCTCAAAAAGGTACTCGACTAGTAAGGTAACAACTATGACTTCCAATAGTCCTCTTTTTTGTAACCTGTTAACACAACAGCTCAGCAGCCCCATGAGCATTGCCTTTGAGACCATTACTGATTTTGCTTGCCACTTAGCCCACCTTTGAGTCCATGCTAGCACGGACGCCTCTATCACAAGCATTGTCCCTAGATGAGCCGTGAGCTTGAAGCCTTTCCACTACATGTGAGGCTTGAAAATTTAGCTTACAGCCTTAGCACTCGTCCTTATTCCGGAGCCCAAAAGTAAATCCTAGAGAGCCTTTTTGTGAGGACTCCAAGCTCTTGAAAGAGTCCTTTTATAAGGTTTCCAAGGTTGACATTGTGATTGATCTCACCAATCATGTGGTATACTAGCCTTAATTTTGTGGTTGTTTACATTTAACATTATGCTATGGTTTACAGTTTACATGTAATATGTACCATGAGTGATCTATGTACGAGGATGTGACACATGTATTATGTGCAAAATTAAATTTATTACGTGCTTCATCTTTTTATGTTCTTATTGGAGCTTCAAATGTGGAAAAAATTATTGTCCCTACATATTTGTATATAAATTAATTTATGTAGTGTACATTATAAAACTTGCCTCAGAGGTAAGATTCAGTTCACGTACCGAACCTTACAAACCTAACTACCTTGCTATTCTTGGAGAGGGCAGCTATCACCTCTAAGAGAGAAGCTTTTCTGCCTATCTTCTATATTGCTTCTTGGAGCTGTGTGCTCAGCTTTGGGCAGTTATACACCAGCTTATTCTCTATACCCATAGCCTCTTCATCACCTACCTTGAAGGCTCTCTTTGACTAGATGAATAATGTGAGGCTTGCAACTTAGTTTTTGTTGTCTTTTTGTATCTTGCTACTCTTGTGATTTTTGGAGTCATTGGTGTATGATTTTGAGTTTCTCGCGTCTATCTTGTATCTTGGGCTAAGAATTCAGTATCAATGAAGGTAGCTGGTCCTTGAATAGGTTCAGGTGGTTCATATGCAAGATTTTGTGTAGGGTACTTGATTTTGGATCAAGCTCAGCCCACACACATTGAGCAAGCAAAACTGTTCAAACAGCAGCAAATTTTCGATCAAAAATTCTGTGCATCTCTCTCTTTTTTCTTTTCTACCTCCTACCGCTCCTTTTGAACCATCAGCAGGTCAGTCAAACCCACATCAACCTCTGGTCAACTCTGGTCAACCTGATCAACTCAGTTTAGCAGAGTCAAACCTGCCGATATGTGGCCAAACTTAGTCAAAACAAATACTTTGCTCAAGAGAAAGATACACTTTCTGAAATTTCTGCACATAGACTAAAATTTTCAGACTTTAAAACCTCTTCCCAATTTTTGCCTCCCATTGTCTCCTTGTTGGAAAACAATGTTACATTAGTCCAAATCCCTATTAGAGCAAAAACCCTAATTTTGGTACTTGGTCAATTTTGGTATGATCCTATCTTGTAGAGCTTGATGAGAGCTACCTAATGGTATAGGACATTCAGTCATCAGAGATTAGATTTGGGAAAAAACCCTAACCCTAATTTTTTGCTGATTTAGGGTGTTTAACTCATTTAAGAGCTCTCAGCTTATAGGTTATGAAAATATATTCAAATCATTCATCACGTGGTTAAAATAAAGCAAAAGCTTTTCCAAAGACTTTTTTAGCGATAGCTAAAAGGCTACGCAAAATTAAAACAATTTTTAGCGATCAAACTTAAAACAATAACGATCCAGCTTTATTTTGAGAGATTTTCGCATGAGGCTTCAAAGCCTATATAAGAAAGGTTATAATCACTTGGAGAGACATCCAACACCATCGTTTGGTTGATCTTGGAGGTGGTTGTACTGATGTACACATGGGGCAACCATGGTACACATATGAGCAGCTATGGAGCAGCTTTTGAAGCACATAAGGAGCAGTCATGGAGATCTTCTTGGAGAAGAGTGTGCTCACACTCTTGTTGATGGAGAAGACTTACTTATCAGCAGATTGGTGGTGTGGATCATCCATCTACATGATGCATTTGAAGATTGTCTTCTACATGAAGATTATGGAGTACTTCAAAAACATTGGATGGAGCTTAACATAAGATTGCATCTTATGTTAACTATTCAGGTACATATTCTCTTTATGCATACAGGTACTACTTGAGCTTATGGAGGCCGTGGCATCCATATATGGAGTCGTCCTATTCGGCATACATGGAGGCAATGGCGTCCATAAAGGAGAATCAATACATGCATCAGATGAGATGTTAGAGAAGGTGTTTCCACATGAGTATCAGGATTTCTATCACCAACATGTTAGCATTCTATGCTAATTCTGTAAGTATGTGATGTATCACACACACATCTGATTTAGGGTCTTCCATAGCCTAAATTCTGATTAGGGTTTGCTGAATATCAGTTTCAAACTGATCTTTCCTCTTTCAATCACTCATATTCACTCTTCTATAACCTATAAGTCCTACACCTCATACATATTCAGATTTCTGTCCATACATCTGAATATTCTTGTAAATTTTATACATACACTCTTCTATTTATTTCTGTTCACATAGAGTGGTTGAGGTTTTGACTCCCACATTGTAAATTGACATTTGTATATATGATGGTATTCGAAATTAGGTAGGCCCAAAAACAAATTCCATAGGTCCCATAGGTCCAAGATCTATAACATAGATTCTGGCATCTTCCAAACTTGACAAACATGAATATACAACACTTAATCATACAATGATAAGACAAAGATAGAGAGAGATTAGACAACATGTTCAAAGTGTTACGTAAGCCACTGCTTACTCACACCATCATATATACAAATGTCAAATTACAATGTGGGAATCAAAATCTCAACCACTCTATGTGAACAGAAATAGATGGAAGAGTGTATGTACAAAATTTACAAGAATATTCAGATGTAGGGACAGAAATCTGAATATGTATGAGATGTATGACCTGATAAGTTGTAGAAGAGTGTATATGAGTGACTAAAAGAGGAAAGATCAATTTGAAACTGATATTCAGCAAACCTTAATCTGATTTTAGGCTATGGAAGACCCTAAATCAGATGTGTGTGTGAAAGATCACATACTTACGGACTTAGCATAGAATGTTAACATGTTTCTGACAGAAATCCTAATACTCATATGGAAACACCTTCTCTAACACCTCATTTGAATGTATGTAGCATGCATGTACTGATTCTCTTTTATGCATACCGAATAAGACTCTTCCAGATATGGATGCCACTACCTCCATAAGCTCCAAGTAGTACCTGTGTGCATAAAGAGAATATGTACCTCAATAGTTAACATAAGATGCAATCTTATGTTAAGCTCCATCCAATGTCTTTGAAGTACACCAAAATCTTCATGTAGAAGACAATCTTCAAATACATAATGTAGATGGCTGATCCACACCACCAAGCTGCTGATAGGTAAGTCTTCTCCATAAGCAAGAGTGTGAGCACACTCTTCTCCAAGAAGAACTCCATAGCTTCTCTTCAACATGCTCCTAGAGTACACCATGGCTGCCCCATGAGTGCAAGAGCACTACCTCCTCAAAGAGGGACCAAAGTTGGCGTTGGCTTTGTGTAGGATGTTTTTAAAAGTGACCTTAATGCTCTCTCATATAGGTTTTAAAGCTCCATGCAAAAAAGAATTTATTTTAATATCATCGCTTTTTAAATTGCTTTTGCTTTATTTTAATTTAATCGTTAAAAAGTGCTTCTGGCTTGCTTTTTCACAATTCTGACCACCTGATGAATGATCTGAAAACATTTTTATGACCTCCAAGCTGAGAGCTATCAAATGAGGTAAAAGCCCTAAATCAGAAGAGAATTAGGGTTAGGGTTTTCTCCCAAATCTGATCTCTGATGACTTCATGTTATATACCATTAGAAAACTCTCTTCAAGCTCTACAAGATAGACTCATAAAAATTTTACCCAAATTTTGTGCCAAAAATGTCTAAGTACCAAAATTAGAGTTTCTGCCCTAATAGGAATTTGGAATGATGTGAGATTGTTTTCCAACAATCCCCCCTGCAATGTCATATTGGTACAAACTGAACTGGATATGCAACTTCATTCATCTGCAAACTGACATAAGCTTCAAACTTGTCCTCCCGAATTGACCTTCAAACTTTATCTTCAAAAGTCTTCTTCAAAACTGAATTTGAACTTCTTCAAACTTCAAAAATCTGAATTTGCTGAATATAAACCATAATACCTAAGAAAATATGCAAACTAGATATCCAATAGTGTTAGCATACATCAAGCAATTATTGCTTGACAACATATGTAGCATGTATTGACTTTGAATCTGCTATCTCTTGTCTTCTCAAACCTGTAAGCATAGACTAGGATCCACATATTTGCATTTACCTTACGAAAGGTTTCTCAACGCACTTCCGTTGTGTCATGTAGATACTCTAAATAATCAAGAACTGAATCTTGGGACTTGTGATTGACAACTCACAACTTAGTATATTATGAACACTAGCTGGTTCATCTTTGACTGTACTCTTCTCAAACTTAGTATATTATGAGATTCATCTCTGACTGTACTAAACTCAACTCATTCAACTCTCATGAGTCTCACCAAAATTTCATAATTATGATGTCATCTTGTCTTCATCTTTGTTCTATCTGTAAGTCCTTCATACCTCTTTCCTTCAAAGTCTGGTTCAATCATATACGTGCGCACCTCATACGTAACAAACCTCTTTGAAATATCAAGCTTCTCTTCAATAGAACTTTGGAACTTTCTCCTGAACAGGAACACCTAACAGAAACTTTCTCCAGACATTTTCCTTCTTCCTTCTTCTTTCAAAGCTGGAACATAAAGAGAAACTGACAAAAGAAATATAGGAATACCTGTAGGTATGATTCTGCATCCCTTCACATATGGCTGAAAATAAGTCTTCATGTTTCATCACCCCCCTGGATGATTTAACACTAGTATCCAAAATCCTTTAAAGTAAATCAGACTTAATGAAATATGTGGCGTCTTCCTTCTTTCAATAAATCTGATCTTTAGTGATCAATACCTGTATCTGAAAACAAAATATCTGAACCCTTTTATTAGCATTGTGCACATGCCAATAGCTTTCCCTACCATTCCTCAGCTTTCCAAAATCTAGAATAAGGTTAGCTAATCCTATCATAACAAAAATCTTTCTGAAACCATTCTAAGATTCATAATCTTCTACAAAATAACAAGTATCTTCTTCTATTTCTCTGCAACACTAATGTTAAGAATTTTACAAACAAAGAATAGACATCTGACTCAAAAATACTCAAGATCTTCAAGATCATACAAGATCTATCAAGATCTTACAAGATCTCTCCAACAAAATACCTGTGCACAATCTGCTCTCATCAAACCTTCATGACTGAATGTTTGATTTGCTACTTAGATGTCTCTAAGTGTCCATGCATCTTACATAAAGTTGTAAAACTTTTCTTCAACTAGATCCTTTCCAAGAATCTCCAACTCCTACTTGAAACATAAGTGGACTGTTGATATATTTAGGTAGTGATGTGTGTGAACACTCTAGGACCGCCAGGGCACTTTTTTCCCTCTTTAGGAGGTTTTTTTCCCCCGGCTTGTACATACGCCTATTGCCCCAATGGGCTACTTATCTTTGTACATTCTCTAGTAATACATTCAGTATTGTGTGTTTGTGCTCCAAGCTTCTTCTTCTTCCTTGTGCTGTTCGCGTGCTTCCACAGACGTCTATCTCCAACAATTGGTATCAGAGCAGGTCGTCGCTTCTTCTAGGGCGCCGTCGACACTCCTCCGTTTGCAGTCTCAGATTCGCACGAAATTTGGTGAGCATACTCAGGGTGTTTCTGAGCTCGTTTCGGCCTCCGAACGCACTATCGCAGCGCTTGTGCAGGCTATTTCGTCCTTTTGTGCCAAAGGTATATACCAGTTTCTGTTTGCCAGTTTAAGCATCTCGAAGTCTGCTACAGGTCTAGCAAAACTCGTCTAGGCAGTTCTGTTCAACTTTTTGATATACAGTCAATTTTCTGCATCAAGGTATTTTAGTCACCGGCCATGGCTGAAAGCAGTGATGTATTCCGTATGTTGGCTGTTGAGGATAAGTTGGATGGTACCAACTACCCATTATGGGCTTATATGATGCGACATGTACTGGTTGCAAAAGGATCGTGGAACATTGTGCAGGGTGTTCAAAGACGTCCTGTTACATCTGTAACGACAGGTACTATAAATACAGGTGTTCGAGCTGATGAAGATGGTGTCGAAGATGATATTCCGCAGATTCTTGTTCGTGCTTCTCTTTCTGTTGCACCTACTGCAGAGCAGATTCGTTGGGATCGCAGAGATGCCCAAGCACATGCATTGATAGCTTTGTCTGTCAAACGTGCCATTATTCCTCACATTCGCTCTTGCAGAACAGCAAAGGATGCTTGGGATACACTTACCACTTTGTACCAAGCTAGGAATGAGGCTCGTGTTGCTTACCTCCGAAAACAATTGGAGAGTGAGCACATGAATGAAGGTGATTCTATGGACAGTTTTCTTACAAAGATCAAAGACCTGAAGGAACAATTGATTTCTGTTGATGAGGTTATACCAGATAGCTCACTTGTGCAGACCGTTCTGAATGGCCTTCCTGATTCATATCAGAGTTTTGCCTCTACTCTTCGGTTATGATGAAAGGCAATCCGAATGCCTTGTCATTTGAGGAATTAGTCTTTGTTCTGTTGCAGGAAGATCAGTCCAGGCAGAATAGGTCCATTATGCGTGTTGCAGATCAAGCTTTCCTGGCTAGTCAGAAGGGCAAAGGAAAATGGAGCTCTTCTACTAGTAAGCAGAAATCTGCAAATGCTGCACAATCAAAGAACCACGATAAAGATGAGAAGAAATCAGAAAAGTAGAAATTGTTCTGCAAGTACGGTAAAGGAAATGATCATATTATAAAGAACTGTCCAAAACTGGCTGCTAAAGAGGCAAAGAAGAAAGAGGTTGGAATGGTTGTTGCAGAGGCCTCTACACCAAAAACAGAGTGTGCAAATCTTGTGCAGGAAGAAGAATGGGCGTTTACTACTGTCTGCAGTTTTGACCCATCTTCTCATGATCAGTGCATGTCTGCAGTAGACTCAGATGTTTGGTACTTTGACAGTGGGGCGACCGAACATATTACCTCGCAGCGCAGTTTCTTCTCTTCACTCGAGCCTGCCCCTACAAGGAATATTGTCACATGCGCCAATAACTCCTCTTATCCTGTTATGGGAGTTGGTAAGATCATTCTGACTACTGCTGATGGTAGTTCTTTCACTTTGTCAGATGCTTTATTTGTGCCAGGGATCAAAAAGAACCTGTTATCAGTTTCTGCATTAGCCAAGATTGGCTTGGTTATGAAATTCGTTGATGACAGGTGTACAGTCCATGATCTCTCAAATGGCGATGTGATTATTGCTTCTAGCATTTTATGTCGTGGGCTGTATAAGCTCATAGACTATGAAAGATCTGTGAATGATTCGGCATGTGCAATTCATGATTCTCAGGCTATGTCAGATCCAAAGCTTTGGCATGCACGCTTTGGTCATCTGAATTTTGCTAGTTTGTTACGCCTGCAGAAATCTGAAATGGTGTCATCTTTGCCCAAACTTGAGGCACCTGGAAAACATGTTTGTGAAGGCTGTATTTTGGACAAAATGCAGCGTTCTTCCTTTCCAAAAGATGGTTCAGTTCGGGCTACGCAGAAATTGAAGCTTGTACATAGTGATGTCTGTGGTTCTATGCAGACACCCTCTTTTGGAAATTACATTTACTTCGTGACTTTCATTGATGATTTTTCCTGGCATGCATGGGTATATCCACTCAAAGCAAAGTCCGAAGTGTTCATGTGCTTCAAACAGTTTTTGGTTTTGGCTGAAAATCTGTCATCATGTAAAATGGGCACCCTCCGTTGTGATCGAGGGGGGGAATATATGTCTTCAGATTTTAATGCATTTATGGCTGAACGTGGGATAAAACACCAGTGTACAGTGCCGTATACGCCTCAACAGAATGGAGTTGTTGAACGAAAGAACAGGTCACTCATGGAGATGGCGAGGTGCATGGTCAAAAGTCAGGCTTTACCACATAGTTTCTGGCTTGAAGCTGTCATGTGTGCAGCATATGTACTGAACAGGTGTCCCACTAAAGCGTTGCAATCTATCACTCCATATGAGGCTTGGCATGACCGCAAGCCATCTGTTGCTCATCTGCGTGTTTTTGGTTGTTTGGCATATGCATTAGTGCCTGAACAACATCGCAGAAAATTGGATGATAAGGCAGTAAAATGTATTTTTGTTGGGTACAGTTCTGAAAGTAAAGGCTATCGTCTGTATTATCCACAGACTAAACGCATTCTGATTAGCCGTGATGTTGTCTGTGTGGAAGATGCTATTCAGCCATTGCTTTCATGTACTAAGGAGACATCTGGTAGCTCCAAAGACATGTATGATACCTTGATGCCTCTTTTTACAGGTGGACAGGCTAGTGTTGGTCCTAATGAGGCAACTTCTCAGCCTTTGCAGGTTTCATATGATGATACAGATCATTCCATTTCTGATGCAGATTTACATGATGCACTTGTTGATGAGAGAGCTGATATTGAGCAGCCAAAAACTATGCCAAAATGGTTCGTGCAGACTTTGCGTGACAGGAAATTAGATGCACCTTTGTCATATCGTACTCGTTCAGGCTCTCATAGTGCCTCCTTTGCATCAAATTGCTATGCTATGGCTGCATCTAGTCTCTGTGATGAGAATGAACCTGTTTCTTTTGATGAAGCACAAAATTCAGAAAATTGGATGGCTGCTATGCAATCTGAATATGATGCTATAATGAAGAATGGTACATGGTCTTTATGTGACTTGCCTCCCGGCAAGAAGGCCATTGGCACTAAGTGGGTATACAAGCTGAAGCGTAAACCTGATGGTACAGTTGACAGGTATAAGGCTAGGCTTGTTGCAAAGGGTTATGCACAGGAAAGAGGCATTGATTTTGATGAGACCTTTGCACCTACATGCCGTATGACTACTGTTCGGAGCATTTGTGCACTTGCAGCCCATCATGGTTGGAATGTACATCAGTTGGACATTAAAACAGCATTTGTGAATGGTGACTTGCATGAAGAAGTGTATGTTTTTCAGCCCCGTGACTTTGTGCAGAAAGGGCATGAAAACCAAGTTTGCAGGTTAAAGAAGGCATTATATGGTTTAAAGCAAGGACCACGTGCTTGGTATGAGAAGATACATGCCAATCTGATTGCACATGGTTTTGAGAACAGTCCAACTGAAAGCACCTTATATGTTAAACGTGCTAATGATGTGCTTTTGATCATTGTTGTCTATGTTGATGACATGCTGCTCACTGGTCCTATTGAGACACATATTGCTGATTTTAAGCCTGATTTGCATGCCTCATTTGAGATGTCTGATTTGGGGCATTTGCATCACTATTTGGGCATTCAGTTTATGCACGTTGATGGTGGAATGGCTTTGTGTCAAACGAAATATATTGACACATTATTGCAGCGTTTTGGCCTTGAAGACTGTAAGCCTATTGCCACTCCTATGGAGACAGGTTTACGATTGAGTCTTCATGATGCTGGAGATGCATTTGATGTTGTTCTCTATCAGCAGGCTGTTGTTGGATGCTTGATTTACTTATGCATTACTCGGCCAGATATTCAGTTTGCTGTCTCACAGATGAGCAGGTTTATGCATTGCCCAGGAGTTACGCATTGGAAAGCGGTTAAGCGCATCTTTCGCTACTTGAGTGGTACTCGGCTACTTGGGTTGTTTTATCCCAAGGGGGGATCACTACCGCCAGATTTGCATGCTTTTTCTGACTCAAATTGGGCTGGTTGCTATGACACTCGTGTGTCCACCAGTGGTTTTTGCTTCATGCTTGGTAGCTCATGTATATCTTGGTTGAGCAAGAAGAAGCCTATTGTGGCCACTTCCAGTTGTGAGGCTGAGTATAGGGCAGCTTTCACAGCGACTGTTGAGTGTGTGTGGCTAAGACGCCTTATGGCTGATTTGGGTGTTGGCCAGTCTTCTGCCACCTCCATCTTCACTGACAGTCAGAGCGCATTGGCAGTTGCGAGGAACCCTGTGTTCCATGCTAAGCACATTGAGGTGCATTATCACTATGTCAGGGAGAGGTTCTCTGCTGGGGAGATCAGCTTGGCATATGTGCCAACGAAGGAGAACATTGCAGACCTTTTCACGAAGGCTCTGCCTAGGGAGAAGTTTGAAGCTTTCCGCAAAGCTTTGGGCTTACTTCCTTTTGTGGAGTGATTTCCACATAGCTTGGCACTTCCTTATACATGAGTGCCAGCTCCTTGTTCACCGCATCACTCCCAGGGGGATTTGTTGATATATTTAGGTAGTGATGTGTGTGAACACTCTAGGACCGCCGGGGCACTTTTTTCCCTCTTTAGGAGGTTTTTTTCCCCCGGCTTGTACATACGCCTATTGCCCTAATGGGCTACTTATCTTTGTACATTCTCTAGTAATACATTCAGTATTGTGTGTTTGTGCTCCAAGCTTCTTCTTCTTCCTTGTGCTGTTCGCGTGCTTCCGCAGACGTCTATCTCCAACATGGACAAACTCTCTCCTTGAGAACTCCAAAAGCTGCAAGTTGATAATTCATATCTTCATATTCTTCCCGGGTGAAATATGATAGTGTCTGCTTGACTTTCTTTTGGCTAACTCCACTTATCAATCAAGTGATAGAGTCTCATGGAACACCTTTTTGAATACAGGCATGTATCCAAAAGTCAAGACAATCATAGAAAGTAGATTCTCCATCTGATTGGTACATCACAAAATCTGAATTTTTTTGAATTTTCCTGAAAATACTGAATTTTCTGAATTTTCTGAAAATACTGAAATTCTGAATTTTTTCACAGAATACTGAATTTTCTGAATTTTTATCCTGAAAAACTCTGAATTTTTTGAGTATACTGAATATGAGGTAACTTTTCCAAACTCAAAAAACCTCACTCCAAGTCTCCAACATCTGCTATAAATACTCTTTTACCTCAAGAGTTAGATAAAGAAGAAATATACTTCTCTGTAACTTGTCAAATATCAAGTAGCTCTGAATTGACACTCCGAGAATTCTTTGAGGGAACATATAAGTTGCCTGCTCAAAATCTTCAACTTATACATAACTCATACATATGAGTTAAAACATATAAGTTGTCTTAGATATCTGCTGCTTTTCTTTCTCTCAATGTAATTCTTTGTCAAAACCTACTAAAACATGAACAAGTATAATGCAAAACAAGAAACTGCTTCTTCTTTAAACTATCTTTTTCACACAAGATGTTCTCGTAGACTTGTCTTTGGATGTAGAAGATAAAAGTAGGAAAAGTATATGGAAAATATCAGAGAAGAAGGCAGTATTATTTTCCCTTTGGAATTGTTGGACTTTTTTCTACATCTTTCTTCCACTTGATGATGTCAACATCTTCAAACTTCTCTTCCATACCTTTTGTTCTCTTCATCTTGAAGTAGCAAGCACTCTTAACTTCTTCAAATGAATTTTTCTCTTCCTCTAGTGCTTAAGGGTAAGAGATAAAACAAACATGATATATAAATGGAAGTGAACATAGAAGATAAAACATGCTTCTACCATCTCAGCTCCATCTCCTCTAAGCATATGAGGAATCAACACTCTTCTTCAAATGTGACTCATATGTCTGAATTCACCAACCTTTTCTTGGAGTTGGCTAAATGTTGAATTACCTTTCTGGGTACAAAATTTGATCAAAAAACTTTCAACCTTGTGTTGGCTAAAAAACAAAACTGATCTATTCTCCAAATTTGTCTTCTTAGATGAGCTTTCTTGCCATGAAAGAGATCTATCAAAACTGTCAAGAACAACCTCTAGATACCTGTTTTGATGTAGCTAATGCTTTAACTTTCGAAGTAATGAAAGTGTTTAAAAGCACTTCTTCAATCCTTCAAATCTCTTCATAACTGCTCTTCTAAGATATGCCCTGCAAATTACAATCTGATAGTAGAAACTAATACCTGTGATTCGATGTTGAACTGGTTCCTTCATCTTCTCCAAACCATTGTTTTTCCTTGAATTTGAAGTAGCCTTCTCTTTATCAAGTCTTTGTCTTCAAGCAATACTTCTGTAAAGTATTTTCATACTTCCAAAAGTATTTGACGGCTAACAGATCATCAACTTGATACTCCACACTGATTAATAAACATGTGACCGAATTATCTAATTCTCAAATCTCTACTCATCTAGATTAAGTGTGAATGTCATATGTCAAATGTTAGAAGATGCTTTGAAATCATATGTTGGTAGTCTCGAAGCTCTGATACCAAATGTTGGAAATTAGGTAGGCCCAAAAACAAATTCCACAGATACAATGATGAGACAAAGATAGAGAGAGATTAGACAACATGTTCAAAGTGTTACGTAAGCCACTGCTTACTCACACCATCATATATACAAATGTCAATTTACAATGTAGGAGTCGAAATCTTAACCACTCTATGTGAACAGAAATAGATGGAAGAGTGTATGTAAAAATTTACAAGAATATTCAGATGTAGGGACAGAAATCTGAATATGTATGAGTTGTATGACCTGATAAGTTGTAGAAGAGTGTATATGAGTGACTGAACGAGGAAAAATCAGTTTGAAACTGATATTCAGCAAACCCTAATCTGATTTTAGGCTATGGAAGACCCTAAATCAGATGTGTGTGTGAAAGATCACATACTTACAGACTTATCATAGAATGCTAACATGTTGCTGACAGAAATCCTCGTACTCATATGGAAACACCTTCTCTAACACCTCATCTGAATGCATGTAGCATGCATGTACTGATTCTCCTTTATGTATGCCGAATAGGACTCCTCCAAATATGGATGCCACTGCCTCCATAAGCTCCAAGTAGTACTTGTGTGCATAAAGAGAATATGTACCTGAATAGTTAACATAAGATGCAATCTTATGTTAATCTCCTCTCCATCCAATGTCTTTGAAGTACACCAAAATCTTCATGTAGAAGACAATCTTCAAATACATAATGTAGATGGCTGATCCACACCACCAAGCTGCTGATAGGTAAGTCTTCTCCAAAAGCAAAAGTATGAGCGCACTCTTCTCCAAGAAGAACTCCATAGGTATTAGCTTACCCGGTTTTGAAACGTCTAGAGTGCACCATGGCTGCCCCATGAGTGCAAGAGCACTACCTCCTCAAAGAGGGACCAAAGTTGGAGTTGGATTTATGTAGGATGTTTTTAAAAGTGACCTCAATGCTCTCTTATATAGGTTTTAAAGCTGCATGCGAAAAACTCACTAAAAAGCGCTTTATTTTAATCTCATCGCTTTTTAAATTGCTTTTGGTTTATTTTAATTTAATCATTAAAAAGTGCTTCTCGCTTGCTTTTTCACACTTCTAACCACCTTTATGACCTCCAAGCTGAGAGCTATCAAATGAGGCAAAAACCCTAAATCAGCAGAAAATTAGGGTTAGGGTTTTCTCCCAAATCTGATCTCTGATGACTTCATGTCATATACCATTAGAAAGCTCTCTTCAAGCTCTACAAGATAGACTCATAAAAATTTTACCTTAATTTTGTGCCAAAAATGACTAAGTACGGAAATTAGGGTTTCTGCCCTAATAGGATTTTGGACTGATGTGACATTGTTTTCCAACAGATGGTGTGAGTAAGTAGTGGCTTACGTAGCACTTTGAATATGTTGTCTAATCTCTCTCTATCTTTGTCTCATCGTTGTATGATTAAGTGATGTATGTTCATGTCTCTCAAAATATTGGAAGATGCTGGAATCTGTGTTTATAGATCCTGAACCTATGGAATTTGTTATGGGCCTACCTAATTTCCAACAGTCCTTTCATATCTTGTCCTACTTGCTTTGTGCAAGGTTGTCTCTTTACGTGTTTAGTGCAAAGTTAGTGTGCTCATATTATTCTAGTGAGCATCTTGTTCATCTTGTGTATTATGTTTCCCAATGAATGACCAACTTAACGTCCTACGTGTCTCATCTAGTGATCAAAAGCTCG
>CM035411.1:13006147-13008647 GCA_020310875.1 Ceratopteris richardii
AGCTATCAGATGCAGAAGATATACTTTGTGCTACTATGGAGGCAGAGCATGCCGAAGTTATTGATGCTTCTATTAATGTTCATGCACAAGATATGCAGATCACAAAGAGGGATTTGATTGATGCCTTGCTTACTGTGAATGATGCTTTGTCACAAACATGGATTGTAGATTCAGGTGCATCGTTTCATGTAACTCCTATTAAGGAGTGTTTTACTACCTTTCATGCAGGCAGCCATGGACATGTATATCTTGGAAATAACCATGCTTGTTCTATTGAAGGTATTGGCACAGTGCATCTCACAGTGGATGGTACTAATGAGCTGGTTTAGCATGATGCAAGGTATGTACCAAGCATCAAGAAAAGCTTATTGTCTGTTGGGCAAATGGATATGCATGGATATAGTACCCTCTTTGAGAAGAGATCATGGAAGCTTATCAAAGGCTCTAGGCTGATTGTTAAAGGTACAAAGAAAGGGACTCTTTATTGCTTGCATGGTAAAGCCTTGTTGGGCAAGTTTATTGCTTTGGCTGAAATCCATTCACATATGGAATTATGGCATAAAAGGCTTGGCCACATGAGCCAAAAAGGCCTTGATAAATTATGTAATTTGGACAAGTTTGATGCTAAAGGCTCAAAACTTGATTTTTGTAATGAATGCCAATATGGTAAGCAAGTAAAGAATTCCTACTACTCTGGTGTCTTTCGTAAGTCTAATGTGCTTGATCTTGTTCATTCTGATGTTTGTAGCATGCCCACAAAATCTATGGGGGGTCCTCTTTACTTTGTTTCTTTTGTTGATGACTACTCTAGGAAGCTTTGGGTATATTTGTTAAAATCTAAAGATGAAGCCTTTGCTGCATTTAAGAAATTTCATGCATTTGTGACCACTCAAACAAGTAGAAAGCTGAAATGCTTACCTACAGATAATGGGGGTGAGTTTACAAGTGCTGAATTCAATAGATTTTGTGAAAATCTTGGTATTAAGAGGGAGCTAACAGTCCCATACAGCCCCTCTTCCAACGGTGTGGCTGAAAGATACAATAGGACTTTATGTGAGAGGGTGAGATGCATGCTGTCCACAACTAATCTCCCTCATGGATTTTGGGGAGAGGCTTTGAAAACTGCAGTTCATGTTTGCAATCGATCCCCTCATATGTCCTTAAAAGGTGGCATTCCAGAAGAGGTTTGGTCTGGCAAACCAGCTTCATATGACCACCTACGCATCTTTGGTTGTGATGCTTTTGTGCATATAAGGCCTGAGTTGAGAAGCAAGTTAGATGCAAAGTCCATAAAAGGAATCTTCATGGGTTATGGAGATGAAGGTGAAATGGGCTACAGGATTTGGCTACCTCAACTCAAGAAGGTAATACGCAGCCGAGATGTTGTATTTAATGAGGCAAGGCTGCTCAAAAATAATTGTGCCTCTAAAAATGACCATAAAAGAGTCAAATTTCAGCATGTACAGCCACCAATTAAATCTGATATGAACCCTCGGGATGCACCACATACGGCTGGAAATGAGAATGAGCCCGTGGTTATTGAGCCAGATGATGCTGGACAGCAAAATGATGCTCCTGAAGGGTATATGCAGCCACATGTGCTGGACAGATTTAATGTGGCTGATGCTAAGCCTCTTGGAGTGCCATTGCAGCCACATGTTAAGCTTTCCAAGGATGACTGTCCCAAAAATGATGATGCAGCCAGTTACATGAAGAGTGTTCCATATGCATCAGCTTGTGGTTCACTTATGTATGCTATGGTTGCCACTCGGCCAGACATTGCTCATGCAGTGGGAGTTGTTAGCAGGTTCATGGCTAATCCTGGGTGAGCTCATTGGGAGGCCGTCAAATCTATCTTGAGATATTTGAAAGGGACCAAAAGTAAATGCTTATGTTATGGAAAGGGTCCATTGGAGTTAAAAGGATTTTGTGATTCAGACATGGCAGGTGATGTGGACACACGCAAGTCCACAAGTGGCTATGTATACATACTTGCAGGTGGAGCTATTTCATGGTGCTCTAGACTTCAGAGGATAGTTGCACTATCTACTACAAAGGCTGAATATATTTCAGCCACAGAGGCTTCCAAAGAAGCCATTTGGTTAGCCCGCCTCTGCAGTGAGTTTGGGATGCCTGAAAAGGCACCTGTTCTTGGATGCGATAGCCAGAGTGCCATATGTTTGGCAAAGAATGCCATGTTTCATGCTCGCACAAAGCATATTGATGTGAGATATCACTTCATCAGAGAGGTGTTAAAGGATTGCCTGATCACTTTGATCAAGGTCAATACTTCACAGAATCCTACAGATGCTCTCACGAAGTGTCTACCCAAGGCACAACATCAACTATGTATACAGATGGTGGGAGTTACTTAGCTTAAAGGAGCCTCCTTGGTCCTTTAAGTGGGAGGTTGTTGGGGATAAAGGCCCCAAGGACTCTCCTTTTGTATATTTTGACCCTTCCATGTGAAAGCTCTCTTCGAGAGCTTTCCAAACATATT
>CM035411.1:13613647-13908647 GCA_020310875.1 Ceratopteris richardii
ATATCTGGCCGAGTAATGCATAAGTAAATCAAGGATCCAACACCTTGCTGATAGAGAACAACATCAAATGCATCTCCAGCATCATGAAGACTCAATCGTAAACCTGTCTCCAAAGGAGTGGCAATAGGCTTACAGTCTTCAAGGCCAAAATGTTGCAATAATGTGTCAATATATTTTGTTTGACACAAAGCCATTCCACCATCAACTTGCATAAACTGAATGCCCAAATAGTGATGCAAATGCCCCAAATCAGACATCTCAAATGAGGCATGCAAATCATCCTTAAAATCAGCAATATGCATCTCAATACGATGAGTGAGAAGCATGTCATCAACATAGACAACAATGATCAGAAGCACATCATTAGCACGCTTAACATATAAGGTGCTTCCAGTTCGACTGTTCTCAAAACCATGTGCAATCAGATAGGCATGTATCTTCTCATACCAAGCACGTGGTGCTTGCTTTAAACCATATAATGCCTTCTTTAACCTGCACACCTGGTTTTCATGGACTTTCTGCACAAAGCCACGGGGCTGAAAAGCATACACTTCTTCATGCAAGTCACCATTCAGAAATGCAGTTTCAATGTCCAACTGATGTACATTCCAACCATGATGGGCTGCAAGTGCACAAGTGCTCCGAACAGTAGTCATACGAAATGTAGGTGCAAAGGTCTGATCAAAATCAATGCCTCTTTCCTATGCATAGCCCTTTGCAACAAGCCTAGCCTTATACCTGTCAACTATACCATTAGGTTTACGCTTCAGCTTGTATACCCACTTAGTGCCAATGGCCTTCTTGCCAGGAGGCAAGTCACATAAAGACCAAGTACCATTCTTCATTATTGCATCATATTCAGATTGCATAGCAGCCATCCAATTTTGTGAATTTTGTGTTTCATCAAACGAAACAGGCTCATTCTCATCACAGAGACTAGATGCAGTCATAGCATAGCAATCTGATGCAAAAGAGGCACTATGAGAGCCTGAACGAGTACGATATGATAGAGGTGCATCTAATTTGCTGTCACGCAAGGTCTGCACTAGCCATTTTGCCATCGTTCTTGCCTGCTCAATATCATCTCTCTCATCAATAAGTGCATCATGTACATCTGCATCAGAAATGGAATTATCTGCATCATCACACGAAACCTGCAAAGGCTGAGAAGTTGCCTCATTAGGACCAGCACTAGACTGTCCACCTGCAAAAAGAGGCAGCAAAGTATCATACATGTCTTTGGAGCTAACAGATGTCTCCTTAGTACATGAAAGCAATGGCTAAATAGCATCTTCCACAAAAACAACATCACGGCTAACTAGAATGTGTTTAGTCTGTGGATGATACAGACGATAGCCTTTACTTTCATAACTGTACCCAACAAAAATACATTTTACTGCTTTATCATCCAACTTTCTATGATGTTGTTCAGGCACTAATGCATATGCCAAACAACCAAAAACACACAGATGCAAAACAGATGGCTTGTGATCATGCCAAGCCTCATATGGAGTGATGGACTGCAGGGCCTTAGTGTGACACCTGTTCAGTACAAATGTTGCACACATGACAGCCTCAAGCCAGAAACTATGTGGTAAAGCCTGACTCTTGACCATGCACTCCGCCATCTCCATGAGTGACATGTTCTTTCATTCAGCAACTCCATTCTGTTGAGGTGTATATGGCATTGTACACTGGTATCAAGTTTGGGCGAAGAGGACATCATTTCAGATTTCTGCAGGCGTAGCAAACTAGCAAAATTCAGATGACCAAAGCATGCATGCCAAAGCTTTGCATCTGACATAGCCTGAGAATCATTTACTGCACATGCCAAATCATTTACAGATCTTTCATAGTCTATGAGCTTATACAGCCCACGACATAAAATGCCAGAAGCAATAATCACATCGCCATTTGACAGATCATGAACTGTACACCTGCCATCTACAAACTTCACAACCAAGCTAATCTTGGCTATTGCAGAAACTGATAACAGGTTCTTCTTGATCCTTGGCACAAATAGAGCATCTGAAAAAGTGAAAGAACTACCATCAGCAGTAGTCAAAATGATCTTACCAACTCCCATAACAGAATAAGAGGAGTTGTTGGCGCATGTAACAGTATTCCTTGTAGGGGCAGGCTCGAGTGAAGAGAAGAGATTGTGCTGTGAGGTAATATGTTTGGTCGCCCCACTGTCAAAATACCAAACATCTAAGTCTACTACAGACATGCACTGATCATGAGAAGATCGGTCAAAACTGCACACAGTAGTAAACACCCATTCTTCTTCGTGCACAAGATTAGCAGACTCTGTTTTTGGTGTAGAGGCCTCTGCAACAACCATTCCAGCCTCTTTAGCAGCCAGTTTTGGACAGTCCTTTATGATATGATCATTCCCTTTACAGTACTTACAAAACAATTTTTGCTTTTCTGATTTCTTCTCATCTTTATCGTCCTTCTTCGAATATGCAGAATTAGTAGATTTTTGCTTACTAATTGAAGAGCTCCATTTTCCTTTGCCCTTCTGACTAGCCAGGAAAGCTTGATCTACAACTCACATAATGGACCTGTTCTGCCTGGACTGATCTTCCTACACCATTCAAAATGGTCTGCACAAGTGAGCTATCTGGTATAACCTCATCAGCAGAAATCAATTGTTCCTTCAAATCTTTGATCTTCGTTAGGAAACTGTCCATAGAATCACCTTCATTCATGTGCTCACTCTCCAACTGTTTTCGGAGGTAAGCAACACGAGCCTCATTCCTAGCTTGGTACAATGTGGTAAGTGTATCCCAAGCATCCTTCGCTGTTCTGCAAGAGCGAATGTGAGGAATAATGGCACGTTTGATAGAAAAATCTATCAATGCATGTGTCTGGGCATCTCTGCCATCCTAGCGAATCTGCTCTACAGTAGGTGCAGCAAAAACTGCAACACGAACATGAATATGCAAAATATCATCATCTTTGACACCTTCTGCATCAGCTTCAGTACCTGCAGCTGTAACAGTTGCAGGTGTGATAGGACGTTTTTCGACACCCTGACAATGTTCCATAGTCCTTTTGCAACCAACACATGTCGCATCATATAATCCCATAAGGGGTAGTTGGTACCATCAAACTTATCCTCAACAGCCAACATACGAAATACATCGCTGCTTTCAGCCATGGTCGATGACTAAAATACCTTGATGCAGAAAATTGATTGTATCTCAAAAAGTTGAACAGAATTGCCCAGAAGAATTCTACTAGACCTATAGCAGGCTTCGAGACGCTTATACTGGCGAACAGAAAACTGGTATATACCTTTGGCACAAAAAGACGAAATAGCCTGCAGAAGCGCTGTGATAGTGTGTTCGGAGGCCGAAACGAGTTCAGATTGCAATTTTGGCACCACATAGCAAAGATGTTTTGATCTCGAAAACACGCTAAGTATGCTCACCAAAATTCATGCGATTCTGAGACTGCAATCGGAGAAGTGTTGACGGCGCCCTAAATGAAGCAATGACCTGCTCTGATACCAATTGTTGGAGTTAGACGTCTGCGGAAGCACGCAAACTGCACAAGGAAGAAGAAGAAGCTTGGAGCACAACACAGAATACTGAATGTATTACTAGGGAATGTACAAAGATAAGTATCCCATTTAGAGCTATAGGCATATATACAAGCCGGGGGAAAAAACCTCCTAAAGAGGGAAAAAAGTGCCCCGGCGGTCCTAGTGTGTTCACACACATCACTACCTAAATATATCAACAGAAGTGCAAGAAGATATCCCATAGATCCCGAGCCCCATGAAGGTGCTTCAACCTCTTGATCTTCAGGAGGTCCAAATCAAAGGTTGTAAATCAAGACCCTCACACCTTCCAGTGGTTGCGTGTGTGGCAGCCTGACTTGACATAGCAACCTAGATTCAAAGAGGTTATTGGTGAGCTATACTACAAATCAATTGAAGTTCATCTCCACGGGTTGTGAGCGGTGAAAAGAAAAGAATAGGACAAAACCAATGCAACAGGTCCCAAGCAAGTAGTGGAGGCCAAACGAGAATCATTCAAAAGAGAATCAAATCCAAAAAACTGAACTGTAAGAGGAGTGGTTGCCCAAAGTAGTGGAGAAATGATGGAGAAGAGCTCTCAAACTCATCATGAGAGTTTTTGGTCACTTGGCTATAAATGAGGCAAGGGAGGACACTCAAGAAAAGAGGAAGAAGGCGTGGAAGCCCCCTTGTAGCTACTTCATTTGTTTTGAGTCATTTCATTCAGTTCACTCTCGTAGAGTATGTCCAACCGCACACTCATTTTTGGGTAGTCTACTTGTGAGAGTCATATCTCTCAATATATGTATCCAATTTTAGTGTTTAAACATTCCTTGGAAATCTTATCTTGAGTACTTCCTCTATCTAAAATAGGTTTATGAAATTCTTTATGCTCTGTGAGTTATTCAGTTTTTAGTGAAGTCCAGTTTTTAGCATAACTGAGTGGACAGGTAGCCTGTTTTTATCAATGACTTGCCAACCCAAATCTACTCCAAATTGAGTGTTTGATAGCTCATTTTAAAGCTATAGGTGTCTAGTTTGATTCACCAAAGTTTCAAATTCATTGCATTTTTTTACTTGGTACCAGTTTTCATTTGAAGGTTCAGCTGTTGGCAAGAGTCTTGATCCTGAGAAGGTCTTTTACACTTTCCGCTGCGATTAGGAGAGGAATTCTCCAACAATTGGTATCATAGCATTGGATTTTGAAGAGGCAAAGCATTGGAACTAAAGTGAAGCAAAGGAGAAGCTACAAATCAAGGGGGAGCTTCGTAAATTCAAGGAAGAGTGCCACACAATACTTGAGGTAAACTTCAATCTTTGAAGTTTTCAATGGCTGATTTAGGACAACAAGTTGAGAAGTTAGACAAAGATAATTTTCAGTCTTGGAGGTATAGAATGATAAATTACCTTAAAGGTAAAGTTTTATGGAGTGGAGACGATCCACAACCAGTGGACCTTGAAGATCCCAACATTACTCCGGCACAAAGGAGACAATTTGCTGATTGGGAAGAGAGGAATCGAAGGGTGATGTTCCTCATCTCACAAGTTATTTCTAACACTATGATTGGTCATGTGCAAAGCTTAGAAACAGCCAAGGAAGTTTGGGAAGCATTGGAGAAGGTGTATGCTACCTCAACAAGGTCTCGGAGGATGCAACTCAAGAACGAGCTCAACAACATGAAGAAAAGCTCAAACCAAAGCATTAGTGAGTATACATTGAGGATCAAGGAGCTTCGAGATCAGCTAGCATCAGTTGGATGCAAGATAGAAGAGGAAGACATCGTCCAAACAACCCTCAATGGCTTGAGGAGTGAAGAAAAGTGGAAGCCCCTCATCACAAAAATTCTTTATAGAGATCCTCTACCAACATTAGATGAGATTATATCAAATCTTGTGGCTGAAGAGGTAGCTCAACAAGGAGAAGGCAACAAAGGTAAGGATAGCCATAGTCAAATGTTATATGCAGGAAGAGGGAGAGGAAGGAACTCAAGAGGAGCCTCGAGAGGAAGAGGAAGAAGCTACAACAACACAAATTTCAGCCAACACAACTCGGAGGACAACAAGGACAACTCAAATGACAACACACATGGAAGAGGTCGAGGAAGAAATAGAGGAAGAGGTCGAGGTTCATACAATCGTCACAAAGGTATAACATGTTATCATTGTGGTAAACTAGGACATTATGCAAATGATTGTTGGCAAAAGAATGGAAGGCTGAATGGAGGCAACCAAAGGAGCCAAAATAACTATGCAAGTACATCAAGTGAAGGAGACAAGCAAACCATGCTTGCCATGAAGCATGACTACAACAACTTAAGAAGTGATGACCAAAAATGGTTCATAGATTCAGGTTGCAGCAACCATATGACATGCCAAGGAGATTTATTCACAAAGCTACAAGGTCCAAGTGGAAAAGGATGTGTGGAGACCGGCGATGAGACTCAACACGCAATTGAGCATGTTGGAGATATCAAGCTTGGAGATAGAAAGGTATTGGCTGATGTTCTTCATGTTCCTACTATTGCAAAAAATTTGATTTCAGTAGGACAAATGGTAGAGAAAGGATATCATGTTATCTTCAATGAAAAAGGCTACTTTATAAAGAATCCAAAAGAAGGATTCAAGGTCATTGCTCAAGGAAGGAAAGAAGGTAGGATGTTCACTTTGGACATTCAACAACCACATGGAAAGGTGATGTATATTCAGTTTGAAAACAAGAGGATTGCTGAAATCGATTTGTGGCACAAAAGGTTTGGACATATCAACATTCCCAAGCTCAAGGACATGAGCAACCATGAAGTGGTAAGACGTCTTCCAAGATTCAATGATGCTGGACTACATGAGTTTTGTGAAGCATGCCAACTAGGAAAGCAAACTCGACAACCATTCAAGAAGAGCAATTATGTGGCAAGAAATGTCCTCGACTTGATAAATACGGATGTATGGGGACCATCACAACAATCATCAATGGCTGGTAATAGATATTTTGTCACTTTTATCGATGATCATTCAAGAAAAGTATGGATGTTTTGCATAAAACAAAAATCAGATGTGTTCTCCATATTCAAGAGATTTAAAGCACAGGTAGAAAAGGAAACAGAACGCTACATAAAGACCTTGAGGTCCGATGGAGGACGAGAAGATTTCTCCAAAGAATTTTCAGATTTTCTTTATGAAAATGGCATCAAGAGACAATTTACATGTAGGTACACACCTCAACAAAATGGAATAGCTGAAAGGAAAAATAGACATATCACAGAAGTTGCAAGAGGCATGCTCAACGAGATGAAGATGCCACTAAACTATTGGGATGAAGCAACTAGTACGGCCGTTTATTTGATGAACAAGTGCACAATGGCTAGAGTGCATAATCTAACTCCTGAGGAGGTTTATTCCGGTAAGAAACCTGACCTTACACATCTCAAAGTTTTTGGATGTGTGTGTTATGTTCACATCCCTCAAGAACTAAGGACAAAGATGGAGGCAAAGTCCGAAAAATGTATTTTTATTGGATATTCATGGAGCAAAAGGGATATAGGTGCTACAATCCGGTGACAAAGGAGCTACAAGTCTCTCGAGATGTGGTATTTGATGAGCTAAGACCATGGTTTGGAGACAAAGGGAAAGAGAAGATTCTTGAAGAAGATTACGAAGATGATGGAGGTGCTGTCCAAGAAGAATTTCAACAAACAAGCACTCAAATGTCAGGTCCAGAAGCTTCTACATCACTTGGAGAAAGCTCAACATGGAAGGCGAGGCTAAGGAGTCATTCCTCATCACCAACATCAGCTTATGAAAGATCCAAAGCTGAAAGTGCTGCCCAAAATAGTGATTCAAATGCAAGTGAAGAAGAGTATGAAGAGGTGATCACACCAAAGGTAAAGTTGAACTGGTTGAAGAAGCAATGTTCAAAAGGAAATGAAAGGAGGTCTTCAAGATTAAGGTATCCAATTGAAAGGCTGAGCTATGATCGTTTTATTGCAAAGCATTTTGCATATATGACACAGGTGGTCAAAGACAAAGAACCGGATGCATATGAAGAAGCATGTACACAAAAAGAATGGCAAGAAGCTATGCAAGAAGAGATAAAAGCTCTCAAGGACAATCACACATGGGAGCTAGTTCCAAAGGCTGAAGGTATGAAGATTGTTCCAAATAAATGGGTGTTTAAAATAAAGAGAAATGTTGATGGCTCTCTAGCTAGGCATAAAGCTAGACTAGTAGCAAAAGGATTCAAGCAAACTCATGGCATCGACTACGAAGAGACTTTCAGCCCGGTTGCAAAGATGGGAACAATTAGAACCTTGATTGGAGTGAGTGCAGCAAGGAGATGGCCATTGTACCAACTTGATATAAAAAATGCTTTTCTCAATGGTGAACTTCAAGAAGAGGTATACATGAGTCAACCGATTGGATTTGAAGACAAAAAGCATCCAAATTTTGTTTGTAGATTGAAGAAAGCTTTGTATGGGCTGAAGCAAGCACCACGTGCTTGGAATCAAAGATTGGTCGAGTATCTTACAAGGTGTGGGTATAGTCCAAGTAATGCAGATCCCTTTCTCTACATGAAGAAAGAAGAAGGCAAGCAAGTATATATTTGCATATACGTTGATGATCTCATCATAACAAGAAGTAATGTTACAGGAATACAAGAGATAAAAAGAAAACTCGGTAAGGAGTTTAAAATTTCAGATCTTGGTGAGCGAAAATACTTTTTAGGCATTGAGATAGTCTATGGGAAAGATGGCATTTACTTGATGCAAAGAAAGTACCTGTTGGATGTTCTTTTCAGATTTGGAATGAGTGAATGCAAACCACTCACTCAACCTATGGACACAAATGTGAAGCTATGCTCAAATGATGGAGAGAAGTTACCTGATGTAACTACATACAAGAGTATTATAGGTTCATTGATCTATGCTACGATCACAAGACTAGATTTGTGTTATATTGTTGGAATTCTTTCTCAATTTATGCAAGCTCCAACAAGTGAACATTTAAATTCAGCCAAACGAGTGCTAAGATATGTGAAGCACACTATCAATCATGCATTGTTTTATAGATATGATGAAGAATTGCATGTAAAGGGCTTCAGTGATGCTGATTGGGCTGGTTCGAAGGAAGATAGAAGATCCACTTCAGGTTATGTGTTCATGATAGGTAGCAAACCTATCACATGGAGCTCAAAGAAGCAACCTACTGTTGCACTATCATCTACAGAAGCTGAATATAGAGGTTTAGCCTTTGCAACTTGTGAAGCTATGTGGATTAAGAAGCTCTTGGCTGATCTTGATGTGCAGGTGGAGACCATTCCAATTTATGGTGACAACATGTCAAGCATTCACTTGACAAACAATCCAATGTTTCATGCACGAAGCAAGCACATAGAAGTGCATTATCATTATGTTCGAGAATAAGTTTTGACCAAGGATGTGGATATAAAGTTCATTGGAACTAATGACCAGGTTGTAGACATGCTTACAAAGTCCCTAGATGCTTCTAAGCTAAAGAGGTTCAAGGACGACATCAACTTGCAGGATATGGCTAAAGGTGCAAGCTCACATGTGAGCTTGAGGGGGAGTGTTAAAAATAAAGAAGTAAGCTCGTATATATTTTTGCAAAAAGGATTTTCTTCAAGTAGAAGGAAAATAAAAAAATGAAAAATAGAAGAATTTACTTCAGCAAGTAGTGGAGGCCAAATTGAGTGTTTGATAGCTCATTTTAAAGCTATAGGTGTCGAGTTTGAGTCACCAAAGTTTCAAACTCATTGCATTTTTCAGTTGGTACCAGTTTTCATTTGAAGGTTCAGCTGTTGGCAAGAGTCTTGATCCTGAGAAGGTCTTCTACACTTTCCGTTGCGATTAGGAGAGGAATTCTCCAACAATGATCAGTTCCTTGAACACTATTAAAACCATATTATTGCGACTTCCACACAAGCTGACAGTGGTAACTATAAAGAGGCTATCAGCTAATCAGGAACCAGATCGACTACAGGCACAAAACTAGAGACAACAGTAAAGTCTATCAAGGGACGACAGAGACAAAGAGGGGGAGAGTGTTGCAGAGAAAAGAAGAGCAGAGATGCAGAGAAAAAGAAGGGCCCCAAAATTTTTCCAATTTGGGACACTTTATTTTTGTAACGTAGTCACTTTGTCATATGTTTTCCGATGTAAATGCACTAGAGGAGTCCTCTAGATGCATATCCATAGATATCCGCATCATTACCCTTGTAAACTAGTAGGAAATTAGCCTTTTATTCAATAAAGTGCCGGTCTCTTGTGTGAAAGGACCATTTTTAGGGCACAAGTATATAAGTCATTTTGTGACTCTTTGTAAAGACTTTTTGCCATTGTGAAGAAGTATAGAAGAAATTCGAATTTGCTTCTTTCCTATTGATTTCCTCCTTCTCCATGGTCTTTTGTGTGTGTGTAATGCTTGGAATGTGTGTGTAGGATTGTTATCTATCCCTTCCCGTCACTTTTGAACTACTATAGTGTGTGTGTGAGCCATCACAAGTTGTGGAGCGAGTGTGAGTGGTTCCCACCATTCACTATTTTGCGCATACTTGAAAAGGATTTATCAGGTTCAAGTGGAGACACCACTATTAGATGTGTCTCATCGAGAGCTTCGAAATGAACTCGCTATTGGCCATATTCGGAGTTCAACGCTAGGAGAAAAGTTCAAATTTGTGCTTACTGTTGTAAATGGTATCACGACATGCATTTTTAGAGGATTAGGGAGTTAAAGAGGTAGTTAAGTCTTTCACATACATTGTAGCTCAGCCACTTCACTTTCCATCATGTGTGCACACGTCTTCATACACTTGGTTCATGTGGTTCTTCGGATTGATAATTAAACGTGTATCAATCTACCACTGTATGCACTTGTGGGGCGATTGAGATTTAGTCTCATGGACACAAGTCCCTAAGGCTTCACGACTTAGGTACACAGGCACCCACTTGTGTTAGTTAATAACTCACACATTAGAAGGGCCCAAACAATGTTTCTTCTTAGCTCTACAACTTTACAGTAAATTTCAATTGTACTGAAAAATCTTATGCTTTTGCACCATTTGTCTTCACACCATGAAGAGAGAGGGGGACAAAAAGAAGTCTTACCAAATCATCATGAATGAATAATAAATCCCCAAAAGCAATTCATGGACCAAAAGTTCTAGAGGATAATGTCAAGAAGATAATGTACAAGGTTCCCTTTATTATCAAGAAAATAATCAACATAGTTCATGTTAGAATTCTTTATCAAGCCAAAGGGAAGAACATCATATTTTTCCCTTTCGGGAATGAACTTTCCACAAGAGGGTCTTCATATTATGCAAATTTTCAAGGTCAAAACTGATAAGCACGAGGTCAACTTTGATCAAAATATGCAGAGTTGTTTTATCATCTATTTCGCAAATGCTACTCAAGAGCTATCCAATGATATATAATATAAATTTTGGATATATTTTGGGGGTTCAACATTCAAACCCTAATTTCATGTCAAATTTTGCTTTTCATCACCTTTAGAACCAAGGACCCAATTTTGAAGCTCAAAAAGCATCAAGATCAATGGTGTGGATCATTTTAAACCAAAAACATATGAAAAATTCATAAAAAATAATAAAAAAAGCACTCCCCACTTTTTGCATCAAATTTCACATGAGCATCTTTTTTGGCTTTTTTCTATTGATTTACATTTTGTTTTTTTGAGGGCTTTTATGGCTATAAGAAAACCAAATCATGAACTATTGTACTCATCTTGTGGCATACCACCTCTCTCAAGATCTACACTTATGGTTTTAGAGAAGCACATTTGCAAGTATTTTTGTAATATTTTAGTATTATTTTCAAGCTGATTTGGATCCTTTACCAATCTATTATGTACATTATCTCTCTCTATAGTCTCTCTCCCAACCAATTTTGCTAGGTAATTTAAAAACTAACTAGCATAGTTGGTTGGGATGAACAATCCAATTTCAAAACAAATTACACTTGGAATTCTTTTTAAAAGTCCACCTCCTACATATAGTATGATTATCACTATTCTACAAGACAAGACAAATCCAAACCTTAATAGAGTAATGAGAGCAATCCAAAAAGAGGAGGAGATGTTAAGAGTTGAAAATGGAAGTTCGTACACAACAAAAGTCAAAGAATTCAAGAAATGTAAGCATTGTGACAAAACAAACCACAAAGAGGCAGATTGTTTTATTATCCACACATGCAAAATTTGTGGTGAAAAGATACATAAGATAGAGTTTTATTTCAAGAAGAAAGAAGATGAAGCAAAGATAGCAGAAGAAGATATTCAAGATGACAAAGATGGAGACGATGTCGAAGCTTCTTTATCTATCAAATATTCACATTAATCCATATAATCTTATTTTAATATTTTTTCCATTTGTGGATAGGTATGGATAAGGACATATGATCAACATTAATAATTGAGAAAGATTGATCAACATTAATAATTAAGAACGTATGTTTAAGTTTGTATGGTATCTCTTGCTTTCCCATATTTATCTCTATCCTTCCAAGTCATACTTGGTTGAGAAGAGTATGGGAAAAATTCTTGAGTTCTCCTTTTATTTGTGGTATGGAGTGCTCTTCATGTGCAAAGTCCTATTGTACTTTTATGGACATTGGGCATGATATTTACAAGTACCTACAACAACATTCTTTTCAACTAGCCATAACATTTTTTCAATCAATAGTATATACCTATCCTAAAATTCCCCTTGTGTCATGTCAAGAGGGGAGAGGGGGCCTTCATATTATGCATATTTTTCAAGGTCAAATTTGATCAAAAGGTTTCTTTGGTCAAAATATGTAGAATGTTTTTATCATATGTTTGGAAAGTGCTATTCAAGAGCTATCGCTTGATATATAGCATAATAATTTTGGGTATTCTTAAAGGGTTCAAAATTCAAACCCTAATTTCATGTTAGATTTTACTTTTCATCAATTTTAGAACCAAAGGTCCATATTTGAAGTTCAAAAAGCATCAAGATCAATGGTGTGGATTATTCTAAACCAAAAGCATCAAAAGCATATGAACAAAATCCTAAAATCTACCAAAAAAACACTTCCCACTTTTTACGATAGATTTCATGCAAGCATGCTTTTAGGTTTTTTTCTGTCTGTTTGCATTTAGCTTTTTTGAAGGCTCTTATGGCTATAAAAGAAACACCTCATGAGCCATTGTCTTCATCTTGTAGCATACTAACTCTCTTAAGTTCTAAACATAGGGTTTTGCATAAGCACATTTATAAGTATTTTTGCAATATTTTAGTATTATTTTGGAGTTCATTTGGCTCCGTTGACAATCCCTTGTGTGCATTATGTTGGAACTGGGGTAGGACCAAACAATAATCACAAGTAATTTCCAAGATCTTTCCAGAACTTCACCTTAGTACATAACACATCTTGACTTGATCAAAAGACATAAATGACAATATAGAGAGATAAGAAGACAATTATAAATGTGATATAGCTTAATGCTACTACACACACTAATTAATGCAGAATATTAATATACAATGTATGTATGATAGCAAAATCTAAATATAGATTAAATACAAAAATTATAGGTAAAAAAAAGTAGTGTGTGAGTGTCTAAGAGGTCCTATGTGAATGAATATGTGCAAAATCAAGGGAAAAAATTGCTTAGAAAAATTACTACAGAAAACCTTAGTTATTAAATTAGGTATTTTTTGGTGTACATCAGCATCAATGGTATCTTCTTCCCATGAATTGGTAGATAAACATCTAGTATAGTAGTAGCATGTGAAGAAGCCCTAAATTGGATGCTACAACTCTCCAAAATTAGCATGCACACTCAGGAGTGTAAAGAAGAACAATGAAAAGTTGTCAAAAAACTCCTCCAAATCTGCATATACACATCCAAAACTCCTCTTTATATAGGATTTGAAGTGCCCATGAAAATTCACATGAAAAACATGGAAAATTAAAAAAAAATTATTGAACAGCAAGTTTCTACATAAAAAGCACATGAAAAGCACAAATTAAGGTTTTACTTTTGGCTAACTTTTTTATGTCAGATGGTGAGGTGTTATATATCATTAGAAATATCTCAAGGAGTACTTTCCAATGAGCCTATAATATTTTTTTACCATTTTTTATCAAATTTTGACAAGTATAAAAACTAGGATTGCTAGATTTTTCAACAAATTCAGATATACTGATATTCTTTTTCAAGAATTTTCATCTCAATATCATAATGTCTTAAGGTTCGAACATCTACATAACTTTTGATATCTATCTCTAGATAATGCTTTGGTAAATTTCTACTACATTTTTACTTTTCGGTACATAAGTTACTTCAATGTGCTTTTTAGATACCTGTTCCTAAATATAATGATAATGAACTTTGATATGCTTTTTTCTTTCATGATGAACAAGATTCTTTGTGATAGCAATAGCACTTTGATTATTTGAAAATATATGAACATGAGTGTCAAGATAACTCAGAATCTTTTGTAACCATATTGTTTCAAGTTTATCTGTAAAGGCAACCATATACTCTACTTCACTTGATGAAGTAACTACTGTTTGTTTTTTTTTAGAAAATCATGAGATTAAACAATCTCCGATGTAAAAACAATAAGCACTTATGCTTCGTCTTCTATCTTTATCACCTACCAAATCAGAATTTACAAAACCTTGTAGTAGAAAATATGATTACTTCAAACATACCATTACATAATTCAAATATCCTTTTAATTGCTTTCCAATGAATTTTGTGTGATTCATTCATGAACCTTGATACTTGAGAAACTGCAAACTGAATATCAGATTGTGTATTACATAAATAGATCAAGCATCTAATTACTTGACTATATAATATAGCATCGAAAAGTTCTGAATCTACATCTGCTTATAATGATATATTAACATCCATAGGTATCTACATAGGTTTATAATCTATCATTTCAAACCTTTCTACAAGTTTCTCAATCTACTTTTGTTATATCATATAGATACAATCATTCTTGAATTTGAATTCAATGCCTGGATAATAATGTAAATTCTCAAAGTCATTCATATCAAATGTATGCTTAAGTCGTGACGTAAAGAATTGAAGATCAAAAGCCTTGGGACTTCTCATGATCATATCATCAACATAAATGATGATGATGATCAAGACATCTATCTCTACTTTAACATAAAGGGTTGGAGCAGCTTCAAAGTTGTCAAAGCCAATAGATAAAAGGTATAAATATATCTTTTCATATCAGCCCTTGGTGCTTGCTTCAAAGAGTGCTTTGATTAGTTTGCATACTAAGTGTTCTTTACATGGCTCTTCAAAACTTTTTGGTTGCTAAATATAAACATCTTCACGATGATCACCATTTAGAAAAGTTGACTTGATAACTAGATGGTATACATTCCAAGCAAAAAATGCAACAAGAGAAAGAACTACTTCGACTATAGTAATTCTAGATATAGGTGCAAATATTTCATCATACTGAATACCTTTCTTTTGTGCATAACCTTTAACTACTAGTCTAGCTTTATATCTATCAATAGTCCCATATGTTTTTCTTTTGATCTTGAAGATCCACTTAATTTCAATTGCTTTCTTATCTTTTGGTAATTCACAAAGCTCCCATGTTTGATTCTTGTGAATAGAATCAATCCCCATCGTTTTCTTCCAAATAGGATTTTGTAAAGCATCTTTGATACTAGCAAGTTCATCTTCAATTGAAGTGCATGGAAAAATATTATTAATTTTGAATTATTCTACATAATTAACCTTGTCTGTTTGATCTTTGTGACTTTTAATCCTTCCTTTGAATGATTGAATTCCACTATCTTATAAGTTTTCACATGCCATCTTAGAAGTCTCTAAAAAGTGCCCAAAGCTTTTGTTCACCTACCAACTCTTTCCTCTGGTGCTCTTGAAATTTCTCCAACTTCATAAGTTGATACATCAAGAGATGGTGTAGGAATAGGTGAAGTTGAAGATATAGATAGTGGTGGTGTAGGAGAAATAACTTTACCTTCACCTTTATCAATTGAAATTTTGGGGTTTGAGAAGATTGATCACCCACCCTATATGTTTTAATGTAAGCATGCAAATTTGACTTGAATAATGCATAATCATTTGCTTTAAAAAGTCTAGAATTTCTATATATTTATCATAAATCTGACTTTCTACAACATAAGCATTGTGTAAAAGCAGGAAATTACATGTTTTTGGTACGTAGAATTTGTATCCTTTATTTTCAATTACAAAACCAATGAATACTATTTTGATGGCTTTGATATGGAGCTTATCCACGATCTTTCTTTTTTACGTGAACATAAGCAAGAGACCAAAAACTTTGAAGTAGTTCATATTTAGCTTCTTACCATAATAAGCTTCATAAGGTGTAATGATCTTTTAAGCTTTTACGGAAGACCTATTAAGAATGTGATTAGTTATATGCACTACATATAACCAAAATTCTAGAGAAAGTTTCTTAAAGGATATCATACTACACATCATTTCAACAAGTGTCATATTCTTCCTCTCTACAACACCATTCTGTTATGGTATTTAAGCAATAGTAAGCTGATAATAGATATCTTTGTCTTCAAGAAAAGACTTAAAGCCTTTAGATAAATACTCTCCTCCTTTCAAAATCTAAGATTTTGCCTTACTTTCATTTCCAACCATAGCTAAGAACTTCTTGAAAGTCGAAAAGATTTCTAATTTTGCTTTTAAATCATATACCCAATAATATCTTGAAAATCGTCATTAAATGTGACAAAATACTTGAAACCTTGAATAGAATCTACTTTCATGGATCTATTAACATTTGAATGTATTATCTGTAATTTTTTAGTAGTAGTGATGTATCCATGCTTCTTAAATAGTAGCTTGTGAAGCTTTCGTTCAAGAACTACTTCACAAAATTTAACATTATCTAGTAAAGAAAAAGTGGATAGACTCTCTACCATAACTTGATGTTTGATGTGCTTGAGCATTGTGTAACTGATATGGCCAAATCTGGCATGTCATCACCTCGTGTTCTCCTTAGGTATAGAAGACCTAGTAATAATTAGCAAGACTAACAAACATTCCACTTCTATTTACACTTTGCAAAAGCCAATGCTCTTCATTACAGTGAGGATATAGCATTAATCTTTCTTAAAAATGACTTTATAGCCATCTGATAAGAAAGTAGTATCCACGTCATTACCAAGTGCTATGGCCATCTTCTTCAAATAGATTAAGAGAATAAAACACCTTGCAACATATCATATGCTTAGTAGCTCTAGAATGAAAAATCCAAGGATTTTTAGAAACTGCATTTGATGTTTCTTGATCAAAACCTACTTCTTCAATACTTACACATGCATATGATTCTTCATTTGAAGACTTAGTTTATAAACCATTTTCAACATATTACCCCATGCTCTTTTCTTCTCATTAAAAATCCTCTCTTTGCATTTTATTATGTAATGACTTTTCTTACAATAATGGCCTAGATTTTGAACAATCTTCAACATTATTACTTAGCGCTCTTCTTCTCATTAACAATCCTCTTTTTGCATTTTATTATATAATGACTTGGCTTCTTACAATAATGGCATATACCTTTCTTTGAGGTGGATGTAGTGGAAGTAAGGTTCTCTTTTGGTATGGTAAAAGTATTTGAACTAAATGTGGTAGAAGAAGTGGATGAATATTTAGAAGTAGAAGACTTACTTTTCTTTTTGCTTTGCTAACTCTTCTCCTTTATTGTCTCTTTCTTCTTCTTCCCTTTAAATGATGACACCATGGCTTTATCAATCTCTTCCATGCTCCTATATTGGTCTTTATCTTGAAGTAACAAGAACTACAACTCTTCAAATGATATTTCTCTATCTCTTGTAGAGAGAGAAAGAGAAGTAACAAAAGAACGATGTGTATATGGAAGTGATTTATGAGTATTCATCATCTTATCATCATATAAAATGACACCAAATTAAGTATTCGATCTTGTATGTCCTTGAAGTTTCAAAATGTGTCATGAGATTGAGTCACCAACTTTCATGCTTTTGCTGGCTATCTCTTGAGATAAGCTAGATAAGCATTTCTATTGCTTTGATAGAGATTCTATAATTTCAACTAAGCCTGACAAAAGGCTTTGTATGACTTGATTTGTAGAATGATATGCCTCCTGACTTTCATAGCAATAAATAGGAATGTGCATATCTAGAATCCCATTTGGACTGCTCTTTTATAGGTTGAATCGAGATCTATCTCCCCTTGTCTGTGGATGAATATAGGCTGACTCTAAAAGTTCTTGGTACACAAAATAGTATGAGAGTACCTTAGAGGTTTTATGTGAGTGAATGTGTGCAAAAAGAAAGAAAGAATTATTTAAAACAATTATTACAGCAAACCCAGAATTGAAATATAGGGTGATTCTAAAGGTTCTAGGTACAAAAAGTAGTTTGAGAGTGTCTAAGAGATTTTATGTCAGTGAATATGTGCAAATTGAAAGAAGAAGTATTCAAAACGGTTATTACAAAAAACTCTAATTCTGGAATTCGGTCTTCTTTGAAGTACAAGGGCATTAATGGTATCTTCTCGCAATGAAGTGATAGGTAAACACCTAGTACAATGCAAGCAAATGTAGAAACCCTAAATTGAGTGCAACAACTCTCCAAAATCAGCATGCACAATTGGGCATGTGAAGAACAAAGAGATGCTCCCAAAAATCTATTGAAAAGCAAGTTTTTGCATGAAAAGCATGTAAGCAGAAATTAGGGTTTGAATTTTGGTTAGCTTCCGATGCAAAATGATGAAGTGTCATACATCATTAGAAAGCTCTCAAGGAGTCCTTTCCAATGAGCCTATAAAAATTGTTTACCATCTTTGATCAAATTTTCACTAAATACCAAAATTAGGGTTGCTGGATTTTTTGGCAAATTTAGAGATTCTGACATTGTTTTCCAATACATTGTCTCTCTCTATTCTCTTTCTAAACTCTCCCTCTATATTGATTTGGGGCCTTAAAAAACGACAGTGTATGAAAGGTATAAAATATCCTGCTTCACACACACACACACACACACACAAAGAGGGGGGTGAGTGTGGACACGGACTTCACCAACAAGAAGCTAGTAAACAAGTATAATCCAACATTCAAAGTAAAATTTGATAAGCAAGAATTAGACTACTGAATAGAAAACTTTGACTAAGACCATAAAAGCATAAAACTATTTTTCTCAAGCTGACGGCTAGAGCCTCTGCCTCTTGTTGAGTCCCTTGTATAGAAGCAGATACACTCAAATTAGTAAGGCCTTTCTCATTGTCCCAGGAAATATAGCTTCAATTAAGCCTTGCCCAGAATGGATATTTTTGACTACTCTAATTCTCAGTCACAGAACTTATCTTTGTTGCCACTTAATGATTTACTAAGAGTCCAACAAATCATGGATGGAACAGTCATCAGCTGCAGAGCACAGCCAAAAAAGTGAAAAAAGCATTGCACTTTCATATACTAGTAGAAAGAGAAACAATATTGAATGGTATTACTTCAAACAAAATGTCATCTGCATCACTTGATATAAAAGAGTTAACGCATCAATCATGTTTTACAGAATGAGACAACATTATCTAAGATATAAAATATGGTGCATATAAGAAACACATCGATCATGAATATCAATCCAGTACACATAAAGCAAAGAAAAGGAAGAAGCTACAAAATATTTGCTGGAATACCAACTACGCGCAGACACATGTTAAGCCTGCGAGACTACAGCTAGGTATATCAAAGTGATTTGCTACCATCATGTACAAACAATAGGCACAAACCTCAAGATAAGCAGAATTCTCCATTGTCTATGATCACGCGATGACAGTGTCATCACTCACTTGAGGAATTTCATTGAACATAAACTGATCTTGATAGTCCATCATATATTGTGTTGATCTTTTCACATCTATGAAAAGTTCATACACCCTGCTCACATCTTGTATGTCTACCTCCTTCCCTTTTCGTTTCTGGCATGCAAGGGCTGCAGCTGTTATAAGGTGAATGGCATATCGAAGTGAAGTTTCGTGTCCTATCTTTGTTAAAAGCAACTTTGCATCTCCTGACATCTCAACATCCTCTTCTTCACATCGGATATCTAAAATTTGGTGAATTTCATCTTCAGTATACGGTTGTGTTGAAATTATTAGAAGCCTGTCTAGAAGGTCAATGGGCATCCCATGAGGACCCCTGTAGTTTGTTCCACGAATCCTTGTGATGCCTCTATTTGTTGCAACAACCAAAATGGGTGCCATTTCATTTTCAAGTGCACGGTTAAGATAAGAAAAACACTCAATATCCAGCATATGAACTTCATCTATAAATAACACTCCAGGAATAATTTCAGCTTTGCCCTCTTCCCTCCATTCAGCCACTTTGCTATCAATTTGCTCCCGTACTTCAGAACGGATTTCTCCTGTATCTCCAGTAAATAACGCCAAAAAACCTTGTGTTCTGGTATTAAAAAAAGCACAAAAAAGTCACTACAGAAGAAGAAAGCCAGAATTACTTTGTCAAGTAAATCAATACAGACAATAGAGCAATCAGTCAAAAGGGACACAACCAAACCAACCTAACAGTAAATCTAAGAACACTATTGAGGTAACTTTACAGTTAATAGCATCCAGAATGTGGAGATAGTGATATGAATTGAGTGCTTTCCATTATGATGCCATTGACGATGGTCCCCATCTTGGAAAATTCAAAAAAAGCAGCAACTATGTTATCCTAACACTTCCCCGAAGTATCAAGACAAGCTCAATGTTTCGAGAAATGAAAAGAACCACTCTGAAAGCAATCAAAATGATACACTCAAAATAAAAATTATCTTACTGCATGTCAATGAGACATTGTCATCTCTATCTAGGATTCATTCATCAAAAAAAAAAAGGGACCACCCACACTCTCAAAATCAGCTAAATAACATTTATGGATGATGTCAGATTATTAATATGGTAAACAACATGATAAAAACTCTATGAACTCCAAACTCTTTTCAGCCTATGTCCCATGATATGTAGATACCAAGATGAATCCAGGCAAACCCCAAATTCACCCCAGGAAGAAAGTGCAAAAGACATTGCCACTTCATCAGTGCCCAAAACTCAGCCATAATGAAACCTCACACAAAATGGAAGCTAAAGATGGAAAAAGAAAAAAGCGCATGCATAGTTGACAGGGTATACACCTATCAGCTGGCCTCAACTTGGATAACGAACGTGAAGGATACGTCCGATTGTATACAACTGTTCTCCACCTTTAACAAACATGATCCTTAAAGACTCAAATCAGAATTTTTTTTAAATAATATATTTTAAAAGAAACAACTACAACCTGGTTCGTATTGTTCATAAAAATAACATTTCAGATTTCACATATTTAATTAGATCCAAAAACCAGATCCGGTTCAGAAAATCAAGACCAAAGGTTTTGTGTATTTAATGGCTGTCTTGAGAACTAGAAACTCTCTCCCTTAGCCGTAGGGCCGAGATGGTCTGGTCATGGAGATATTATCGGATTATATATTTTTCCGACTATTTTGTATCTCCTGACTATGTTTATCTATATCTAGCTTCATCATGGATATCCATCATCATCATGTTCTAGTATCACATACCAAGAACTCTACACAAATAGAGCTATAAAGAATCATGCCTAATAAGATCTTAAAGTCATATAACTTCTCCTCATGGGACTTATAAACATATGATATTCAATGGTGATGTTTTTACCTTCCAACATCGCTACTCTATGTCTTACCGTCACATGCACTCCAAGCTCTCTCTCCCAAGTAAGTACTTTCCAACTTTTAGTTTTTTCTCGTGTCTGGCAGCATGTTCTAGTCTTGTCTAGTGTAGTTTCTAGAAAAGTTGTCATGTAATCTCGTAGTACGAGATCCTGTTTAGTCCTATCTTGTACTTGTTCATCTCCATAAGGAAAGATCTTGTATTTGTGATTTCGCGTTTGGGACCTATGGTCCCAGGTTCTAGGATCTCCTCTATGTTGTGTAGTATACCTTAGTCTAGGATCTCCTCTATGTTGTGTAGTATAGCTATTAGTCTCGGGTTGTGGGACTTTTGTATCAAATGTATATTCTTTTATGGTTTTCTTTGCATAGGTGATCTTGTAATCAAAAACATATTCCAGTATATAGGTGTCTAGTCTAGTCAGAGGGCATAGTCTAGTGCTCCCTAGAGAGTCTAGTGCTCCTAGAGAGTCTAGTGCTCCTAGAGAGTCTAGTGCTCCTTGGACACTTCTACCAATGTGGTAGACAAGGTCATAATGTGGTAGGGAAGGTCAAAAGAAGCCTCATTATGGCAAGAAAGAAAGAAGAATGCAAGTGACAAGAAGAAGAAAGCGAATGGGACCAATGCACAAAACAGCTCCAAGAACAAGGAAAAAGAGAAGGACAAAGTGGCCTCTAGTGTTATTAATGAAAAGTATCTAGCATGAAAGATATTTTATCTCCTATCATATCAGCTTATGATACTCGTGAGTCGTATATCTAATGCTTCCACATTCACGCAATATGCAGCTCACTAAAAGTGATCTTACTAATGCCCTTCTCAAAGCAAATCATGCACTTGCACAAACTTGGATTGTGGACTATGGTTTATCATTTCATGTGACTCCTATCAAGAAGTACTTTACTAGTTTTCATGTAAGACATTAGGGTAATGTGTGCCTTGCATGTTCCATAGAAAGAATTGATATTTGCACTTATCTTAGGGTGATGCAAGTGAACACGTCTTACATGATGTTTGTTATGTTCCAGGCATCAAGAAGGGCCTATTGTCACATGGACAAATGGGTGTGCATGGCTATAGCTATAGTTTTTTCCCACCCATCTAATTGGCCAAGCATAGCTAGCAAATGTCTTCATTTTCCACACTTATGCATTCTTTTTTTGTATTCTACTCCCGGGAGCATATGAATGAAAAAAAAAACTTCACTTTTTGTTCTCAGTTCGATCGCGAGAATGTTCTTCCTTGCTCAGCTCATTATTAGAGAAAGAGAGAGAGAAGCGCCCCCCTTGATCAACCCGAAGGCTTCTCCTGCTCTGCCCGAAGGCCCCCGACCTACTAGGTACTTTAATTTCTTTTGTTTTCCCGAAGTACATTAAACCAATTTGTTATTTGACAGAAGATATTGCTTCCTGCTTGCATAGTAGAGATTTGAAACTATATATATATTTAGTGTATATATAGACAACAGCACACATTATTTCTATAACACATGCCTCTAATTTTTTTCCACCTCTAATTTTTTGTCACATATGGTATTTTCAATCATAATTTTTTGGTACGTCCATACCCATATGCATTTGTCGTATGGTTGAAGTATGAAAAAAGTGAAACCCATGGCTATGGTTCAATCTTTGAAAGTGCCTCTAAAAAGCTTGTGATAAGGTCGTAGTCGATTGTTTAAGGCACTAAAAAGGGCACATTGTATTATTTGCATGGAGTCGTCTTGTTGGGCAAGTTTAATGCATTGGCTGATTGATGTAAACTCCCATATGGAGTAAGGCATAAAAGGCTTGGCCATATGAGCCAAAAGGGACTTGATATATTGTCTTCTAGTTAGAGGTTTGATGTTACATGCACTAAACTTGATTTTTGTAATGATTATCAATATGGAAAAGAGTGAGAAAGTCTTAATATTGTAGTGTGTCTCTTAAGTCTAATGTTCTCGAACATGTACATCGGATGTATGTAGCATGGTCACCAAGTCTATGGAGGGTGCTTTGTATTTTGTTTCACTAGTTGATGATTTTTCTCAAAAGCTTTGGGTATATCTATCAAAATCAAAAGGTGAAACATTTGCTGCATTTAAAAGTTTCATGCATTTGTGACAACTTAGACAAGTAAAAAGTTGGAATATCTTTGTTTGGATAATGGATGTGAGTTCACTTATGTGAGAGGATGAGATACAAGTTATCCAACACCTAATCTCTCTTATGGATTTTGGGGTTAAAGAACAAAAGTGTGATTTAAGTGCTCATGTTTGATGAAATTGTTATTTTTGGTGAAAATTATGATGATAATCACGAAATTCATAATTGGCCATGTCCAAGGCAAGGATTGAAAGACAGAAAACATATAATGTTTCCAATTATTTTATGAAACGGCTAGACCGTTCTCGAACCAATTATGCTTGGACATATCAACATCACAAGCATGAGTTTAAACTTAACATTTACACAACTTCTTCATGCCATAATTCTTAACAGATGCATTTGAGAGAATCCAATACAATACTAAATATATGACTCAAATGTATATCTTCATGAGTTCATATTTATCTCAACTTATAAGCTAAAGATAAAAAACAAAAACACAAAAAAATTAGGAACTATAACAAAAAGCACAAGATTAAGATAAAGCATGGATAATAGATACAAATACGAAAGAAAAACTAAAAACAAAAATTAAATAATTAAACAAAAGGTAAATAGAATCAAGTACTAAAAGTATAATAATTGAAAGAATATTTTTCATAAATAAATAAATATATATATATATGTGTGTGTGTGTGTATGTATGTATGTATGTATGTATGTATATATGTATGTATGTATGTATGTATGTATGTATGTATGTATGTATGTATGTATGTATGTATGTATGCATGTATGTATGTATGCATGTACGGATGGATGGATGGATGGATGTATGAATGGATGTATGGATGCATGCATGCATGCATGTATGTATGTATGGATGGATGGATGCATGCATGCATGGATGTATGTATGTATGCATGCATGCATGGATGTATGTATGTATGTATGTATGTATGTATATATGTATGTATGTATGTATGCATGCATGCATGCATGCATGCATGCATGTATGTATGTATGTATGTATGTATGTATGTATGTATGTATGTATGTATGTATGTATGCATGCATGCATGCATGCATGGATGCATGTATGTATGTATGTATGTATGTATGTATGTATGTATGTATGTATGCATGGATGCATGGATGCATGGATGCATGTATGTATGTATGTATGTATGTATGCCAACTCAGCAATGATAAAGGCTTGCATTACAATTTAGAAGCTAATAAAATATTATATAATAAACAAAAACAAAAAGGAATTGCCAACACAGAAAGTTAAAAAGGACAAACTTTTGAAAATAGGAAGAGAGAACAAAAATAGAGATGAATCAAACTAAAAAAAATAAATATAAGTAAACTTGAGCGGAGAAAAAAACAAGAGAAAACAAAAATCTATCCGTGATGAATAAAAAGTATCACATAATTAGATGACTTATAGACCTAAAAAGAGTCATGTCAAGGTGATGATATGTAAGACAGAGTAAGACTAGTTACTTTTGCTTATGAACATCTTGATATGATGAAATGAAACTATATATCGGTATGCTACAGCACAAGATGTGACTGAATATTACAAAAAATCATAAGATGAGCTCTAAAACTGAAAAAGGTAAAGAAATATGTTAATTTCAAGGAATTTAAAAGCGGACCCCTAATACATAGAGCTCTGTTTTCCTTTCAGGTTTGCGATGATAGAGTCCAAATTTGAAAAGAAAATTGGACTCTTTTTGAGAAAGGAGTGTTAATAGTCAAAAAAAAAAACGGAGAGTTTCAAAGGTTAAGAGAACTGTTATTAAGCTGAATTCCTCAGCTCTCTGCTGCGCTCCTTCAATTGTTATGCTTGATACGTACAATTGTTAAATCTAAATCCTTCAATAACGCAGATATTCCTTGCTCCTAGAAGCATGTAGAAACCTTCAGAAGTGAAAAACAAGCAAGGTCATGCATTTTACGTTTACATGGGGAGTATAATTCTGATCCTTTAAATGCGACCTATCTCCCGTCATTCATATGGAAGTACATTATAAATCAGACAACTGACCTGCTGTTGATGACATCTATTTCATGTAGAGTCACAACATGTACAACCTCCTTTCTCTTCTGCAGTTCACCATCAGGACACTGGACGAATCGTGTCTGAGGCCCCATTGCATCATAGTCACGTGATCTTGCGAAAGACCTGCCAAGTTTGGTAATCTTCCCAGAAGCTTTATCAATAGCAATGACATCCCCACTTTGTACTTTCTCCTTACCGAGCGCTTCAATCATCTTGGTGCCGAGATCATACACGGTTTCCATGTCTGTGGTTTTCAGGGTAAGTTTCCCTGTCTTTGAGGCTGCACCTGCAGCAGCTGGTCTATCAATCTGAATTTCTACAACTTCCCCTTCCAAAATCTCAGTCTCTTCCTTGATACGAACTCCAATGGCAGAACGGAACGCTTGTGTGAGGGCTTCGGTCTTACTCATCTCGAGAGAGAATATCTCACTCCCAGCCATCATAGCAAACGGTGTTTCTTCGCCAAGAGCTTTCGCCATTCCCATGGCTATGGCAGTCTTTCCGGTGCCTGGCTGACCGGCGAGGAGCACAGCTCTACCTGCTATTTTTCCATCTTTAATCATCTGGAGGATTATGCCAGCTGCCTTTCTTGCAGATTTTTGTCCGACCATGCCTTGAGAGACATTACGCGCTTCGAGAGCATCATCGAGGCCCAAACCCCTGATGTGGGAATGAGCACCAATCCGCTCTATCCTTGTAAGGTCCTTTATTTCAGGCAGCTTGAGATCAGCCATCTCTACTGACGAGAACTGAACTTCAAGGTGGAAGAAGACGCAACTGGTGAACCCGGAGAAAACGGTTGAACACCCTTATATGTTTTAACAGAACCTCCGCACAACGATGGAGGAAGCACTCGGGAGTTTGAAGTCGATTAAGAGCGCGACCAACCTTCAAACTCTCTACACTAAATATAACCATCTCCCCATTTTTCATTTTCCTACTACATTGAACAAACGTCACCCACCTCACGCACATAATACGATCAAATACATTTCAATTCGCCTTCATGTTGTTAGGGTTGATTCGTTACCTTCTCACATCTCTTTAAGTCTTCTTTTTTATCCATTCCTCTTTTTTGAAGGAAGTTTGGCTAGGCTCAATCTTGTTAGAGTAGCTTCAAATTAATTGAAAGAACAAATGGAGGAGGGCTTAGTACTCATGGGATCTTCTCTATTCCACAAAGGAGGGGTTGGACACCTGACATGGCCAGGATTACAGAGCCTGAAGGTCCGCTAGGGTTGAATTTGGGAAGGGATGGACCTAAGAACAAACACAGATCTTGGTTTATATGAGCCTGAAGGCTAGAAGCATAGTTCACCTGGCCCGGAGGCTTCAACGAACTAAACCCGAAGGCCAAAATCCAGAGGTCGTGAGGCCATCTACTCAACCTACCCATTAGGTAGGGAGGTATCCACATTAGGTAGTTCACAGGGTTTGAAACCCCACCCCAAAGGTAGCAGGCCAAACCATCCAGCCTAGTGCACTTGGATCTCTTTTTATCAATTCTTGATTAACTATATATCAAACTCTTTATAGCTGGGAACTTGTTCGTTCTTAGAATTGTCGGCTTTAGACCCTCAAAACCCATGTCTTTTGTCACTTGGACTTATAATTATACAAAATTCTTCCCCCCGTTTAAGACTTTTCATCCTAAAAAATGTACATAAGTATAGTATGTGGAATATTCCCCTAGGCCCCATGCTCAGTCTTATCAATCATGGTCATCATCTCTCTGATTCGCCTCTTTATCCAAAGGGTATTCTATCCCATACTAGATTTGAAAAAGGGGAATCTGTGTGTGGGCTGATCCTAGATGCAAAATGAGATATAGAGAACTCAAGTCCTCAAATGGCCAAGTGCAATGAAGATGCAAAGATGGTGTTGTCCATGCTTATGCTCCCAATGTGGAGCTTAGATGGCGATCTAGATAGACTCTAGATGAAGGGCTTACTAGTGTGGAATGTTATGTAGAGATTGTTAGAACAACAAACTTACACCATGCTTGAAGATGAAGGATTATGAAGGATACCAAGTTTTTATTTCTTGAAATAATTTTATTCATATGGCAGAGGATATGGTTGCACATATATTGTCTTGTATATTCACATATTTGAATGATTCCTCATGTACCAACACACTCCAAATCAAATTGATTGAGTTTGATTCCTCATCTCCTAGAATTATAAGAGAAAAGAAACAAGCCACGGCTAACTTAATACTGCATGGATTTTGAAATGGCTTTGGCTAATAGAAGTCATGGAATGCCAAGAGGAGACTTGAAGGAGAATCATGGTAGCAAAATTGCAGAGCTTGGTTCTCTCTCCTCAAAATTCCATTGCTCATGATGAAGGATTCATTGTAAAGGTATTAGTGTCTATTTCTTCAAGATAGGTGATGGATTTCCTTCCATGATTGAAAATCTTGATAGGAACAACTATGCTACTTGGAAAATCGGGATGGAAGCTTATTTACAAGGAAGAAACCTCTATGGAGTAATAAAAGGTGATGAAGTCATGCCTACACCAAGATCCAAAGGAGGACCTTCATAAGAAGAGATAGAAAAGCTAACATTAGGGTGTGCAAGAGATGCTCAAGCCAAGTCTTACATCCCAAACTCTATCTTTGATTTCTTGCTTCCACATATTAGAAACTATAAAACATCACAAGAGACCTGGGATGCACTTGATACAGTCTTCTCAAAGCTAGGAAGAATCACTTATGGAATTAATTCAACCAAATGAAGAAGACACCTAAGCAAACAATCACACACTTGGTTACCAAATTCAAGGAGGTTGCAGATCAGTTAGCATCAATTGGAGATTCAAGATCTTCTTTTGAAGTTCAAAATGGAAAATGTCGAATCTACGGGAACACCTATGGAGATGAACCATAAACTTAGTGTTTATGAAGGAGAACACATTGAGGATGTGAAAGAATATCAAAGTCTTATGGGTAGTCTAAATTATGCTACACATACAAGGGTAGATATATCCTATGGTGTTGGAGTACTTAGTCAATTTATGCACTTTTCAATAACCACATATAGATGCAGCTAAAAGAGTGCTCAAGTATCTTAAAGGCACTATCAATCAAGTTATATTTTACCCTTATACATCTAATTTGGATCTCAAATTATATTCAGATGTAGATTGGGTAGGATCCAAGGATGATAGGAGAAGTGCATCAAGATTTCTAGCATTTGCAGGATCAAAACTTGTTACTTGGATTTATAAGAAGCAACCACAATAGCACTATCCTCAATTGAAGCTGAGTATAGAGACTTGAAAATAGCCATACAAGAAGCTATACAATTAAAGGAGTTATATACATATTTGGGACGTGAGCTCCAAACCTCACATTTTTTTAGACAACTTGAGTTCAATGCATCTATCAGCTAACCCTCTATACCATGCAAGTACCAAACATATAGAGGTTCATTACCATTTTATTAGGGAGAAACTCTTATCAAAGGAGATTGATGTGTCCTTTGTTCCAACAGATAAGCAAGTGGAAGATATGATGATCAAAGCTCTAGATGGAGTAAAGCTTTGTAGATTCAAAGCGATTGCAAGTATACAAGGCATTTCATATTAAAGACTCAAGCATGTTTTAGCTTGAGGGGGGAGTTGTTAGAACAACAAAAGCTTTCACCATGCTTGAAGATGAAGGACTTATCAAGGATTACCAAGTTTTTATTTCTTGAAATAATTTTATTCATATGGCAGAACATATGGTTTCCCATATACTCTCTTGTATATTCACATATTTGAATGATTCCTCATGTACCATGGTATTGAGTCATTATTCGGGGATATAATAGAAAGCTTGAAGCCACGAGTCAAGTGGTTGGTCTCCAACCAATGCTCCAAATCATATTAGTTGAGTTCGATTCTTCATCTCCTAGATTGTAGGAGAAAAGAAACAAGTCACAAGTAACTTAATCATGTGTGGATTTTGAAATGATTTTGGTTATTAGGAGTCATGGAATACTAGAAGGAGACTTGAATGAGTATAAATAACCCCTCCATGTACATGTATTAAAAATTTACAAGTGAATACAATCAAGATTAGTACACATCTTGCTCACTAGCCTTCTTCTCTATGTCATCTTCTCCAAAGGTAGAAAAATCTTGTGTGTTTGCCATGCTTAAAATCTTGTACCATTGGATTGTCCTTTTGTGTGTTAGAGTTAAATCATTGCCTTGGGGTTTGTTGCTGATACTTCTTGAAAAGTCGAGGTAACCTCTTGTTGATGTTAAGCTTATAATCAAAGTATTTTTTGCTTATAATTCAAACTATGGTTCACAATAACATTTTTATACTATTAGGCAAAATACTCTAAGAGGAATTCGACCAATGGTAATCAAGTTAAGAGCACTTAGTATTCCAAGTTGGACTTTCCATCCATAAATAGAAAGTTCTTCACAGTTGCTTGATAAGCAAATAGCCTATTTTGCATCAACCTGTTCATTGTGATGTTATAAAGTACATAAGATGTTTTATTGCACTAAGGTGAAGTTCATAAGGTGAATCAAAGTCTCCAAGGGCTCAAGGGAAGGTTCTATACTAGAGTCAAGCCAAACCTCATCACTCAAGGCACTACATTGCTTCAATTCTTTTCCTCTCAAGTACTTTCAAAGCTACGCATGAGCCATGCTTATATAGCTTTTACAATGGGAGTCGCTATAGATAAACATAATCAAGAGAGACAAAATAGTTGGTAAATTATATAATTAGACAATATCTCCATGACCAGAAGTCCTATCATTTCTACCCTAGGGGCCAAGGGGATAGGCCTCCTAGACCTCATAGAAGGGGGAAAGCCCCCCTCCACACTCCCCCCGTTAAGTTTCTATGGGGAAATTGCATGTCGCCATAAGGCCTTTATTTTTGCCTTCAATGGAAACCCAATTGCTGAGAAGTGTATGCCCTAGATAACCTCATGGCTAAGCTCATAGAGATTATCTATTACCATCAATAGTCACACATAGACCTCATCGAGCTTGGAAGTTAGGGTTCCACAAATGCTTAGGCTCTCATAATGGCTTGTCCTCATAATGCGGACCTTACAACTTAGAACACCATGGATCATTTGTAGTAACTTGAGGGTGGAGTATTCAGTATATCGAACACCCCCACTCAATGTTCACCCTATGGTGAACTACCTCCTTAGTCAAATGCCAAGCTTTGAGTGTCGATAAAGTTCCTCTCTCCCTAGAGCCTTGTTGAAGATGTCTCTCCATTTTCTTCAATCAGAAAATAGCTTATTTTGACCTCATCCTTGATTAATTCAGACATGTAGTTATACTAAATTTCTATGTGCTTAGTATGTGCATGGAAAATAGGACTTTGGCATTGACCATGCAACTTTGGTTATCACACTTCAGCCTTGTAGCCTCTTGTCCTTGTATTCCGATGTGCCATAGGATCCTCCTCGACCATAATGCTTTACATCATGTTTTATGCTCCGCTTTGGTAGAAGATAAAGCTACAATCATTTGCTTCTTACTCATCCAAGAGAAAATCCCAAATCCCAAAGAAAAGCAATATACAAAAATTGATTTTCTAGTATCAATATCTCCTTCCTAATGTGAAACACAATATCCAACTAGAGATGATCCTATGTTGTAGATAATGCCATAATCAATGGTTCCTTCCACATACCTGAGTATCCACATACTTGCCTTCCAATGATTTTGGTAGGGATAATTAGAGAAATTGTTGACTACAACAACATAGGAGATGTCTAGTCTACTATTGCATAAGTCAATGAGACTTCCCACTAATTTCTTGTACCTACCGATATCCATTGGAGGTGAAGTATCTTCAATAAATAAATTTGTGTTGGCCTCCATAGGTGTAGAAATCTCCTTGCAATCCTCTATGTCAAATCTTTCAAAATCTTTCTTGCATACTTATGTTGAGAGATGAAAATCTTCCCTGGTTCCTGCTCCATAGAGTCTGCTTAGCCAACATGGAAATGGCTTTTCCACTTGGATGATGAAAGGCTGGTGACTTTCGAACTCATCATCTGAAGAAGATGCCTCCTTCTCTTGTGTAGAAGGGATAACTCTTGGTCCAGGTTCATAGTGGACTGCCCCTCCACCTAATCATAATGTGGAAGCTCTCTTTTCCTCCTCCACTACATGTGGCTTCTCCTCCTTAAACACCACATGCAAATCACCATGATTTTCTTAGCCTCGATCATAAATCTTATAAGCCTTCTTATCCTCGTTGTACCCTAAGAGGATATGTTTTATGCTTTTTGTTTGAAGCTTGATTCTCTCCCTATCTAGAACATGTACATAACATTCAATTCCAAATTCTTTGAAATGGGAAACAAATAGTTTTTTTTACCTTGCCATCTCCATAATGTTTATATTTCGGTTCTACAACATCTTTTTGTTGAGGTCTATGTGCCGTTATGAGTTGATGCTTGATTCCTTTACTCTTGTAGAAATTTTCAAACTCTATTGATGTAAACTCACCAGCACTATCTCTCTTGATTTTTTTCATCTTCTTTTTTAATTTCAAAAAGTTGAAGCCATTCTTCAAACTTACCAAAAGCTTTGAGCCTTATCGTGAAGTAAGTACATGCACATCTTCTAGCTATAGTTGTCAATGAGTAACATGAAGCAGGAATATACACCCAAGGCTTGTGTAGGCATTTTTTGCACAAGTCAGCATGCACCAACTCTAGAGGATAGCTTTCTCTGGTCTTGCTTTCTTGTGAAAATGCCTTCAACTATTGCTTGCCCATAATGTACGCTTCACATGGTTCCTTCATGTCTACAATCAATGGTGGGTGTGCAACCATATCCCTGCAATGCATCTCCTTTAGTATGTGGTATTTGATATGGCCAAATCTCTCATGCCATAGATTACTTGTGTCCACACTTGTAGTGTTTTAAGAGAAAACAATTCATACAGGTTCCTCCTCCTTATGTGAGTACCAACAATGTTGTTGTTATTGTCCATAATCTTAACTCCTATCTTGTTGAAAGATGGTCATGACCTAGATCTATTATAGAAGCTATTGAAAGTAGCTTTTGTTTAATTTGCAAAACATACAACACATTTGAATGCTTTAAGATATCGCCATTAGCATTAATGAAATAAATCATATCTTCACCCTCTACTAGACATCTTGCATTATAGGGACTATATTAAGTTGTTAAGTGCTTAGCACTATTATAAGCAAAATCAACTAAAGTTGAATAGTCCTCCCAATCATTTTGGTTTAAAGATATGTAATCTCATAACATATCTTCAAGTATTCAGTTGATCCTTATAGTACCATCCATTTGTGGATGTTCTATTATACTCATGTTTAACTTGGTCCTTATAGTACCATCCATTTGTGGATGTTCTATTATACTCATGTTTAACTTGGTTTCTAACCTACTGAACACAACTCTCCAAAAATGAATAGTAAAGTTTTTATCTCTATCAGACACTATGTCTTGAGATAGACCATATAGTCAATAAAGATGTTCTATAAACATTTTAGCTAATTTTGGAGTTTTATTTGTAGTACGGGTAGGTATGAAGCAAGCCATTTTGGTCAATTGGTCAACTATGACCCAAACTGCATTGTGACCTCTTTGGGTTTGAGGCAAGCCTGTGATAAGTCCATGGAACTGCTTTTCCATTTTCCATTGGGAATTTCCAAGGGGACACTGTAACAAATTTCCTATCTTAAACTTTTTGGCTTTATTTACTTGGCATTTTGTACATCTAAGTACATAATCGTATACGTCTTTATGTACAGTAGGCCAATAAAATTGTCTTTTGACCAATTCATAAGTTTTTTTGATTGTTGGATGACCGACACTCGGGGCATCATGGCATTCAAATAAACCTTTTCTTCTAAGTTATTGATTAGAAGGGACACATACTTTTCCCCTGTGTAATAGATATTCATCTTCAATATTATAGTATTTAAAATTATCTTCAACTGATAAGTTTGCATCCTAAGCTGAAGTCTTCTTCTAGGCTTCCTTAAAGCTCATATCTTCTTGATACTTGCCTTTCATCAATTCTACTAAGTCATTGGAAATTTGTCTAAAACTCAAAGAATTCAACATTGGCATTCAACTTAATTCATCTACCACCATATTGAATTTTCCTCTTCTATATTTGAGTTCATAGTCAAATTCTTGAAGTATCTCGACCCATATAGCTTTTCTACCTAATAACTTGGATTGATTTGCAAACCTTTGATATTGTCTTGATAAAAAACTATGGCTACCTTGGCACCAAACAAGTAATGTCTCCATTTATTTTGAGCATGCATAATGACATAAAGCTCTTTCTCGTAGATAGAATAATTTCATTGAGTTGAGTTTAGCTTTTGACTTTCATTGGTTGACCATTCTGAATCAACAGAGGTCTGATTGCTAAATCACTAGCATCTGCTTCAACTAAAAAAATCTCATTAGGATCTACTATTTGTAGAATAGGGGCCCAAGCTAAGGTTTTCTTAAGTCATTCCATACTTTTTGTTGGAGTTTGAGGTCTATGGAAGCACGTGAACAACAGAAGGAAGACGAAGCTTGGAGCACAACACACAATAGTGAATGAGTTACCAAGCAAATGTGCAAAGATCAGTAACCCTTTAGGCTTATAGACATATATACAAGCTAGGGGGAAAAAAACCTCCTAAATAGGGGAAAAAATGTCTCAGTGGTCCTAAGTGTGTTCACACACATGACTATCAAAATATATCAACAAATCACCCCCGGGAGTGATGCAATGAACAAGAGCCTGACACTCATGTATAAGGAAGTTCCAAGCTACGTGGAAAGAGATCAATCCACAAAAGGAAGTAAGCCCAAAGCTTTGCGGAAAGCTTCAAACTTCTCTTGAGACAAATCCTTTGTCAAAATATCTGCAATGTTTCTTGTGTGGGCACATATGCCAAACTTATCTCTCTGATGTTGTGGCATACACAAGGTGAGCCAAGTCCCACACCACCTTGCATGGAAGCAATAAGAAATCTCAAGAAAGACTCTCCTTTCATCCAACCAACCTTGCATCATGCTCAAGCCATCGGCCATCAACTCCAAGCTATGCCACAAACCCTTGAGAACATGGAGAGGAAGGTCATCAAAGATCCTTTTTCCACAAATGGAAAATACAAGAAATGCAATACATTCTACTCACACACAAAGAGAGACAAGCATGCACACACACCTCACTCTCACACTCAAAGACAAAATACACATATGCACATAGTCTAAGAGTAAAAAAGTTCCTCCTTCATTTCTAAAAGATATGTACATGGATCTCACGTGAACCAAAAGCTCCCTTTCCCAAGAATGAGCTTCTCTATTTACAATCTAAGCTCTTTTCACCATGTGCTCCAAAGACTAGTAAAAAATGGAAAATGTGCCTAACTACCATATCCTAAGGAGATCTTTGCCAAATATTCTCTCTAACATCCATATCTCTAAAGAAATACGTGCATGGAGATTTTTCTAGATATTTACCCAAAATATGCATACTTACAAGCTTCCAAAGCGTTACTTTTGGAGAATTATTAAAAAGTGTCCTAAGAGGGTGTTCTTATGTGCAAGCCTAAATATATATAATAAAGGGTATTTTCATGATCAAGGGAGGGTTCCTATGTGTTGATATATTTAGGTAATGATGTGTGTGAAGACTCTAGGACCTGTTGGGTGTCTGCAAAAGTGCGAGAGACACACGAGAAGCACACACAAGGAGCACAAACGCAACAAGACACACGGAGAAGACAATGGCTAGAATAGCTCTCTCTATTGACGATGAAATGAACTAAAGTAAGAGCTGAATAATATCCCTAAGTACAAAGTACCACCACATATGAGAGTATCAAGTATGTGGTAACATGGGGGAAAAACCTCTAGCCAGTACTTGTTGGTGCAAGGCAACCAACAATTGAAGTTTTGATGAAATTTTGAAGTCAAGGATTGAAGAAAAGATCAAGTTATGAAGCATGAAGGAAGTGCATATCCAGAAGATGAAGATGTGTATACATATGTACATTAATTTAGAGATAGCTCATATATATCTTTTGTATGGTCATAAGTTTGTACATACATGGCTATATATATAAGTAAAAAGTCAGCGCAAGTATGAGAGAGCATGTGAATAGAGAAATTAGAAGTTGTATGAGTCATTAGACACTTTAGAAGTGACTAGGATCTCTCTCATCACTCAGATGTAAAGTTTTCTAAAAATGATGAAAAGTTGCGCTCGATATTTTGCTATGTTCTCCTTCTATGCTTGATCATTTCAAGAATCCTTTTGTAGATGTCTAATTCCATAGTTAATGAGTCTATGGTTAAAGTTTGAGAGCCTAATTGTAAATAGGCTGAGAGAATTATGTGTAGGAACATTTGTATGTGAAGAACTGTTGAGTGTCTTTTGAAACAGGCGCAATCTCGATGGTCAAAGAAGTGATCAGTTCTCAGTGCACAATGTAAAGTTTTGCACAAATGAGGAGTCATAATCTAAGTTGGAAGGTAATCCATCTATGGCTAAAAGCATTTGCTTAAACGGGTTTTAATTTGGGAGAACTATGTGCTAGAAGTTGCAGGTGTCAGAATCGATTGTATTGGAGAACAGTTTCAGACATAGGTGAACTGTTTGATTCATTTCTCAAGATATACTTAATCTTTTGGAATGATTTAACTTGGAGAAGGTGCACAACCTAGCAACACCTTGTGCAAAGTTTTATAAAAAACTTTACACATTTGATAAGTCAATGAATGAGTTATGTGCAGCAGACTTTTTGTGTAGTCATCTTCTTCACAGTTTGTTCAAGATTTTGACAATTGATCATTGATCCTCCAAATTGGTGAAGGTTTTGAGTTAATCTTGTTACAGAGGTGCTCTAACTTCAAGAGTAGCTTGTTTTTTTGGAGATTAACACTCTCCATCAGTGGTATCAGAGCAGGAAGCATCAAAATTGAAGATAGGAGGACCCCGACTGCTGCAACTGTAAAGAATTTAACACTTGAAGATTCAAAAGGTGAAAGCTTGAAAGCAAAGCTTGAGAAGGAGACCAGAAGTTATCAAGAAGGTCAAAAGGAACTTCATTCGAAGTAAAGGTACATCTATTACTCATAAAGTTTGAAGAATTCAATACACAGGTGAAGAAAGGATGGGAGATTCTTTTCAAATAGAGAAGTTGGATAGAGAGAACTATCAAGAATGGTCAATGAGGATGGAAGCTCATCTTATGAGAAAAGACTTGATAGGTTATATCATAGGTGAAGAAGAAAAGCCTCAGTTCAGAGATCCTAGTGTTCCAACTAGGGATGAATTATCAGATTTGAAGACTTGGATGAAGAGAGATGCTCAAGCTTGGAGCATTATCTATATGGGAGTCAATGATTATCTGTTACCTCACATTAGAGGTCTTGAAAGTGCAAGTGATATATGGAATGCTTTGGAGGAGCATTTCCAAAACACCACAAAGTCAAGGAAGGCATCCTTGTGGGCAGAGTTTACCACATTCAAGAAGAAGGCATCTCAATCCATCTCAGATTATGTAACAAGGATGAAGGACATTGCATATGCATTAGGAGCAGTTGATGAAGATATTGAGGAGGATAAATTGGTAAGACAAATCCTCACAGGTTTGAGAGGTAATGACAAGTGGAAGCCATTCATTTTGTCTACTGATTTATCACTAGATCATTTTACCCCTGATTTAAATCAGTTGCTAGGACACATGATAACCTTTGAGCAGGATGTCAAAGGTGAAAGTGATAAAAGTGCAGGTCAAGCAATGTATTCAAAGGATAAGAAGAAGAATATCAAAGGGAAGCAACAAGCAAATGAAGATGAAGGAACAACTAGCCAGGCTAACTTCCTAAGAGGAAGAGGAGGTGGCAAAGGTAGAGGAAGAGGCAGAAGTAATAAAGATGGGGTCAAAGCTTGCTAGATTTGTGGTAAGACAAATCATTTAGCTAATGATTGTTGGCATAACACTCAAAATAATGGTGGATATAATCAGAACTTTAATTCAAGAGGAAGAGGTGGCAAAAATCAAAGAGGCAATTTCAGAAGTAGAGGTAGTAGAGGTTATTTTGGAAGAAATGCAGGTAGAGGATTCCAAAGCCAACAATACAACAATACATATTACAATTATGCTTCAGATCAGAAGGAGGATTCAACATTTATAATGAATGCAACTTGTGAAAGGCAAAGTGAAGATCAAAGAGTCTTCTACATTGACTCAGGATGTAGCAATCACCTGAGTGGCAACATAGCTTTGATGACTGATTTGGAGAATAAGGTAACTAATCATGTAGTTCAAACAGGTGACAATACAAAGCACAATGTGAAGTCAATTGGATCAGTGAAGGCCAAGGACGGTAGTACTCTCTTGAGTAAGGTTTTGTATGTTCCTACAATTCCTAAGAATCTGATAAGTGTAGGACAAATTGTTGAAAAAGGTTATGAAGTTAGGTTCACTAATGAAGGAGTTTTTGTGGAAGACCCTAGCAATGGGTATAAACAAATTGTTTCAGGAAAGAAAGAAGGAAGATTGTTCACATTGAAGATTCAAGGTAACATTGGTCATGCCTTGTTCACCTATGGAGGACTTAAGATCTCTGAGTTAGATCTTTGGCACAAAAGGCTTGGACATTTCAATGAAAGAGGTATTAAAGATATGGTTAACAGTGGTTCAGTGCTTGGATTGCCTAATGTTGCAGGTCAACATATGACATACAAATGTGAGGCATGTCAATTAGGTAAGGCTCATAAGCAATCTTATTCCAAGCATGGTTTTATGTATTCAGAGAAGCTTGAATTGGTACACACAGATGTGTGGGGACCATCAAAGGGTTTCAGTATCAATGGTTCAAGGTACTATGTGATTTATGTTGATGATGCTACCAGGTGGATCACTGTCTATGTGATCAAAGATAAGTCAGAGGTATTCAATACATTCAAACATTATCATGTGTATGCAGAGAGAATTACAGGTCAAAAGTTGAAGAGACTAAGGTCAAATGGAGGGGGAGAGTATTTCTCTAATGAGTTCATTGATTACTTGTGGAATGCAGGTATAAAAAGGGAAATTACTTGTAGGTACTCTCCTCAACAAAATGGTGTAGTAGAAAGGAGGAATAGAACTCTTGTTGAGTTTGCAAGATCCATGATGAAGGAGAAAAACTGCCCAAATTATTTGTGGGTTGAGGCTATAAATACAGCCACATATTTGTTGGAGTTAGACGTCTGCGGAAGCACGTGAACATCACAAGGAAGAAGAAGAAGCTTGGAGCACAACACACAAGACTGAATGTATTAGTAGAGAATGTACAAAGATAAGTAGCCCATTAGGGCAATAGGCGTATATACAAGCCGGGGGAAAAAAACCTCCTAAAGAGGGAAAAAAGTGCCCCGACGGTCCTAGAGTGTTCACACACATCACTACCTAAATATATCAACAAATCCCCCCTGGGAATGATGCGGTGAACAAGGAGCTGGCACTCATGTATAAGGAAGTGCCAAGCTATGTGGAAATCACTCCACAAAAGGAAGTAAGCCCAAAGCTTTGTGGAAAGCTTCAAACTTCTCCCTAGGGAGAGCCTTCGTGAAAAGGTCTGCAATGTTCTCCTGCGTGGGCACATATGCCAAGCTGATCTCCCCAGCAGAGAACCTCTCCCTGACATAGTGATAATGCACCTCAATGTGCTTAGTGCGAGCATGGAACACAGGGTTCCTCGCAACTGCCAATGCGCTCTGACTGTCAGTGAAGATGGTGGTGGCAGAAGACTGGCCAACACCCAAATTAGCCATAAGGCGTCTGAGCCACACACACTCAACAGTCGCTGTGAAAGCTGCCCTATACTCAGCCTCACAACTGGAAGTGGCCACAATAGGCTGCTTCTTGCTCAACCAAGATATACATGAGCTCCAAGCATGAAGCAAAAACCACTGGTGGACACACGAGTGTCATAGCAACCAGCCAAATCTGAGTCAGAAAAAGCATGCAAATCTGGCGGTAGTGATCCCCCCTTGGGATAAAGCAACCCAAGTAGCCGAGTACCACTCAAGTAGCGAAAGATGCGCTTAACCGCCTTCCAATGCATGACTCCTGGGCAATGCATAAACCTGCTCATCTGTGAGACAGCAAACTGAATATCTCGCCGAGTAATGCATAAGTAAATCAAGCATCCAATAGCCTGCTGATAGAGAACAACATCAAATGCATCTCAAGCATCATGAAGACTCAATTGTAAACCTGTCTCCATAGGAGTGGCAATAGGCTTACAGTCTTCAAGGCCAAAACGCTGCAATAATGTGTCAATATATTTCGTTTGACACAAAGACATTCCACCATCAACTTGCATAAACTGAATGCCCAAATAGTGATGCAAATGCCCCAAATCAGACATCTCAAATGAGGTGTAATAAAGTAAGTCTATGATCCAAGGATCTGGCCGGTTCAGACAGATCTGAAATTGGACACCGTTTGGTCATCCGTGTGTATGACCAAAGATCTCGAGTTTAGACTTACTAGGAGGTCTTGTGCTCTTGTGAACAAGTGATCCACTTAGCTTAGTGGTTAAGTCTCAAGGATGTGAAGGAGGAGGTCTTGGGTTCAATCCCCATGGGGTACATGGGAAGAGTATTTTGCCCAAAGAGCTCTAGAACCTTCTAGAAGCATCCACTGAGACACTTGGCGCACATGTAGTTACATGGCTGACACTTGGATGATTAGTATCCACCTGCCCAAGAAGGCAGTCCCCTGGAGAGAGCTATATATAGAGGCATTTGGTTGGGAGGAGAGTCATCTCTCAAGCATGTGGTGGTCGTAATCCTTGTTCTCTTGCATTGGTATCAGAGCTTCATTCTCCATAGCTCTTTTTCATCATCTTGCTCATCAATCTTACGAATGCGTCCTCTTCTCCATTATTCGCTCGTGGCTCATCAGAAATAAGTGCCGACTTCGTGGTAGAGGCGGTAGCTATTAGCTAAGGAGCTTAGCAAAAAATATTCCCTCTATTATGCAAGAGGGAGGAATCGAACTCAGGTCCCTTATACGTGAGCACGCTGCTCTATCCACAAGACCAAACAGGCGTTCGCAGAAAGTGATAACTGATCATTATTATTCGTTGTCTGCGCTGGAGAAGATCCCAATCCCAGGAATAGGAGATCCAAAAGTGTAAGTTCTCCGGTGAAGCAGAGGGGAATCGATCCCTCGCCCCCCCAATAGGTCTGCGATCGCTTATCCAAGGCGCCCACAGCGGGATCACGTCCAGGAAGCTGCAGATTATTCTTATCTGCTAAAGATTGGCGCTGTAAATTCTTCTTCAAGCTCTAGCCAAGACCAAAAGGAGTTTTTGCACGCTGCTGCCGTCGGGGATCGATCTCAGATCGCCTCATTGGAAGATCAGCGACGTAGCCACGCGCCCACCTTGATTTACTTGGCTGCTACAGAACAAAGTTTGTTATAGCAGTAATCAGAGCTGAAGTACAACTTCTTTTATCCATCCAAGAAGTTTAATCCTCTCATCCATCCAAAGACCCAAATCAGTTCTTGCAGCCTGGAACCAGAGGATTATTTTGCTTTTAGCCAAAGAAACAAACAAGGAGAATCAAAGATTGAGCAAAGCTTGAAGGAATTGGAGCTGTGGAGTGAAGATCCGGAGGCCTAAGTTAGTAGATCTCGACGGACCAAGTCATCCAAGACTATTTCTTGATGAGGAAGCTTCAAGAATGGTGAATAGCTCCTCGCAAGGATCAAGAGGATGAATCACTCTTCCAAAGGATCAAGGGATGGACGAAGCTTTGATCAAAGCTAAGTATTTTCCAATTTCTGCTTGATCTTAATGCTTGATTTATCTTGTTTTCATTATTCTACACTTAATCCTAGATGCATATTGAAATAGCTAAGATTTCAATCGATTAAGTCTAGATTAGGATAATGAAAACAATCAATTTCTCATTCCAAGCATTAGTTTGCATTAAGGAAAGACTTGATTTCAAAAAGATCCTTGTGCATCAAAGAATGTATTTTGGTAGTTTAAATACATATTTCCTTTCCATTGAGTAAGTTTTCTATTGCACCTCAAGGGTATGTTTTTATATCATAGTGCATTAGGACAAAGGAAAGGATATACATGCATCAGGATTGCATGATATACATTCTTAGTACAAGAAAAAAATCGTGCATCAAGCTCATGCATGATTGTTGTATTTTTTGGGCATGCAAAGAACATGCATGCATACGCATGTGAGCATATGCTTTTGCATGTAGATACATGCATTTGCATGATAGAATGGAATGCTGTTTGCAAGTAGATATGAGAATGTACTCTCTTAGTATTTAGCTTACTTTATAAAGCTCGCAGTTTGACATTAGGGAAGACCAAGGACTAGTTAGTTGCAAAGACATACTAGTTCTAGTTTGCAACTCAAGTAATTAGTCGATTTCTTCCCAAGTCGATACTCCGCTATCTAAGACAAATACTTAATGATAATTAAGTATGATAGATGTCTTGCTAGGTATAAGTAAGCACTAAGAGAAAGTTAAGTAATAAATTTCCTTGATGACCAAGAAAATTTAATTACTTGCAAACTCTTTTGTGATGTATGATGACTCTAAGTCCTGGATGTACTTAGAAAGTCATGCGGATAAGCTTTACTTGATTATGTAACTTCTCAAGCATCCCAAGGTTGGATGAGAACTATATTTCCAAAGTTCCATGAGCACTCTTCTATTTAGAAGATTTCGAAAGTTTAAAGAAGTTTCTTTGTGGTTTCAAGATTTGTATCTCATGATGAAACCTCGGTAAGTAACTTTTTGGAATTGAGATATGAAATAATCAAGCCTTCTATTTCATGTGAGATCATTCTCCTACCATGTTTAAGATGAATTTATTTTTGGGAAGGTAGATGTTCCAAGTAGAGGATCTTAATTGATTCATGAACTCTTCCCAAAATACACATAAATTCATATTATATGATAGGTCCAAGGAATGATGAAAGCAAAACCTCTTTAGGATATAAATGTTTTGCCAAGATATAAAGGTACCAAGCTTTTATAAATTTTCATTTCATTTCATCCCAAGGGGTGATGGAAATCAAAGGTTAAACCTCAACATCAATTGATCCTTGACATCAATAAAAGGATGTTAGGTTCTATAGTTGCCTCTCTAGTAAATGATGCAACTAGCTAAGCAGTCTTTAGGAAATAATAAGTTCCTAAAGACTTGAAGCAAGTGTGAACTTTTCATTTAGGAATAGAAAGTTCCAAGAAATGGATTTTCAATCCATGAACTTCTCCTAAACAAGTTATAAAGTTCAAAGTTGTGTTCACAGTAACATTACTATTGGATCAATCATCAACAGATGCTTGGACTTTAAACATAATTTTGATTGGTGAAATATGTTTAAAGGACTCTAGTAACATCTGAAGATTGACCAATAATAATGAGTTTTGTATCAAACTCAAGAATGGAAGTCGATATCACATAAATGAAAGTTCAACTTAAACTTTCATAGTGGCATGGGAAACCATATCCAAAAGGTGATATTTAGTCTCTAGTTTGATACTCAGGAAATGAATACAATTGAATCAGTAAATTTTTTGGATATTATTTGAAAGAATTTCTTTCAAATGTTCTTTTAATATTGCAAAAGATTCCCAGATGAATCATTTGCTCAAGTTATTTGATTCCCTAGAAGGAATCTCAAGTCTTTGAAGAAATGGCATTCTTTCAAGTTTTGAGAATGAAATTCTTCATACTCTAAGTAGTTCCCGGATATCCCAAACCACTAGAAGTGGTATTTCAAGTCCTATTTGTGATATGACCTAAAGGTATATCAAAGATTCTTAGCTTTGGAATCTAAGCGGCATTAGTGTATGCTTGGACTTGAGTAAGGAACAGATCTCTAAAAATCCTGCAGGTAAGCAAAGAAGCTTAAGATAGTTTAAGAGATCTTAAAAGATAAAGACTAAGTCTTTATTTTTATCGCAAGATCAACCAGACTTGATCAATCTTGGCCATGATTGTCCAAGTAATGTGCGATTCGAACTACTTTGAAGATTGCCCAAGTATTGGCAATAAAATTCCTTTTGGGAAATTATTCACTCAGGTTCCATTTATTCGATGGAAAACTGTGAAAAAGAGTAAGTTGTTCCAAGTCTGAACAGAGTAAAGAAATTCCAAGAATGTAGTCTGCAACCATGAAAATGGTAATTAAAGTCTGTGGAAGGTAAAACATAAGTGTTTACCTATCCTTAAACGGATTTTGGTACAAATCCAGAAAGCATGAGCGGATGCTTAGACTAAGGCAGTAGAAAGATTCCTGTAAAAGGTCCCGGCCGGGATAGGTACCTAAAAGCACCAGTATAGAAAGGAATCTAAAGACAAGAAGTCATAAACTCTTGTCGCTACAAAATTGGTCAAGAATAACCAATTGAACTTGAATTTGAGAAATTCAAGAACTTGGAATTCTGATTGGTTTTCATTTGAAAGCCCCAGTAAAGAAGAATTGATATTCTGTCAAGAGGTTTTCAAGTTTCCAAGGCAAAGCACATGATTATGAGGTGATCATGCGAAGGAATCAAAACCTAGGAAAATCTAGTTAGAGGTAATGCCTGAAACTTCCGATTCTTGTAAAAGAATTGAAGAAATAAGGTACTCTATCAAGAGATGTTTAGACTTTAGGATAAGAATCACCCTCACATTAATGTGAATATAAAATAGGGTGGTATGGGACACCAGATTTTATACTCAGATTGATGTAGGAAAGATGGTATGGGACATCGGACCGTGGGATGATGATTATCTTTTAGTCCTAGTTTGGATTTTGAAGTTAGGTTTCATCCTCAAGGGAATTAAGACTTCAAGGAAAGTTTAATTCGTAAAGGATGGAAGTAGTATCTTACGATACTTCAAGGTAACTTCAAGATTAAGGAAACTGAAGATATGAAGTAAGTAACTTCCAAGATCTTCATAGAACACTTCAAGTTTAAGTGTTATTGATCAGAAATATTTGATAAATTTCTGAAAGAAGTTGGACTTTGATTTTGAGTTGATCTTTTCAACTAAAGATTTAATTGACTAAGTCAAGCATCCAGTTCCTAGTGTAACTTGAAAAAATTCATTCTTTTGACTCAAAGAAATGCACAAGAATTGCATTCACGATTAGGAGTCAAAAAGATTGAATGAGACCTGAACTTAGTCTCAAGTGAAGCATTATTTGAATATTTAAAACTCATCGACAGAATCTCAGTGGGTCGACACACTGATGTTGGTTACCACACTAGTATCTTGTGGTTGGATGATGTTTTTGGTTTTCTTTGTATCTTTTCGAGAATCCAGCTTATTTCTCTGAAAGATAAAGACAATGCTTCAATATCTTGTTGAAATAGATCTTTGAAAAGTAAAAAGTCCTGAGTCATCTAGTCTTTGACTCATAGCAAGTTTATGTATATTCGAAGTTTGAATTGGTTGTACAGAGTCTTAGTTATTTCTTTCCGCTTTCCAAATCTTTTGAAATTGACTCAGATATAGTATCTGATTCCTTTTGCAAAAGACCAGGGTTAGCCGGTTAGAATAAAATAACTAAACATCCTAGATAGATGTTATGTACAAGAACCTTTTCAATCTTCAAAAGATGATAAGTCTAAGTGGACTTATTCATTTGAATTTGCTTCAAGTTATAGCATAAATGATTTCCTGGAGTCCAGTATACTCTAGAATAAAGAAGTTAGGAATTGCTCAGCAGATTGACAATTCCCAAGAACTTTTAGTTAAAAGTCTTTGAGAAAAGTGTCCTAAGTTGGACAATTTTCATTTTGAATTTGAATTAGTGAAGTTAGTATGGTTGATTCCACCGAAATGGTAAACTTTCTCCTACAGTTTACATAGGATTTTTTCAACTCATTGGGACAAAGTAGTCCTCTAGTCGGGTGAAAAAATCAAGTAACTGTTAGAGAAAAGTAAACCATTGTACAAACATCTAAAGTTAGATGTATAGGACAACCAAACTTCAAGTTCTCCAAAACAAATTCAAGTGAATCAAGAATTCTCAAAGTCTTGCGAGGGATAAGAATCCCACCTTCATTACTAAGCCCATGCACCAGTTATGCCTAGAAATGGACTAGTAATTTGACTCCACCTAGTTCACATGTTTGTGCCTAGATCGCACATCCAGAAACTGTGAATTAGCCAGGGATGTCATTAGATCCACCCTCATTATTCTTCACTAGTTTGTACTTTGTCCCGTTCATCAAAGTACAAAACCAGATAGTGTTTTGAATCATTTGGGCAAGGATGCCACCACAGAGATGAGACATGTTCTTCCAGTTCTAGAACATGACCATGTTCTTCCAGTTTTAGAACATGAGGCTCGGGGGTTGCCTACAGTATGTATATAGCTCTATTTTCGAGGACGAAAATATTTTCCAAGGGGGAAAGAATGTAATAAAGTAAGTCTATGATCCAAGGATCTGGCCGGTTCAGACAGATCTGAAATCGGACACCGTTTGGTCATCCGTGTGTATGACCAAAGATCTCGAGTTTAGACTTACTAGGAGGTCTTGTGCTCTTGTGAACAAGTGATCCACTTAGCTTAGTGGTTAAGTCTCAAGGATGTGAAGGAGGAGGTCTTGGGTTCAATCCCCATGGGGTACATGGGAAGAGTATTTTGCCCAAAGAGCTCTAGAACCTTCTAGAAGCATCCACTGAGACACTTGGCGCACATGTAGTTACATGGCTGACACTTGGATGATTAGTATCCACCTGCCCAAGAAGGCAGTCCCCTGGAGAGAGCTATATATAGAGGCATTTGGTTGGGAGGAGAGTCATCTCTCAAGCATGTGGTGGTCGTAATCCTTGTTCTCTTGCATGAGGCATGCAAATCAGCCTTAAAATCAGCAATATGCTTCTCAATAGGACCAGTGAGCAGCATGTCGTCTACATAGACAACAATGATCAGAAGCACATCATTAGCACGCTTAACATATAAGGTGCTTTCAGTTGGACTGTTCTCAAAACCATGTGCAATCAGATAGGCATGTATCTTTGTTGATGTATGAAACACCACAAGAAATGAATTAATGTGACACTAGAACACCTCTATGGTCACCATTAACTCATTGCCACTCCAAACTTTGAGAAATGATAGCCTAAAGTGAGAACTTTGCTTCTACAGAAATTCCTAGTCACCCAAATGACATACCTTCAGTATTTTGATAATTTCTCCTAGCTCAAGTATTATTTCTCCATGAAACTTTATAGGAGTAGAGCTTTCCAACAAGCTATCATATGCATCAAACGGATCTCTAGAACTCAAGTTATGGCCTTCACAAGATGACCCTGTATGACCTTCCAAAACTGGAAATTTTTGCCTCATCTGATATGTATCCATTCAAAATGCATTTTTTATATCCAATTGACTTAGAGTCCATCCTTTTGAAGCTGCAATAGCAATGATTGTCCTTATAGTTGACATCTTAGCTACGGGACTGAATGTCTCATCATAATCTATGCCATAGGTCTGGGCATAGCCTTTCACCACCAATCTAGTTTTGTATCTGGCTATACTTCCATCTGCAAGCTTCTTCACTTTATAAACCCATTTATTTCCAATTACTTTCTTACCATTTGGTTTAGGAACAAGTTCCCATGTCTTGTTCTCCTCCAGTGCATTGAACTCTTCCTTCATTGCTTCTTCCCATTGCTTCTTACCTTTAGCTTCATCATAGTTCTGAGGTTCTTCATCATCTTTGACCATATATGCATAGTTCTTCTGAGTTATGTAAGAAGTATCATAAGAATACCTTTCTGGTTGTCTTCTAGTCCTGCTTGACCTTCTTGGTTCACATTCTTCATATGTGTCTGGATACACTTCTTCATCAAATATAGGAGCTTCTTCATTCCTTCTTGTTAATCCACTTCTGGATGTACTTGCTTGCATATAGTCTTCATCTCTATTTACCTGCACAATTGATTTTCCTTTCTCACATCTTCTTACCTCTTCTTCAAATTCTTCAGCTGTATGACTTTGATCTGCATACCAACTTTTCTGTTCATCAAATGTAACATCTCTAGAAACAAGAAATTGTTTGGTTAAAGGATTCCACAACCTGTAACCCATCTGCTTTTCATCATAACCAATGGACACATATTTTTCTGCCTTTGGTTCAAGTTTATGCCTAAGCTGTGATGGCACATAAGCATATGCAATTGATCCAAACACTCTACAATGATCTAGTGTTGGTTTCTTACCCCACCAAGCTTCATATGGAGTCATACCATTGAGAGCTGCACATGGTAATCTATTCACAAGATATGTAGCTGTATTTACAGCTTCAGCCCAAAGATAATTTGGACAATTCTTCTCCTTCAACATAGCTCTAGCAAACTCAACCAAAGTCCTGTTCCTTCTTTCTGCTACACCATTTTGTTGTGGTGTATACTTGCAAGTTATTTCTCTCTTAATACCTGTATTCCAAAGATAATCATTGAACTCTTGGGAGAAGTATTCTCCCCCTCCATCAGACCTCAGTCTCTTAAGCTTTTGACCTGTGAATCTCTCTGCATATGCATGAAAATGCTTGAAAGCTCCAAACACTTCTGATCTCTCCTTCAAAACATATAATGTTATCCATCTTGTAGCATCATCAATGAAAAGAACATAATACCTTGAGCCACTGATAGATCCTTCTTTTGTTGGTCCCCATACATCTGTATGAATGAGCTCTAGTAGTCCATCATGTTTGAATCCTTTCTTTTGAAATGGTAACCTGTGTGCTTTACCCATTTGACATGCTTCACATTTATAAACCATATGTTGACTTTGCACATTTGGTAATCCTAGTACAGACTGATTAGCAACCATAGCTTTAATTCCTCTTTCATTGAAATGACCTAATCTCTTATGCCAGAGATCAAGTTCTGTAATCACTGCTTCACCATGTGTGAGCAAAGCTTGACCAATGTTTCCTTGCACTCTTAAAGTAAAGAGTCTACCTTCTTTCTTACCAGAGACAATCTGATTATATCCATTCTCTGGATCTTCCACAAATACTCCTTCATTTGTAAACCTGACTTGAAAACCTTTTTCAACTATCTGTCCCACACTAATCAAGTTTTTAGGTATTGTAGGAACATACAAAACATTGGTTAGCAAATCTGCTCCACTCTTGCATTTCACTTTTCCAATTGAATGTACACTATGTCTTGTATTATCACCAGTTTGAACTGTGTGACTCGAAATACCTTTTTCCAATTCTGACATCAATTCTATGTTTCCTGACAAATGATTAGAACATCCAGAGTCAATGTAAAATACCTTTAGATCTTCTTTATCTGATGTGTTGATTGAGTTCATCATCAATGATGTATGACTTTCATTCTGTGTGTCATTTGCATAGTTGTAGTAGGTGGTGTTGTAGGATTGATTTTGTCCCCAACTTCTTCCTCCACCTCTACCATAGCCTCCTCTTTGACTTTGTCTACCTCTTTGAAAATTACTTTGATATCTTCCACCTCGGCCTCTGCTATTGTTGTTTTGATTCTGGTTTGATCCTTGTTGGTTGTGCCAACAGTCATGAGCCAAATGATTACTCAATCCACAGATCCAGCAAGCCTTCTTGTTGTTATTTTGATTACCTCTTCCTCTTCCAAAACCTCTTGCTCTTCCTCTGCCAATGCCTTTACCTCTTGCATAATAAACTTGAGAAGTTGACTCTTCTTCATCCTTTGCTTTACCTTTATCTCCTTTCTTCTTGTTCTTCATGTACATTGCAGAACTTTGTCCTTTATCTCCATCTCCCTTCAAGTCTTGCTCATATGTGAGCATCAAACCAAGCAACTGGTTCAAATCTGGAACATAATGATTTAATGAAAGTTCTGTTGATAAGACAAAAGGTTTCCACCTTTCATCCCCTCTCAAACCTGCAAGTAATTGAGCAATCAATCTGTGATCTTCAACATCTTCATCTATGGATCCAAGACTATCTGCTAGATCCTTCATCTTAGTGACATAATCACTAATGGTTTGACTTGGCTTCTTCTTGAATGTTGTAAACTCTGACCATAGACTTGCTTTCCGTGCTTTAGTAGTACTTTGGAAATGATACTCCAATGCATTCCATATATCTTCAGATGATTCCAATCCTCTGATGTGTGGTAGCAAATGATCAGAGATTGTATTGTAGATGTATGCTTTTGCACTTGCATCCTTCTTCTGCCAATGCTTTAAAGCATCAAGTTCCTCTTTCTTTGGTCGGCTTTCATCTTCAAATACTGGCTTCTCTTCTTCACCTGTTACATATACCATGAGATCCTTACTCATAAGTAAGGCTTCCATTCTCATTACCCATGCGGGGTAATTATCTCTGTCCAGTTTGTCAATGGAGATATGATCTGCCATAGTTCTTTTCTTCTGCTGCAACCTGTGAGCTTAAAGGATAAAGGATAATACCTTTTGAAGTTCTTTGTGTATGAGGATACTTTTGAAGTAACCTTTTGATGCCTTGTGTCTTCAAATGCTTCACCTTTCAAACTTTAATGGAAAACTTTACAAAACTTCTCGTACCTTTGTCGTCTTCTGCTCTCGAGAATCTTTCTGCTCTGATACCACTTGTTGATGTATGAAACACCACAAGAAATGAATTAATGTGACACTAGAACACCTCTATGGTCACCATTAACTCATTGCCACTCCAAACTTTGAGAAATGATAGCCTAAAGTGAGAACTTTGCTTCTACAGAAATTCCTAGTCACTGAAATGACATACCTTCAGTATTTTGCTAATTTCTCCTAGCTCAAGTATTATTTCTCCATGAAACTTTATAGGATGAAATTAAAAGAGTAGAGCTTTCCAACAAGCTATCATATCCATCAAACGGATCTCTAGAACTCAAGTTATGGCCTTCACAAGATGACCCTGTATGACCTTCCAAAAATGAAAATTTTTGCCTGTTTTAGTATTTCTGGGTGTCTAAAAATAAAAATTCGATGCCTAGCATCGAATTTCAGTCAAGGTCGATGCCGGGCATCGACTTTGAGCTTTTTTAGGCCCTTTTTCTGCACCAGAAATACTCTCTTTTACACACACATGAAGAAGACCACTTGTATGCTAGAAGTCGATGCCGGGCATCCACTTTATGCTGAAACTCGATGCCAGGCATCGAGTTGCTCCACAAACTTCATGTTTTTAAAAGATTCAACAGCAGTTAACACACAGAGAATGGAAATAATGACTTATCAGCCAAGATTCGATGCCAGGCATCGAATTGCTCAGAAAACTTGAACTTTTGGATTCATCACACAGTAGGCAAGCATGGAGATGATGGAGAGAGACTCATACACAGAACTTTACTCAGTTCTTTCTCATAGCTATGAAAACTCAGAAGTTTTACAGATGCTTTCTCACTCAGAGAAGCCCGACTATAATCAGTCGTATAAAATGAACTCCTTCTTTCTTCTTTCTCTCTATTCTCTCTCTCACTCTCTCTCTCCGCGTCAGTTGATACAAACTAACTTATATAGATTTTCGTATTCTCGTGATTTTTAAAAAACTTCTAGAACTAAAGTGAACTAACTTTACAAATATGATACACTTGTGAATTTGTCCCTTCACATAGGCATGGGGTTTTCTTCCTAAGATTTGTCCTTCAAATATATGTCCAATTAGTGATTGTTTCTCCAACAATCTTCTCATACCAAGCACATGGTGCTTGCTTTAAACCATATAACGCCTTCTTTAACCTGCACACCTGGTTTTCATGCCCTTTCTACACAAAGCCACGGGGCTGAAAAACATACACTTCTTCATGCAAGTCATCATTCAGAAATGCTGTTTTAATGTCCAATTGATGTACATTCCAACCATGATGGGCTGCAAGTGCATAAATGCTCCGAACAGTAGTCATACGGCATGTAGGTGCAAAGGTCTCATCAAAATCAATGCCTCTCTCTTGCGCATAACCCTTTGCAACAAGCCTAGCCTTATACTTGTCAACTGTACCATCAGGTTTACGCTTCAACTTGTATACCCACTTAATGCCAATGGCCTTCTTGCCAGGAGGCAAGTCACATAAAGACCATTTACCATTCTTCATTATAGCATCATATTCAGATTGCATAGCAGCCATCCAATTTTCTGAATTCTGTGCTTCATCAAAAGAAACAGGCTCATTCTCATCACAGAGACTAGATGTAGCCATAGCATAGCAATCTGATGCAAAGGAGGCACTATGAGAGCCTGAACGAGTACGATATGACAAAGGTGCATCTAATTTGCTGTCACGCAAAGTCTGCACCAGCCATTTTGGCATAGTTTTTGCCTGCTCAATATCGGCTCTCTCATCAGCAAGTGCATCATGTAAATTTGCATAAAAAATGGAATGATCTGCATCATCATATGAAACCTACAAAGGCTGAGAAGTTGCCTCATTAGGACCAGCACTAGACTGTCCACCTGTAAAAAGAGGCATCAAAGTATCATACATGTCTTTGGAGCTAACAAATGTCTCCTTAGTACATGAAAGCAATGGCTGAATAGCATCTTCCACAAATACAACATCACGGCTAACCAGAATGCGTTTAGTCTATGGATGATATAGGCGATAGCCTTTACTTTCAAAACTGTATCCAACAAAAATACATTTAACTGCTTTATCATCCAATTTTCTGCGATGTTGTTTAGGCACTAATGCATATGCCAAACAACCAAAAACATGCAGATGAGCAACAGATGGCTTGCGGTCATGCCAAGCCTCATATGGAGTGATAGAGTGCAGTGCTTTAGTGGGACACCTGTTCAGTACATATGCTGCACACATGACAGCCTCAAGCCAGAAACTATGAGGTAAAGCCTGACTCTTGACCATACACCTCGCTATCTCCATGAGAGACATGTTCTTTCATTCAACAACTCCATTCTGTTGAGGTGTATACGGCACTGTACACTAGTGTTTTATCCCACATTCAGCCAGAAATGCATTAAAATCTGAAGACATATATTCCCCCCCTCGATCAGAACGGAGGGTGCCCATTTTACATGCTGACAGATTTTCAGCCAAAACCAAAAACTGTTTGAAGCACATGAACACTTCGGACTTTGCTTTGAGTGGATATACCCATGCATGCCTGGAAAAATCATCAATGAAAGTCACGAAGTAAAGGTAATTTCCAAAAGAGGGTGTCTGCATAGGACCACAGAGATCACTATGTACAAGCTGCAATTTCTGCGTAGCCCGAACTGAACCATCTTTTGGAAAGGAAGAACGCTGCATTTTGCCCAAAATACAGCCTTCACAAACATGTTTTCCAGGTGGCTCAAGTTTGGGCAAAGAGGACACCATTTCAGATTTCTGTAGGCGTAGCAAACTAGCAAAATTCAGATGACCAAAGCGTGCATGCCAAAGCTTTGCATCTGACATAGCGTGAGAATCTTGAACTGCACATGCCGAATCATTCACAGATCTTTCATAGTCTATGAGCTTATACAGCCCACGACATAAAATGTCAGAAGCAATAATCACATCGCCATTTGAGAGATCATGAACTGTGCACCTGTCATCAACAAATTTCACAACCAAGCCAATCTTGGCTAATGCAAAAACTGATAACAGATTCTTTTTGATCCCTGGCACAAATAAAGCATCTGACAAAGTGAAAGAACTACCATCAGCAGTAGTCAAAATGATCTTACCAACTCCCATAACAGGATAAGCGGAGTTGTTGGCGCATGTAACAGTATTCCTTGTAGGGGCAGGCTCGAGTGAAGAGAAGAAACTACGCTGCGAGGTAATATGTTTGGTCGCCCCACTGTCAAAGTACCAAACATCTAAGTCTACTGCAGACATGCACTGATCATGAGAAGATGGGTCAAAACTGCAGACAGTAGTAAACGCCCATTCTTCTTCCTGCATAAGATTTGCAGACTCTGTTTTTGGTGTAGAGGCCTCTGCAACAACCATTCTAGCCTCTTTCTTCTTTGCCTTTTTAGCAGCCAGTTTTGGACAGTTCTTTATGATATGATCATTGCCTTTACAGTACTTACAAAACAATTTCTGCTTTTCTGATTTTTTCTCATCTTTGTGTTGGTTCTTTGAATGTGCAGCATTTGCAGATTGTTGCTTACTAGTAGAAGAGCTCCATTTTCCTTTGCCCTTCTGACTAGCCAAGAAAGCTTGATCTGCAACTCGCATAATGGACCTGTTCTGCCTGGACTGATCTTCCTACAACAGAACAGAGACTAACTCCTCAAATGATAAGGCATTCGGATTGCCTTTCATCATCAACCGAAGAGTAGAAGCAAAACTCTGATATGAGTCAAGAAGACCATTCAGAACGGTCTGCACAAGTGAGATATCTGGTATAACCTCATCAGCAGAAATCAACTGTTCCTTCAAATCTTTGATCTTCGTTAGGAAACTGTCCATAGAATCGCCTTCATTCATGTGCTCACTCTCCAACTGTTTTCGCAGATAAGCAACATGAGCCTCATTCCTAGCTTGGTACAATGTGGTAAGTGTATCCCAAGCATCCCTAGCTGTTCTGCAAGAGCGTATGTGAGGAATAATGGCACGTTTGACAGACAAAGCTATCAATGCATGTGCCTGGGCATCTCTGCCATCCCAATGAATCTTCTCTACAGTAGGTGCAACAGAAACAGAAGCACGAATAGGAATCTGCACAATATCATCTTCGACACCATCTTCATCAGCTCCAGCACCTCCAACACCTGTATTTGTAGTACCTGTAGTCGCAGGTGTAACAGGACGTCTTTCAACACCCTGCACAATGTTCCACAATCCTTTTGCAACCAATACATGTCGCATCATATAAGCCCATAATGGGTAGTTGGTACCATCCAACTTATCCTCAACAGCCAACATACAGAATACATCACTGCTTTCAGCCATGGCCGGTGACTAAAATACCTTGATGCAAAAAATTGATTGTATCTCAAAAAGTTGAACGGAACTGCCCAGACGAGTTCTGCTAGACTTGTAGCAACTTCGAGACGCTTAAACTGGCGAACAGAAACTGGTATATACCTTTGGCACAAAAGGATGAAATAGCGCACAAGCGCTGCGATAGTGCGTTCGGAGGCCGAAACGAGCTCAGATCGCGATTTCGACACGACAGAGCGAAGCGATTTTGATCTCGGAAACACCCTGAGTATGCTCACCAAATTTTGTGCGAATCTGAGACTGCAAACGGAGGAGTGTCAACGATGCCCTAGATGAAGCGACGACCTGTTCTAATACCAATTGTTGGAGTTAGACGTCTGCGGAAGCACGCAAACAGCACAAGGAAGAAGAAGAAGCTTGGAGCACAACACACAAGACTGAATTTATTACTAGAGAATGTACAAAGATAAGTAGCCCATTAGGGCAATAGGCGTATATACAAGCCGGGGGAAAAAAACCTCCTAAAGAGGGAAAAAAGTTCCCCGGTGGTCCTAGAGTGTTCACACACATCACTACCTAAATATATCAACAATATTTGGTCAATAGATTACCATGTAAAGCTTTGCAGTGTATGACACCATATGAGGAGAGCCCTACTCTAGATCATTGCAAAGTATTTGGATGTTTGGCATATGCATATGTGCCATCTCAATTAAGGCACAAATTGGAACCTAAAGCTGAAAAGTATGTGTTCATTGGATATGATGATAAGCAGATGGGATATAGATTGTGGAGTCCATCCACAAAACAATTTCTTGTGTCAAAGGATGTTACATTTGATGAGCAAGGTACTTGGTATGCAGGTACAATCAATATCTATGCAGATGATGATGAAGTTGTGAATCAAAAGAAAGGTAAATCAAAGGTTCAGATATTTGATGAAGAGGAGAACAATGAAGTACAGGTTGAAGTTGAAGAAGTGCCAAGGTTTGATCCAGAATGTGATGAACCAGAAACCTCAAGGAGTGGAGAACTTAGAAGATCATCAAGACACAAATGGCAACCTACAAGGTATAGCTATGACACTTATTTTTTGGCTACCAAAGATTATGCTTATATGATAAAGGCAGATGAAGACCCTTCTACATATGAAGAGGCAAAAGGTAAGGAAAATTGGGAGAAAGCTATGCAGGAAGAGTATGATGCATTGATGGAGAATCAGACATGGGATTTGGTTCCTAAACCAAATAGTCAGAAGATCATTGGATGCAAATGGGTCTACAAGACAAAGAGGTTTGCAGATGGAAGTGTGTCTAGATATAAAGCTAGACTTGTTGTGAAAGGGTTTGCTCAGACATATGGTATAGATTATGATGAGACCTATAGTCTTGTGGCAAAGATGACAACCATCAGGACACTCATAGCCATTGCTGCATGTAAAGGTTGGAAATTATGTCAATTAGATGTGAAGAATGCTTTTCTAAATGGTTACATTTCATATGATGTTTTCATGGAGCAACCACAAGGATTCAGAAATGAAAGGCATGTAAGCTCAAGAGAGCTTTGTATGGTTTGAAGCAGGCCCCAAGGGCATGGAATTATAGACTTGTGAAGTTCTTGAAAGAACTTGGTTTCCAAGTATCTAAAGCAGATAGTAGCTTGCTTGTTAAAGCAAGTGATGATGGGTTCATCTACATGTGCATATATATTGATGATATAATTATTACATGTACAGATGAGAAAGGCATTCAAAGCCTAAAGAAGCAAATGGAAAAAGAGTTTAAGATTAGTGACTTGGGAGACTTGTAATATTTCTTGGGCATGGAGATCTCATACACTCAACATGGAGTGTATGTAACTCAAGAAAGGTATTTGAAAAACTTGTTGGTCAAGTTTAAAATGGATGATTGCAGGGTAGCACCTACTCCAATGGAGGTGAATCACAAATTGAGCAGATATGGAGGAGAAGAGTTCAAGGACATGAAGTAATATCAAAGTTTGGTTGGTAGTTTGATCTATGCTACAATAACTAGGCCTGACTTGTCATATGTAGTAGGAGTATTATCTCAATTCATGCATTGTCCTAGGAAAGAACATTGGATTGCAGGACAAAGAGTGTTGAGGTACATTAAGGGTACACTCAAAGAAGGTTTGTATTATGGTTTTACATCAGATACAAACATCAAGATATATAGTGATACAGATTGGGCAGGTAATCCTGCTAATAGGAGATCAACATATGGATACTTGTGTTATGTGGGAGATAAGTTAATTTCTTGGTGTTCTAAGAAGCAACACACAGTTGCTTTATCATCCACAGAGGCTGAGTACAAAGGTATGGTGGAAGCTGCAAAGGAAGTGATATGGCTTAAGACTCTTATGAAGAGTTTTGACATCATTCAGAGTATACCCACTATTCATGGAGATAACATGAGTTTATTGTATTTAGCTGCTAATCCTGTGTTTCATGCCAGGACTAAACACATTGAGATTCAGTATCATTTTCTAAGAGAGAAGGTGATGGATAAAGAGATTGAAGTTATACATACTTCAACAAAAGATCAGATAGCTGATATGCTAACCAAAAGCTTGGATGGACCAAAGCTACAGAGATTCAAAGACATGGTAGGTATAAAGAAGTTAGTGAAAACCTCAATTGATGATTGAAGGGGAGCTGTTGGTGAAAGGCAATCAACAATTGAAGTTTTGATGAAGATTTTGAAGTCAGGGATTGAAGAAAAGATCAAGTTATGAAGCATGAAGGAAGTGCATATCCAGAAGATGAAGATGTGTATACATATGTACATTAATTTAGAGACAGCTCATATATATCTTTTGTATGGTCATAAGTTTGTACATACATGGCTATATATATAAGTAAAAAGTTGGGGCAAGTATGAGAGAGCATGTGAATAGAGAAATTAGAAGTTGTATCAGTCATTAGACACTTTAGAAGTGAGTAGGATGTCTCTCATCACTCAGATGTAAAGTTTTCCAGAAATGATGAAAAGTTGCACCCGATATTTCGATGTGTTCTCCTTCTGTGCTTGATCATTTCAAGAATCCTTTTGTATATGTCTAATTCCATAGTTAATGAGTCTATGGTTAAAGTTTGAGTTAATGAGTCTATGGTTAAAGTTTGAGAGCCTAATTGTAAAGAGGTTGAGAGAATTATGTGTAGGAACATTTATATGTGAAGAACTGTTGAGTGTCTTCTGAAACAGGCGCAATCTCGATGGTCAAAGAAGTGATCAGTTCTCAGTGGACAGTGTAAAGTTTTGCACAAATGAGGAGTAAAAATCTAAGTTGGAAGGTAAGCCATCTATGGCTAAAAGCATTTGCTTAAACGGGTTTTAGTTTGGGAGAACTATGTGCTAGAAGTTGCAGGTGTCAGAATTGATTGTACTGGAGAATAGTTTCAGACATAGGTGAACTGTTTGATTCATTTCTCAAGATATACTTAATCTTTTGGAATGATTTAACTTGAAGAAGGTGCACAACCTATAGACAACACCTTTTGCAAAGTTTTATCAAAAAATTTACACATTTGATAAGTCAATGAATGAGTTATGTGCAGCAGACTTTTTGTGTAGTCATCTTCTTCACATTTTGTTCAAGATTTTGACAATTGATCATTGATCCTCCAAATTGGTGAAGGTTTTGAGTTACTCTTGTTATAGAGGTGCTCTAACTTCAAGAGTAGCTTGTTCTTTTGGAGATTAACACTCTCCATTAGTACTAGAGTAAAAAGTGCCCATGTATAGGGAAAAAGGTTCACATCAAAGCTACTCGAGGAACACATAAGTGTAACAAACCCCCCTGGAGCTAATGATGTGAACACATACAGGGAGTGACAGATCAGACCCCACAAGGAAATAAGCCCAAAGCTTTGCGAAAAGCTTCAAATTTTTCTTGTGGAAGAGTGTTGGAAGATGCATTTTTGGAAACCTTTTTGAAGGAAAATTATTGTAAAATGATAGAAATTTGTAGAAATATTTATGCAATTGTTGTAAAAATAAGGAAGAGTCTTCCTTATGTAGGATAGAATCTTATGTATTTTTTCTAGAATTTTTGGAAACTCCTAGATAGCATATTTTTAGAATAATAGAGGAAAGGACCAAAATCCAAGTGTGAAAAGGGACATTTGCAAATGTATATAAGCTAATTTCCTCTATTATGAGGGGGTTGGTTAATCATTTGTGTACTTGCTATCCAAGTGAATAGAGAAGGAGTTTCTGCTGAAAATCGTGTTTCTCCTCTTCTATGTGGTTTCTTTGATTTGTGAGTCTAGATCTTGTGTATCCATGGAGATTTGTGAGTTTCTATTGTGTAAATATGTAGAATGTGTATGAAGAGAGCTGAATATTGTTGTGTTGAGTGATGAGTTGATGAAAAATGGTGCTGGAGCTGAAAATCGTCTGTTTGCACAGAATCGCGATTGTCTCGTCTGTATGATGTAGGTGATATTTTTTGATTTTGACTTCATAATTGTGTTCTGCTGATAAAATAGCATGGAATAGACACCAAGATTGTAGAAAATGGTGTAGATTTGCTCAAGATAATCCAAACCCTTGAAATTTCCTCTTCATCTTCATTATTCTCAGAATTCCAATCATTATTCTCTTATTTCTTGGATTCTATCATCTTGAAGGGGCTGTGGTCTCAAGAATACTTCCAGGATTGACAAAATAAAGATGTCTTGTTGATTCTTTATGCTAAATGATTGGAGAGGACAACTCCAAAGATCAATAACAAACATTTTTTGGCGCCGTTGCCGGGGAGTAATTCAAAAGCTTCATTGAAGTTGGACCTTGCTGGATCTTCTATTGATGATGGTAACAAACACAAGGGAAAGGTAAGACTCTTTAATCAAGAAATGTGAACATGAAAAGGTAGATGTCTTTTGTTTGTCTTTTGGGAAAAGAAAGCAATAGATCATCTTTTAGAAATGGAAGTGCTGAAATTTTTGTAAATTGATAGTTGCTCATTACATTTTGAAAGTAAAAGTGCAGGTGTGTGGAAGATATAAGCCAAGGAAGCTGAAGATGAGGTAACATGTGTCTATTCTTGCATTTTTAGAGTTCTTTTTGACCAAGTACTAGGTACCAATGCAGATCTTGGGAAGATAACATTGTTGCACTAAGGAAAAGTCAGTTAAAGTAGCTAGATGCAAGTAGAAAAGATTCATTTGTTAACCAAATCTGAGCATAAATCTTGAGTTGAGCTGCATTTTGAAGAAAAATATGTGATTGAGTTTATCTTTGCAAAAATTGCTTGCACTTCATAGCACATTTTCTTTGGAAAAAACTTTCTTATGAACTGTTGTGATAGTTGAGCCATAAGAAATCATAACCAATCAAAAAACATAGGATCAGTAGATCACCAAAACCAGGAACCCTAAGTAAAGTGTTCACCTTTATTTTAGGGCAAAATACTAAAAAAATTCATAAAATTCATAAAAACAATCAAACAAATTTCTTTCCTTCTTAGGAAGTTGCATTGGAGCTGTGGGGAGGAGAGTGATAAGGACCAAGTAAGAGAAAAGAAAAAATTTGTCAAAAATTAGCAAATTTGAAAAACACGATTTTTTGTACAACATCGCGATTTTCTGATTAATGATGGTGATTGTGAGGTAAACTTGCAGGTGATTAAGGAATTGGAGTTGGTAAAGGATACTGAAGGGGAACAAGAGTAGAGAATACTCAAATTTTCATAAAATCAAAAGTTTAGAAAAAACACGATTTTCTGCACAAAATCGCGATTTTCTGAGTAAGGTTGTGATTTTGGTGTAGAAGTACAGGAGTTTGGTGAATTACAAAGGAAAGAAGGTATTGAAAGAAAACAAGAAGAAAGAATACTCAAATTTGCACAAAATAAGATCTTCAGAAAAAACATGATTTTCTGCACAAAATCGCGATTTTCGATAAAGGAAAATTTTTGGAATTTCTAGCATATTTGGGTACTTTGAGAAAGATAATTGCAAAAGATGTCATCTAGATTGGGTAAGTAAGGATTGGACAAGTGGAAGAGTGAAGAATTTTGAAAATCACACAAAATCGCGATTTTCTGGACACTATAAAAATCTATAATTCAAAGAAAAATTCATTTGAGTGAGTGTGAGAGAGAGAGAGAGCAGCCAAAATCGCGACTTTTTGCAAAATTCAAGCTTTGGAGAAACTTTCAATCAAGCAAGCAAGGTAAAGACTCTGAACATCATTTTTGAGTGCATATTCTTGCATTTGAGTAGTTTTTGAACAACAAAAATAGGAAAAAACTAAAAATCACGGAATCGCGATTTTCTGATTTTTTGGGTTTTCAGTTGGAAAAAAGTTTTTTCTAAATAAATCTCTTTCATTGCATGTTAAAAACTCAATAAGGCGATTCTATTGGTACAGAGAAAAATCTGAAAATCAAAACTTCAAAAATTTCAAAAAAATTGTTCAAAATCGCGATTCTGAAATCAGTACAAAATCGCGATTTTGAGCACTAAGAACAACATCGCGATTCCCAGAACACGATTTTCATCAAAAAATCGTGTTATTTACAATTGTGATCAATCACAATTGTCTGGGAACAAAGTCGTGAAAAAACACGATTTTGGGCACAAAATCGTGGAAACCACGATTTTGAGCACAGAATCGTGAAAAACAGGATTTCGAGCACAGAATCGTGAAAAACACGATTTTGAGCACAGAATCGTGAAAAACACGATTTTGGGCACAGAATCGCAAAATACACGATTTTGGGCACAAAGTTGTGAAAAAACACGATTTTGGGCACAAAATCGTGGAAAACACGATTTTGAGCACAGAATCGTGAAAAACACGATTTTGGGCACAAAATCGTGAAAAACACGATTTTGGGCACAGAATCGTGAAAAACACGACTTTGGGCACAGAGTCGTGAAAAACACGATTTTGGACACAAAGTCGTGAAAAACACGATTTTGGCACAGAATCGTGAAAAACACGATTTTGAGCACAGAATCGTGAAAAACACGATTTTGAGCACAGAGTCGTGAAAAACATGATTTTGGGCACAGAATCGCAAAAAACACGATTTTGGGCACAAAGTCGTGAAAAACACGATTGTGGGCACAAAATAGTGAAAAAACACGATTTTGAGCACAAAATCGTGAAAAACACGATTTTGAGCACAGAATCGTGAAAAACACGATTTTGAGCACAGAGTCGTGAAAAACACGATTTTGAGCACAGAATCGTGAAAAACACGATTTTAATCACAAAATCGTGGAAAAACACAACCCTAGTAGAAAATCGTGAAAAACACGATTTTCAACAGACAATAGTAAAAAATAACTAGCTTGAACACAAAATCGTGGAAAACACGATTCTGAGTTCAAAATCGTGGAAAACACGATTTTATACACAAAAATCGTGAAAAAACACTTTATTAGGTAGAAAATCATGGGAAACACGATTTTCAACAAAAATTGGTGAAAAATCACTAATTTGAACACAAAATTGTGAAAATCAGCTGAATGATCCTTAGGTCTGGGAACAAACTAAATTCACTTACCAAGCAAGACCTAGGAAGGAAGGAGATAGAGTCAGTTGTAGGGGAAGCTCAAGAAAGAAATTTAGGGCAAGAAAACAACATGGAAAATTTACATGAAACAAATGAGCCCATTGAAACTGGGGATTACAGAAATATCCTCAAGTACATGTATACAAATAGGTTTGGCACCTATGTATACCAGGATGGGATGCATAAGTTTCTCATCAGATTGAGAAACTTAGAAGTTCCCTTAAACATAACACCTGTAGCCCAGTTCAAAGATGGTAGGTATGAGGATAGGCAAGGGTGTGTGTACATCTTCTCCCCAGACCCAGAAAATTCAAATGACTTAGGAATATGTGCTGACAAAGGACCTTGGGAACATAACATGGGACAACCAGATTTACCTAGACCACATGAAAACTACACTAATACTGAGCAACAACATGGGAGAAGGACACATGCTTCACCAAATCCCTTTGATAAAGAACCAGAAGGATATAATGAATTTCCACTCAGAAGAAGACACCATTGGCAACCTCAGGGTAGAATGCTTAGACCATATCAAGTAGCCAAATGTATGAAAAATCAATATGAAGGGTATTCAGACCCCCATGCTCATGCTGCAGAGTTTAGGCAATTAATTAGAGCAGAGGAGGTGGAAGATTACAAAGTTCAATTCGAGGCATTTGGTCCAACCCTAACTGGACCAACATTATCATGGTTCATTCCTTTAAGAAAAGAAATGTACCTGGATATTGGATCCTTCCTAGAGGCCTTTATTGGAGAATTCTCAAAAACTGGGATAAAACATAGCACAACCACTTTGATACATAGTTTCAAGCAACAAAAAGATGAAAATGTCAAAGAGGAAGCCAGGAGATTTAAGCAATATATTGATAGATGCCCTAAAGAGGAAGTCCCTTCCATGGCTAGACAGGTATCCCTATTCATAGAAGGGTTGAGAAGTGCTCAATTAAGAACCCTAGTATACTATAGGATATGCCCTGATCTAGGAGCTTGTGTGAAACAAGCAATAGATTTGGAGGACAATAGGGGCCAAGATTTGTTAGTATTTGATCAACCCAGATCATATGAAGACAAAATTCCTCCAGCAAAAGAGTTGGCTCAGGCCATTGCTAAGGCCCTAGAGGTAAGTACTAAAACCAATTTGATAAACTCCAGGATAAACACAAACAAAAAATGCTACAATTGTGGAGAAAGTCATCTGATACAACATTGCCCATATCAAAAACCTCCACATTTGCAAGATAGAAAGACACTCAAATACTGTACACTAGAGAGGAAATGGACCAACCATACAAGGGAGGAATGCTTCTATAACAAACAACCCATAAAGGAGAGAGACTATGGGAGCCAAAGAGAATCAGTGTATAGTGAGCAACCAAGACCTGTGCTAGGGCAACAACCTCCTATACCAACAAATGTAGTGCCAATCAAATACGCACCAGTAGAGGAAGGAAATTCAAGAACAAAGTCACCATACAAAGAAGATTATCAATGGAATGAGGGATTCAAGAAGAATGGGAAGGTTATGAATCAAGAGAGCCAGAATTACAAGCCTTGGACTTGGGAAATGGAAGAATTGAGATGGACACTGCCACTTTCATGTATATAACAAATAATTACATGTCCAATCAAAAACCTCAATTTAAAGGAGGACCAAAGATAACTTGTTATAGGTGTGGGGGAGATCTTTATTAGAGACTGTCCACAACCTCCTACATTGAGAATAGAAGGAGCATATTGCAAGGATTGTGGCAGGGAGCATTTGATAAAAGATTGCTCAAAAAATCCCCAAAAACAACAAAACACATCTAATAACATACCACTAAAAGCAGTCAGTATCATGGAACAGGAAGAATTGAGTGACATTGAGTTAGTGAATGTAAATGCTGTAACAAGGTCACAAACAAAACAACAAAGAACAACTAAGGAACAAAATGAAGAATCAAACTCAAAGGTGAAGAAAAATAGACAAAAAGGGAAATGGGAGAGGAAGCAAAAAATGAGTAAAAATATGGAAGAAGAAAATAGGGAACAATCAAACAATACTTCTTCTTCAAAGACACAGACCCAGTTGGAAATAGGAAATTCAAAAAGTCTAGATACTCTGATAAAAGCATACAAAGGAAGAATTCAAGAGGGACCAAGCACTGCTGACCATACAATGGCTTATCCTATGCCAGACTTAGAACATGAAAGAATGCAGAAATGTAAACAGATCATTCACGAAGTACAACTCAAAATGGGGGAAGAAAACAATTCTCAAAAAACAGTTGAGGAATCTGAGACAACAAAAACAAGAGGAAAGAGTATCAAGGAAGAAAACCCACAAGTAACACTCCAAGTGAATATAGACAAAAGATGCACAATTCTGTATCACACCACATGGGAAGATTTAATAAAACAAAATCCTCACCTACAGAACCAAGTGAAAAAATGGGAGACAACACCAGAAAATCTTCACCCACAACTACAGGAAATGGAGGAGTTGTGGTATATTCCCATTGATAAGATAGGAGGATATTGTGAGGGAGAAGAGGGAAACTCAACTTTAAAAATACAATTTGGTAAAAACCAGGCCAAAGCTATTTTGGATAGTGGATCAGGAGTGGCCACCATGACTAAACAAACTTGGGAAAAATGGGGAAAAAGTGAATTATTACCCACAAAAATGAGATTGCAACTTGCAGATGGACACATTGAAAAACCCCTAGGGATATGGGAAAAAGTGATTGTGGACATATGTGGGATAGAGATAGAACATACCTTTGCTATAGTTGAATTCCCACAATCTGCTTCATATGAAATTATCCTAGGAAGACCATTCATGAGACAAATGCAAATTGTACAAGATTGGGGTAATAATTGCTTATACCTACAAAGCAAAGGAAGAATAACCAAGGTAAATCTAAGAAATGGGCACTACTGTGACATACCCCCTCAAGAATGGTATAAAATTCATCAGAATCAAGAGTTGAGTGAGGAATCAGAAATGGACGATCAGGATGAAGCTGAATCATCTGTATGGAGGTGCAATATGATAAGAAATCTGACCAATAGGAAAAGGAGATTAAGAAGAGAGGATTGTGTGGAAGAAAGAGGGCTACAAGATGAGAATTATGTACCGCAACAATTCAAGGATGAGGAATTTGAGCCCTATGGGTGGAATCAAATTTTGGCTACCATGGATCTAGCCAGTGATGAATATGTAGGAGTGGAATTTCAAAATGAAGAAGGATATGATATTTTTCACATTGGAATACAAATGATAAAGGTATCCAGAACAGAAGAGGACATAGAAGAAGAAATAATATTACAAAAAGGAAAGACACAATTTTTGGAGGAAGTAAAAACTGAAGATGCTATTAAGGATAAGATTTCAGGTAAGTACAAGAAAAACAAACACAAAGAAACAGAAGAAAATCAGGAAAATGAGAAGAAGACAAGGGAAATGAACAAAGGCCAACAATTTGATGTACCAGAAAATTTCAAGACTTATGAAGTGGAAAATAGATTACTTCTCAGAAGGAAACCAAAGAGGGAAAAGAAGAAAGGTGAAGCTTATGACAATGAGGAAGAAACTAAGAAGATCATGATCACTCAGGAGGAGGGAGAAGAAAGACACATTGTAGTGGCTGATGACATGACAACTCAAGAAGAAGAGGCACTAAGAAACTTGGCAAGAAAATATAGGGATGTATTTGCTTATAGCTACAAAGATTTGAAAGGTATTGATCCTAAAATCTGTGAGCATAAGATTCCTATGACACCTGAAGCAAAACCTAGTAAACAGAGACATTACACATTTAACGATAAATACTCTGCTAAGATAAAGGAAGAAATTGACAAGCTATTAGCTACCAATTTCATCTATGAAATAGAGTATACAGAATGGATATCTCCTATAGTTGTGGTACCAAAAAAGAATGGGAAACTTAGGGTATGCATTAACTTGAAAAAGGTAAATGCAGCAACTATAAGGGATAATTATCCACTGCCTATAACAGATCATCTTCTAGAAAGAGTTGCTGGGAAGGAGGCTTATAGTTTTTTAGATGGCTTTTCAGGATACAACCAAGTGCCCATAGCATTGGAAGACCAACATAAAACTGCCTTCTCCACAGAATGGGGAATCTATGCCTTTAGGGTTATGCCCTTTGGGTTAACCAATGCTCCAGCAACTTTTCAGAGATTGATGTGTCATATTTTCAAAGAGTTCCTGAGGAAGGTAATGGAAATCTATGTAGATGATCTTTGTACTTTTTCATTAAAAAGACAAGATCACTTGCAGGACTTAGAAAATATATTCAGGAAATGCAGAACCTATAGAGTATGCTTAAATCCAGAGAAATGTGTATTCTTTGTGAGACAAGGAAGAATGCTGGGTCATATAGTCTCTAAAAATGGAATTTCAACTGACGAGAAGAAAATAAAGGCCATAATAGAGCTTTCAAGACCAACAAGTGTAAAAGAACTTCAAACTTTTATGGGACATTGTGGGTACTATAGGAAATTTGTACATAAATTTGCTGACATAGCAAAACCCTTATATGCCCTAATTACAAAGTTTGAGTGGACCGAGGAGTGTGACCAAGCCTTTTTTGAAACTCTAAAAACTTGTTTGGTAACAGCCCCAATTCTGAAAACACCTCAATGGGACAAAATTTTTCATGTCCATGTGGACGCTTCCAATTATTCTTTGGGATGTGTGTTAGCACAACCAATAGAAGGAAGCAAGTTAGATTTTCCAGTGGCCTATGCTAGTAGACAATTGAATCTAGCAGAGAAAAATTACACAACCACTGAAAGAGAGGGATTGGGCATGATATTTGCTGTAAAAAAATACAGACATTACCTTTTGGCCAACAAGTTTAAGTTCTTTGTAGACCATCAAGGTTTGTTATATTTGGTAAATAAACCTTGTCACACTGGGAGAATAGTCAGATGGTTTTTATTGCTAATGGAATTTGAGTTTGAAGTAGTGGTCAGACAAGGGAAAACACACTTGAGGGCAGATCATTTATCTCGAATCCAGTCTGAAGAACCCAATTCACCTTTAGATGACAATCTGCCAGACACTTATCTCTTTAAGGTAGAAAGTGTTCCTGAGTGGGCCATGACTTTAGTACCATTATTAACCATGGGACCTTGTAGAACAATTGGGAATAATGCACACCTAGTTTTGCAAAGCAGGAACTTCATGTTACTAGTTGGGCATTTATACCATCTCAACCACACTAGCATATTAGAATATTGCACTCCTGAGGAGGAGCAACAAGAATACCTGAGGAGAGCTCATCATTGGAACCCTTGCACTCATGCTTCTAGGGTAGTCACCCTAAGTAATCTCAATAGGATGGGGGTACATTGGCCTAATAAAATTCAAGATGTATCGAAATACATTGCCAATTGCAAGAAGTGCCAAGCATTACAAGACTCAGAATTCATAACTCTATATTGGTTCCAGAAAAATCCAGATTGGAGTGAGAATATCATTGGAGAATTGAGAAGGAAGGAGAAAGGAAAACAAGTGAAAACTGGTACAGAATCAAAAAACTTACAAGTAATCTCAGAGGAATATCAATTGATAGGGGAACAGTTGTATAAGAGAGGAATGGATGGATACCTAAGAATTTGTGTTCCTGAGAATAAATATATGGAAATGTTGGAAATGGCACACTCTGGAGTGGCAGGAGGACACTTCTCAAGTGACAGAACTGCCAAACTCATTTTATATTCTGGTTTTTGGTGGCCAACGCTATTTCTTGATGCAAGAACTTATGTAAGAAAATGTGATATCTGCCAAAGGGTAAGTCAACCAAACAGAAGAAATGACATGCCATTGGTTCCATTAATTTCAGCCAGAGCCTTTAGTAAATGGGGATTGGATTTCATTGGACCTATACATCCTCCAGCAAAACAATCCCATGCTGAATACATCATAGTGGCTACAGACTACCTGACAAAGTGGGCTGAGGCCAAAGCCACAAAGAGAAATGATGCTAATACTACTGCCAGATTCCTATATGAAAACATTATCACCAGATTTGGACTTCCAATTGAACTAGTAAGTGATAGGGGGACCCATTTTATAAACCAGATCATAGAAAACATCACGGAATATTTCTTGATCAGTCATAGAAAATCAGCCCCATATCACCCACAAGCCAATGGGCTAGCAGAAAGTACTAATAAAGTACTTTGTACGGTACTATCAAAATTAGTAAACACAAACAGAAATGGTTGGGATCTACAACTTAATCATGTCCTATGGGCTTATAGAGTGGCTTACAAAACTGCAATAGGGAGCACACCATTCAATCTAGTATATGGACAAAATGCAGTTTTACCTATGGAATTCCTTATTCCAACATTAAAAGTAGGAAGTCACTATAATTGGACTGGACATAAACTATCAGAAAGAGTGATAGAATTGGAAAAGTTGGGAGCATCTAGACTCCAGGCCATTATGAGTTTATATGTGGACAAGAAAAGACAAAAAGCTTATCATGATGTTCACATAAAAGAGAAAGATCTACAGGTAGGAGATCTAGTGCTGGCTTACACAGTTAGAGAACATCAGAAAAAGTTCCAGAAAAAAGGACATGGACCATATATTATACATCAAATAAGCAACATTGGAGCCATTCAACTAGCTAACATAGAAGGAGAAATCATGCCAAACTTTATAAGTGGATGTAGAGTTAAGAGGTATGATTGCCCATTAACTGTTGATGAATGGAGAAGGTTGCAACAAGCCCAAAACAGGAAAAGAGAAGAGGAAGACATTAGAAAAGAAGCCCAACAGGAAGCTATGGAAAGGATAAGAAAAACCAATGAGCTTAGGGAAGTCTGTCTGTGTGAATCTCCTCTCAAACCAAAGGAACATGTCCCTGTGATGATAATGGATTTTCAAAATGAAAGTTCAGCCCTGGTAAGTAAATTCAACATAAAAAGGAAAGAAAGTAGAACCCTAACCAAAACTTTGGAAGGTCAAGTAGTACAGAGCTTGTCTTCACTAACTATTGAAGTAAAGTTTAATGAAGAATATATGACAATAGACTGTGAAGAATGGCCAGATAATTTGATGACTGAAAAAGTGATTTTAGGTCAACCATGGCTTCAACAAGGTAAAGTGATCTTGGATTTTGAAAAAATGAAGCTTAAATTGAACATAAATGACAAAAGGTTTTTAATATTTCTATTGAGTAATGAAAAACAGGAAATTCAATCAGATGTGCATGATATACACTTGGAAGGATTCACTTTTGCACTTGAGGATCCACAGACATTACCAATACAAATGCTAAATAATCAAGCTTCATATGATCTAAATCAGCAAAGGATAGGAGGAACAAAGAAGGGTGGTGAGATAAGAAGAAGATGGCAATCATGGCAAGGTTCAAAGAATCAAAGAATCAGAGCAAAAAGCACATGGAATCAAAGTCTACAGCAGGTCTACTCATTAAAACAGAAATCAAGGACAAAATGGATATGGAGACCAAAAGCTCCTACAAAATACTTATCCAAAGGGAATGATTGGTTGCTGGGAACCAGACCAATTGGAGTCAGGAAGTACTGGGTTAAAAAATCAGAATTGTTTCAGTGGAAGAAAGATCATCCGGATTTGAACTATATCTAGAAAATCAAAGAAATTATGAAAAAATACATATTAGACCTGATTTTATTTTCTAAAAAGAGAATTAGGAGGGGAAGGAAAGAAATATGAAAAAAAAATGAAAATGAAAAAAGAAAAGAAATGGAAAAAAGTATTTGAAAAAAAAAGAAGAGAGAAAAAAATCATTGCCGAAAAAAGAAGAGAGAAAAAAGAAAAAGAAATGGAAAAAAGTATTTGAAAAAAAAAGAGAGAAAAAAAATCATTGCTGAAAAAAGAAGAGAGAAATTTGTTTTTTTTTTGAAAAAAAGAGAATGAGAAATTGTGAAAAATTGTTTACTTTCTGTTGTTTTTTACAAAAATCATATGTCACAAAGCAAGATCTAGGGAGAAGAATAGTAGAGATCTATTTATTTTTTATGTTTTTATTTCTTGTTAGTTAGTTCTTTAGTTAATTTTTTGTTAATTTTTTGTTTTCTATCATTTGATACATGATTTATCTTTCCAAAAGAATGGTTAGGAAAAGGGACTGCACTAGACATCTTGCTACACTTGTGATGATCACTTGTTGAGTCTTTTCTGGAGAAATGAATTTTATTTTTGATTTTCTCATTCTTATGACATGACTTCTGAAAATGAATTCCTACATATTACTCTTTGATTTCTTGCAACTTATGTGGGTAGAGTTTTTCTTTATTTTAGTTTCCTCAGAAAATGGTGAACACTAAGGAGCTGCCAATTCATGACTTCAAGGCAGAATCAGTTGTGCTATCAAGAGGCCATTGGTTTCTGGATAGTGAAGCTGTGGAGGAACAGGTGGACTTAGAGTCAGAGGAAGAATCAGAAATTCCAGAAGCTGAGAAAGTGGTGAAGGAACTTAAGGAGACCCTAAATATAATTGGCCAGCACATCTTCACGGTGGGGGTAGGAGGATACAAGTATACAATGTTGTGCCAGGAGTTCTACAGGTTCCAAAGAGTGGCAGTCAACATGAAAAGATGGAAGGCAGTAGGGCTGCACAGGATATTGGAGGAGCCTATCTTTTTCATTGATTTTGAGAGAGTATCACAGGTAATGAACAGTTTGACAGAAATAGGAAGAGGGAATGATGCCTATTTCAGATGCAAAGTCAAAAACAACGATAATCAGGAAGTATGTGTCACTATCAAGGCAAAACATATCAGAGCAGCACTGCAATTCTACACAATGGGAACCAAACTTGACCCAAGTTTTGTCAAAAAGAATAAGGAGACTTACACAGGATATGCAAAATTCACTGATTTCAAAGGAAGGGAGAATGAGGAATATGCTGTAAGGATGTTCTTACAGTACTTTTGTTTTCCAAAATTACCAAGATACACAATGCCTCATAAGTCAGTCACATTATTGATGTTCAATAACAAAGATAGAACCAAACCTTTTGGAGTTATGGATGTCTCACCATACATCCATGAACAACTGAAAGAAGCAGCAAAGCATTGGGAGTAGAAGAAGTTCATGAATGGAGCTCAGTTCTTAACAAGAATCATTTGTCATGTTCTTGGGATGGAAGATCAACTAAAATTGGCTCCAGAGGCACAGTATTTCAGAAATCTTATGGCTGGAATCAAGAGTCCTCCAAGGAAATTGACTGAAAGGGAAACAGAAGGACAAATCCGCATGAGGGGGAACAGGTATGAAAAGGAAAATGATATCTGAAGAAGTAATTCCTGTGAAGAAAAGAAGGTTGGACCCAAGGAAGGTGGAACTAGAAATGGAGGAAGCCACAAAAGAGGAACATGAGGAGGCACAGAAACAGGTTCAAGCCTCTAGTGAACCACATCCACCCCAAACAAGCAAAGAGCAACTATACACCTATCTAACCCAAGGGAATAACAAGAGAGCTATGTATGAAGCACAATACCAGAAAATGCTGGAAGACTACTCATGCAAAGCTACAGACTGGATTCAGGAGGAGGTGGAGCACTATGAAGCTCTTCATGACCAAATGATGACAGCTGAAACTGAGGAGGTGTTTGTCAGAAAAGAGGTTGAATTGCTATCTTATTTTAAGGAATTACAAGGACCCCCAGAGACCAGAACCACTGTGGTGGTGAAAAAGAAGGTTCCAAAGAAGCCAGTACAAAAAAAGAAATTGACCAAGAAGGGAAAGGGTAAATCTATAGCTGAAACTGTTATCATCAAAGAGAGAGAGGAAGTAGTCATGGAAGAAACCTTGGTGGAAGAAGTATCAAGACCCACAGAACCAGAAAAAGGAGGACCTTCACACTTCTCATCTGATTCTGACAGTGATATTGAGAGCTTTCTATTAAAAAGTCTAAATTTGTCAATACCAAATACTCCCAATGTCATTATACAGACCTCTGAGAAACAAAAGACACCTGAGGAATTAAAGAAGAAGTCTCAGGAGAAACCATTTCAGGAGCAGGTAGAAAAAGAACTTAATCTGGAAGATGAAAGAAGAATAATGAAGGGAAAGGCAGTAATGATAGAACAAGCAAGTGAAATAAGGGAAGAAGTTAGTTGTGGAATAGTGCATAGTGGAATGAAATCTATAGGGACAAAACCTTCCCAGACTTACTTTAAACTGGATGAGAGCATAGAAGAAATGGCTAAGAAGGCACAGGTGTACAGCTCAGTCATAGAACAAAAAGGCACAGATCAAGATCCACTACAGGAAGCACATGAAATAATTGCAGAAAAGGTTACAGGGAAAGTAGTGGAAAAAGAAATCATTCAGAGTATAAAGGATGTGCTGCATGATTTGAAGAATAATGAGGAATTCACATCCAATGAGGATCAAGAACAAGAGGTAGAAATGGACATCATGGACATTGATGAACAGGAAGAAGGATACAAAGAAGATAGAGGCAATGATCAGGTCAAAAATTTAGAAATAGCTAAAACAGTTTTAGCACAGGAAAAGGAGAGACAGGAAGAACAAGCAAGTGAATGTCAGGGAAATTTTGGTGAAGAAACTGAATACAATTTGTCCCAGGAAACTATAATCCAGGAAAAGGAGATGCAAGCAAAGGAAGGATATTTTTCTGAAGAAACTCAACAAGTGTTGGAGAAAGAAAAGGTACAAGAAATAAAGCTGATCTCAGATGTTTTGGAGCAAAAGAGTTCAGGTGTTCAAGAAGACATGGCAGATTTAGAAACATTGGACACTCAGCCAAGCCATGAAAGAAACAAGGCCAAAATTATAGAATATGAGGGAGAAGAGGAAGAGGAGAGTGAATGCAGAAAGGACAAACAGCTAGAACCCAAACAAATAGCAATAGAAGGAGGACTGGAAAGAATCCCAAAGAGTATTAGATCAGCATGTCAACTCATTATGAATAATATTGAACAGTTCAGACCCTCAAGCCGAAATATGATCATTTCAGGGATGGTAGCAGAGTCAGAATTTGAAAAAGGCAGTATGGTTATTAAAGAGCATAAAAGGGAAAAGGAGCATATGGCAGAGCAACTAAGGAAGGTGCAAGAGAAGAATGAGGAGTTTTCCAATAAAATAATTGCTTTGGAAGAGCTCGAAGTACAGAAGCAAAACAAGATTCAATACTTGGAAGAGAAGAGTATGCAACTAACAGAGCAGAACAATAAATTGGAAAAAGAATTGAGAAAGATTGAGGGGAGATATAGAACTCTACAAACTTCCTATCAGATTTTGACTAAAGCTAATGAATAAATCAATAAGCTACTATTGGAGGAAGGGCAATTGAAGGAGGAAAGTCAGACAGTCCAGATGACAGAGGGAGAAAAGGAAGGATTCCTCAAAGAGATTCAGGAATTACAAAGAGAACTGAAAGAAGCCAAAGAATTAGAAAAGAAGGCCAATACACATGTTGCTACGTCTATGAGAGGGTATAATAAGCTATACTTGGATATGGAAAAGGAAAGAGGTGAGTGGCAGACAAAGAGAGAAAAGGAACGGAATGAGTGGAAAAAAGAAAGAGAATTATGGGCACAACAGAATGGGAGTCTGATGTTGACTATAGAAGAATTGCAGAAGAAATTGAATAAGCCACAAATCCAGGAAGAGACACATGTGGAAACCACACATGCAGAAGAACATGGGGTAGACAATATTGAGGGAATACAACATGACAATGAACCAGCAGACAAAAAATCAGAAGAAGAATATTCAGAGGATTTTGTAAAGAAATTGCTGACAAGTAGAGATTCTAGAATGGAGTTCATCAGAAAGATGCATGATGAGTACGAAGAACAAATTGTCACATTCGCATTGAATAAGGGAATTAATCCAGATCAGCATCACTGGGCAGCAGATGGATTGGGGATACCATTTTGTATGATTTTGGAGAGTATAAAGAACTACCAGATGGCCAGAGTTGGGCTACCTCCAAACAAATACTTTGAGTATGAAGAGGACATCAATGTCACTAAAGAACTATTTGAGAGAGCCAACCCTAAGTGGAGAAATAAATGGTTGGATGCCAACAAAGAGTGTAGGAAAATCTGGAAAGAGGCACCTCTTCATTTAAAGATCAATCTAGCCTATTGTCTAGTGGCACGAAGAAGAGAATGGACAACTTTTTGGGATAGAAGAAGAGAAGGTCAAATTCCACCAAAGTGGATGAATTTCCCGAAAATAGCTGGTCCAAAGGCAGGCACATGGCCTACCAAGAGTTATATGGTGAATACTGCTGAGTCTGTAATAACTACATACAAAGATGTCAATGACCCTGCTTGCATACTACTTGTAAGAATAATGAGATTAATTCTGGCTTGTATAGAAACTTATACTGATACATATATTAGAACCTTGAATTATATCGGCTTTAATTCTCCAACAGACACCTTATTATTTGATTTGAGCGAAACACCTGACAGGATCTGCTTAATGGCCTACTACAGCAGAATTATATTTTTGGGTAGTCATTACTTATAGATTTTTGAGCATGCCTTTGACTATGGGTTTTTTGAGAGGGAGTCAGAGATTTTTGGAAACCTATCAGTTGTTACCAAGTCCAGACTTACAGCATATGAAGCTGCCTACACAGAGTACTTGAAAAAGGATGTCATAGATAAACCTGAAGCTGCAGTACAGTGGAGAAAGGTGTTATTCGAGATGGTCAACAATCTAAATATAACAGAAAGAAAAAGTCATGATTTGCTGTCACAAGTATATCAAAGAAAGAAGAAATGAAGAAAAGTGATCAGTGCAGAGGAGAAGGAAAATCTTTCGTCAGGAGCCGAAAGGCTTAGGAGGGGAAGGATGTTGGAAGATGCATTTTTGGAAACCTTTTTGAAGGAAAATTATTGTAAAATGATAGAAATTTGTAGAAATATTTATGCAATTGTTGTAAAAATAAGGAAGAGTCTTCCTTATATAGGATAGAATCTTATGTATTTTTTCTAGAATTTTTGGAAACTCCTAGATAGCATATTTTTAGAATAATAGAGGAAAGGACCAAAATCCAAGTGTGAAAAGGGACACTTGAAAATGTATATAAGCTAATTTCCTCTATTATGAGGGGGTTGGTTAATCATTTGTGTACTTGCTATCCAAGTGAATAGAGAAGGAGTTTCTGCTGAAAATCGTGTTTCTCCTCTTCTATGTGGTTTCTTTGATTTGTGAGTCTAGATCTTGTGTATCCATGGAGATTTGTGAGTTTCTATTGTGTAAATCTGTAGAATGTGTATGAAGAGAGCTGAATACTATTGTGTTGAGTGATGAGTTGATGAAAAATGGTGCTGGAGCTGAAAATCGTCTGTTTGCACAGAATCGCGATTGTCTCGTCTATATGATCTAGGTGATATTTTTTGATTTTGACTTCATAATTGTGTTCTTCTGATAAAATAGCATGGAATAGACACCAAGATTGTAGAAAATGGTGTAGATTTGCTCAAGATAATCCAAACCCTAGAAATTTCCTCTTCATCTTTATTATTCTCAAAATTCCAGTCATTATTCTCTTATTTCTTGGATTCTATCATCTTGAAGGGGCTGTGGTCTCAAGAATACTTCCAGGATTGACAAAATAAAGATGTCTTGTTGATTCTTTATGCTAAATGATTGGAGAGGACAACTCCAAAGATCAATAACAAACAAAGAGCTTTGGTGAATATGTCTGCCACATTATCTTGTGTAGGCATATATACCAAATCAATATCTCCTGCATGAAGGTGCTCTCTCACATAGTGGTAATGCACCTCCATATGTTTGGTCCGTGCATGAAACACTGGGTTTTGTGCAACAACCAAAGCACTCTGACTATCAGTGAGAATATGCGTAGCAGCATCAATCTCCATGCAAAGATCCATCAATAGGCGTCTCAACCATATACACTCCACTGTAGCTGTGAAAACTGTCTTGTACTCAGCCTCACAACTTGATGTTTCCACTGTAGGTTGCTTCTTACTCAACCAAGATATGCATGAGTCTCCAGGAAAAAGCAATTACCACTAGTGGACACGCTAGTATCATAGCAACCAACCCAATTAGTATCTGTAAAAGCATGCAAGCACAGCTGAACATCTCTGCCATAAAAGAGACCTAAGCTCAAAGTGCCTCGGAGATATCTAAACACACATTTCACCACTTGCCAATGCTTAGTGCCAAGGCTATGCATGAATCGACTCAACTGGGAAACTGCATACTGTATATCTGGCCTTGTGTTGCATGCATATATAAGACATCCCACAGCTTGCTGATAAAGAGAAGTGTCAAATGCATCACTGGATACTTGAATCCTGTCTCAACTGGTGTGGAAACTGGCTTGCAATCCTCAAAGTCAAAACGATGAAGTAGTTTTTCAACATACTTTGCTTGATGCATAACAATTCCCCCCTCAACGGATACAAACTGGATGCCAAGATAGTAGCTCAAAAGACCAAGATAAGTGACATCAAAAGTATGCTGCAAATCATCCATAAGAATGTCAAGTTTTGCATTACATGGACTTGTCAAGAGTATGGCATCGACATAAAGAATAAGCACTATAAGATCAACCCCATTTTTGCGTACATAGAGTGTGCTTTCAATCGGACTACATGTGAAGCCAAGAGCAATCAAGTGCCTATGGATTTTGTCATACCATGCACGTGGAGCTTGCTTGAGACCATACAAAAGCTTTATGCAAGTGACAAACCATATGCTCTTTCCCTTTCATAGCAAATCCAGGAGGTTGCTTCACATAAACCTCTTCTTGCAAATCACCATTCAAGAAGGCTGTTTTTATGTCCAACTGATGCACTTTCCAACCTCCATGGGCAACCAATGCAACCACGATACGAATGGTAGTCATGCGTGAAGTAGGTGCAAAAGTTTCCTCATAGTCAATGCCATATTGTTGCGCATATCCTTTGGCAACCAATTTAGCTTTGTAGCGATCAATGCTACCATTAGATTTTCTCTTAATCTTGTAAACCCACTTTGTACCAATGGCATTCTCTCCTTTTGGCAATTCACATAACTCCCAAGTACCATTCCTATGTATGGAATCCATTTCTGATTGCATTAGCTCATCCATTGTGGATCGTCACATGCGTGGCTCTTCATTACATGACGTAGCAATAAGAGAATAATCCATAAAATTTCTTGATGCATGGTGAGAGCTTGATCTTGTTCTACCAAGTAAAGGTGCACTCAATTTGCTGTCTTGCAAAGTTTGTTTCAACCACTTTGGCATAGATTGTGCACTCTTGATAGACATGCATTCATTATGTAATACATCATCAACATTTATATCATGCGTGGGCTGAATTTCATGCTCATTTTCAACCATATTTTGACGCAAATGTTCAGCCATATGTGGCTGGAAATTTCCAACAATTTTGACAATTTTTGGTTGAAATTTTTCAGCCATGTTTGGCTGAAAATTCTCTACATTTTCAGCCCTATTTGGCTGGAATTTTTCAGCCCTTTGAACCTCAGTTGGCTGGTCTACATGGCCATAGTCAAGCGCACCATCTTGGAACAAAGGCATGAGTGTATCGAACACATCTTGTGAGCTAACTATTGGCTATTTTTTGCATTCAAGTAGAGGGAAAACTGAATTTTCAGCAAATACCACATCTCAACTCACAATAATTGTGTTTGTCAATGGATGGTACAAACGATATCCCTTACTTTCAACACTATAACCAACAAATATGCATTTCTTTGCCTTGTCATCAAGTTTGTGACGTTGTTGTGATGGCACAAGAGCATATGCCAAACAACCAAACACACGCATATGACTAACCATAGGCTTATGAACATTCCAAGCCTCATAAGCAGTGATGACTCTCAATGCTTTTGTAGGGCAGCGATTCAACACATAATTTGCACACATGACTGCTTCCATCCAAAACTTATCAAGAAGATGCTTTCCTTTAACCATACATCGTGCCATTTCAAGTAGAGTTCTATTTTTATGCTCGGCAACACCATTTTGCTGAGGTGTATATGGCACCGTACATTGGTGTGAAATACCTCTTTCACGAAGAAAAGCACTAAACTCATGTGACATGTATTCATCACCATGATCCATGCGTAGAGTCAAAAGCTTTTGTGAAGAAAAAATTTCTGCCATAGCTAAAAATGCTTTGAAGCAAGAAAATACCTCATTCTTTGCTTTCATAGGATACACCCATGTATGGCGAGTAGCATCATCAATGAAAGTAACAAGATATACATGCTTCCTAGAAGATGGAGTCTTGATGGGACCATATACATCACTATGAACAAGCTACAATTTTCTTGTAGTGTGTGTATGACTATCTTTTGGAAAAGAAGCATGATGCATTTTTCCAAGAATGCAACCTTCACATGCATGCTTTTCAATGGACTCAAGTGTAGGAAAACCAATAACCATGTCCTTCTTTTGCAAGTAAAGCAAACTATTGAAGTTCAAGTGACCAAAATGAGCATGCCAAAGCTCTATTTCAGCCATGGTAGAAGTATGAGCAACCAAGGCATTCGAGGTAGCCCTCTTGTATGTATCATCACGATAATATCACCATTGCCGAAATCATGAACCATACACTTATCATCAACAAAGTGTACATAAGTCCAACTTTGGCAATCAACGGAACTGAAATTAAGTTCTTCTTAATACCGGGCACACACAATGCATTTTTCAAGAGAATCAAACCTCCATTTGTAGCCGTAAGCTCAATTTCTCCTACTCCAATGATAGGATAATAGGCATTGTTTGCACACACCACATGTCCTCCTTTGGGTGCATCTTTCAAAGAGGCAAAAAATCTTTTGCATGATGTTATGTGCTTTGAAGCACCACTATCAAAGAACCAATCCGAATCAGCCTCACTCACAACCATACATTTAGAATGCAAAGAAGCATCATAATGACATGTAACAACACATGCCCAAAAATTTTGAGCCATGTTAGCTTCATCATTCTTTGCATTTGCTAAATTTTCAGCAATAGACATGCCAGATTCCTTCTTCTTTTCATTGCGTTTAGCAAGCTTTCTACACTCATCAACAGTATGACCAACCTTCCAAAAATATTTGCATCTCTTCTTCTTTTGCAAATCACTATCATTAGAGGAATGAGTGGAAGAGGAAGCTTGAGGCTTTGGTTTTGATGAACCCAAAGCTGAACCATACTTGCTTTTCCCCTTTTGTGAGATAGCAAGTGCTTGCGTTCCCTCAATCAAACCACTCCTATTCACTCTAGATTGCTCTTCTTGCAAAAGAAGAGACATGACCTCATCAAATGCATACATATTAGGATTTCCTTTTGCAACCAAATGGAGTGTAGTAGCAAAGCTTTGAAAAGATTCCGGTAATCCTTTCAACAATGTAGAAATGAGTGATGCATCCAGAATAATCTCATCTATGTTTGCCAATTGCTCTTTCAAGTGCTTGATGCATGTCACATACACATCCACCGACTCATTTTCAACCATACATACATCCTCAAGTTGCTTCCTCAAGTATGCAACACATGCTTCATTATGCATGGTATACAAAGAAGCAAGAGTGTCCCATGCCTGTCTCGATGTAGAACATGACCAAATGTGTGGAACTATATGACGCTTCATTGAAAGCGCAATCAAAGCATGAGCTTGAGCATCTTTTCCATCCCATCTAAGCTGATCTTGTGTAGGTGGAGAAGGAGAAAGCACTGTAAGAAGAAGCTCCATCTGTGACAGTAGACTATGAAGTAGAAGAACCTGCAGGTCTTCGATCTAATCTGCCACTATGTTCCAAAGTTGTTTATCAACAAGAACATGCTTCATCATGTAAGACCACATTGGATAGTTGGTCCCATCAAGCTTATCTTCAGCTTGAAGCATGCCAAACAAGTCATTGCTACCCGCCATTTCACTAAGGAACAAAAAAGTGACAAAAACTTTACTTCGATGAAAGCTGAAATGAGTGCTCGAATTTCAACTCACAAATCGTCACTCTGATGGCGATTCTGACTACATAAATGGCTTCAAAATGGGGGTAAAACCCCAACACACCTGCAAGAAATATTTCTTGGCTGCTGAAATTCACTCTTCTATGCTCCGAAGTTGATTTGCACGGTTAAAAGTGTGCGCGCGACCGAAACTTGAGAAGAAGCTAAACTTGCTTTGATACCACTGTTGGGTGTGTGTAGAAGTGCGAGAGACACACTAGAAGCACACACAAGGAACACAAATGCAGCAAGACACATAGAGAAGACGATGTTTGGAATAGCTCTCTCTATTGATGATGAGCTGAACTAAAGTAAGAGCTGAATAATATCCTTGAGTACAAAGTACCACCACATATGAGAGTATCAAGTATGTGGTAACATGGGGAAAAAACCTCTAGCTAGCACTAGAGTAAAAAGTGCCCATGTATAGGGAAAAACGTTCACATCAAAGCTACTCGAGGAACACATAAGTGTAACAGGACCACTGGGGTACTTTTTTCCCTCTTTAGGAGGTTTTTTTCCCCCGGCTTGTATATACGCCTATTGCCCTAATGGGCTACTCATCTTTGTACATTCTAGTGGTAATATGTTTGTTCTTACCCTTTGGAGTTGTCCTCTCCAATCATTATAGCACAAAGGATCAACTACACATCTTTAAATTGTCAATCCAGGAAGTATGCAAAGACCACAACCCCTTCTAGTTAATGGAATCCAAGAATAAGGATTAAGATGACTGTTTTTCTGAGAAATTATGAAGAAGGAGAGAAATATCTAGGGTTTTGATTATCTTGAGTTCTACAATAGCATTTTCAATGATCTTTGTGCCTAAAGTGTGCCATTTCCACAGTAGAATACAATTATGAAGTCAAATTTAAAAAACAGTACCTCTATCACACAAATGAGACAATCGTGATTCTATGAAAATTGAGAATTTCCATTTCCAGCTTTGTTCTTCTGCACTTTCTTACTCAATACACTGAGAAACACCTCTCTTCATACACCATACTCAGAAATACACAACTAAAGCTTACAAACTCCATGGATCACACAAAGAATAGACTCAACAAATAAAAAAAAAGAACATGAAAGGAGAAAACACGATTTTTTGCAGGAGAGCTCTTCACATTACTTGGATAGCAAAAATAATACAACCAACTCTCTCAAAATAGAGGAAATTATCTTTTATACTTTTTCAAGTGTCCTACATTGATATCCTCTTCATATTCCAAATATCTATTGGATGGTAATCCTACCCTTGCAATCTGGTAATTTTTAATACTCTCCATTATCATACAAAATGGTAAACCTAGACCATCTGCTGCCCAATGGTGTTGGTCTGGATTTACTCCTTTATTGAGAGCAAAATTTACAATCTGTTCTTCATATTCATTATGCATCTTTCTGATAAATTCCATTCTTGATTCTCTGTCAGTTAGAAGCTTTTGAACAAACTCATATGAATATTCTTCCACAGCTTTGTGCTTTGTTTCATCAAAATTTTGAATTTTGTTATCTTTAGCTCCCTCATATTCCTCTACTTGTGTAGTCACCACCTGGTCTTCAACCTATTTTTGTGAATCTTTCAAGTTTTTCTGTAGATCCTCCACCATCAACATAAGTCCTTGATTCTGGAATATCAACAATTCTTTCTCTGATTTCCATTCATTTCTTTCTTTTTCCATATTCAAATGTAATTTACTCCTTTCTTATGTCATATCCATATGTAATTTGTTGTATCCTCTCATTGCACTTGCAGCATGTACACTGGCTTGTTTCTCCATTTCTTTGACCTCTTTTAATTCTGCTTGAAGCCTTATAATTTCTTTATTCAACTCCTCCTTCTCATCCTATGTTATCTGTACAATCGTACTCTCTTCTTTCATTTGACCTTCCTCCAACAGCAATTTGTTTATATCTTCATTTTTTTTTACCATGATTTGATATGAGCTTTGAAGAGTTCTGAATCTTCCTTCCATTTTCTTCAGCTCCATTTCTACTTTGCTACTATGCTCCATCTGCTTAGCACATTTATCTTCAAGAAATTGAATTTTATTTTTTTGTTGAACCTCCAATTCTTCCAATGAAATTATCCTTTTAGTCAAATCTTCATTTCTTCCCTGAACAATCCTTAGCTGTTCACCAATACTTCCTCTGTTTCCTCAATCTGAACTTTATCTTCTTTATTGTGCACTGGGCTGCATATCTGAGCTTCCTTTTCTACTTCTAATTTTCCTCATTTAGTTGGAAATAGGTTTGCTGAGATGGTTTTGTCCATATTGCTTTGAAACCTGTGTTTACCAATCCACTACTGAATTCTTTCCTTGCTTCTTTTGCTTCACCCTCTTCTTCTTCCCCCATTACTGCTTTACCTTTTAATATCCTTTTTTCCTCCTCAGGACTAACTTGTTTTGCTGCTTCTTCATGGACCTGTATCCCTGGTGACTTCTGGCTCAAATCTTCTGGTGTTTTGTTTTTTACAGAGGCTTGTACTGTCATTATTGGTGTGCTAAGTACCGAGAGAGTTCTCAATCTCACTTTCTGAATCTGAAGAAAACTGTGAGGAACTGGCTATCCCTTGTTTGTCCATTCTATGTTCTTCTACTGCAATTGATTCCTCCTGATTCTTTTCTTCTAATGACAATTTTACTAATTCCTCCGTCTGTACATGTTCAACTGCTTTTCCCTTATTTTTCTTGGTTAGTCTCTTTTTCTGCACATGTTTTTTCTGAACCTTCTTCTTCACTACTACTGTAGTTCTGGTTTCAGGAGGACCTTGTAACTCCTTGAAATATGTCAGCAATTCCACTTCCTTTTTGACAAACACTTCTTCAGATTCTGCAGCCATCGTCTGATCATGTAACTCTTCATAATGTTCCACTTCTTCTTTTATCCAGTCAGTTGCTTTACACGAATAATTCTCCAACATCTTCTGATACTGAGCTTCATAAATTGCTCTTTTATCATTCCCTTGAGTTAGATAAGCATACAACTGTTCCTTACTTGTTTGAGGTGGATGAGGTTCCTTTGAGGACTGTACTTCCTTCTGAGCAGCTTCATGATCTTCTTTTGTTGCTTCCTCCTGTTCTAATTCTACCTTCTTGGGATCCAATCTTCTCTTTTTTTACTGGAATAACTTCTTCTGATATCCCTTTCCTTTTCCTATCTGATCCCCTCATGCTTGTTTGAGCTTCTGCTTCTCATATAGACATTACTTTAGAAGGACTTTTGACTCTTGTCATCAAGCTCCTGAAATATTGAGCTTCTGGAGCCAATTTCAGCTGATCCTCCATTCCTAAAACATGATATATGATTCTGGTTAGAAACTGAGCTCCATTCATAAACTTCTTCTATTCCCAATGCTTTGCTGCTTCCTTCAATTGGTCATGGATGTAGGGAGTTACATCCATTACTCCAAATGGCTTGGTCCTGTCCTTATAATTGAACATAATCAGTGTTACTGGCTTATGTGGCATTGTATATCTAGGCAGCTTTGGAAAACACAAATATTGAAGAAACATCTTGATAGCATATTCTTCATTCTCTTTTCCTTTGAAATCCACAAATTTGGAATATCGTGCATAAGTTGCTTTATTCTTCTTGACAAAACTGTTATCCAACTTAGTTCCCATGGAATAAAATTGGAGAGCTGCCCTGATGTGCTCTGCTTTTATAGTGATATGCACCTCTTTGTTCTCTTTATCCTTGACTGAATATCTCCAGCAGACTATTCATAACCTGTGATACTCTCTCAAACTCTATAAAGATAAAGGTTCATCCAGTAGTCTGTGTAATCCCACTGCTTTCCATCTTTTATAATTGACTGCAATTTTTTGAAATTTATAGAATTCTTGGCACAACATTGTATACTTATGACCTCCAACTCCTACTGTAAAAATGTGCTGACCAATGATACTGAGGGTTTCCTTCAGTTCTTTGGCTATCTTCTTAGCTTTTGGGATATCTTGTTCTTCATCAGACTCCAACTCCACCTTTTCCACTGCTACTTCACTGTCTAAGAACCAATGTCCTCTTGACAAAGTTACAGAGTCAGCTTTGAAGTCATGAATAGGCAGTTCCTTTGGATTCACCATTCTGGAGAAAATATAACATAACCAAAAAGAAAACTCCACCCACATGAGTTACAAGAAACTTAAAAGAAATCACATTTGCCTTGAGGTGTAATGAAAAAGCAAAAATAAAATCTCAGATGAATCCTGACTTCCTTATTTGTATCATAGATATAACTCAATTGGAGTGAGCATCACATGTGTAGCAAGATGTCTAGTGCCCTCTTCCCTTCTATCTTTTTTTATATATATTTTTTAATAATAAAAAGGAAAAATGAATGAATTTTTAAAAAATTTAGATTTTTATAGGAAAAATAATTAAACAAAGACTAAAAGAATAGTAAATGCTTTAATCCTGCCAAATTATAACCTATATCTTGCTTGTGCTATATAACTTATGTAAACAAAAGAGTTGTTATTTTTTCTCTCTTTTTCCTTCTCTTTTCTCTCTCTCTTTTTTTTTTAATAATAATTTCCACTTTTCTCTCTTCCCCTCCTATTTCTTTTCCTAGAAAAAGGATGAGGTAAAATAAATGGAAACAATTTCCAGGATGTCATAATTACTTCTTGATGAAATTCTGAATTCTTTAATAAGAATCCAAAGTGTGTGTCTGATGACCATTTTGCCCTTTCCTTCATTTGTGACTCATCATGCTTTTGCACTATTTTTGTATCTTGATCTTTATTTTCTTTCCATTGAAACAAATCTGATTTTTTTACCCAAAAATACTTAATTCCTGTTGATTCCTTTTTTGGAGTATAAAATCTTCTTTCAACACACAGTACTTGGATGTCTTTGGTTTCCACATCCACTTAGTGTTGCTACATTTTGTTGATAAACAATGCTTGGACTTTCTAGGTCTCCACATCCTTTTAGCCGTGACATCTCAATGTTTCTGAGTATTCCACACTTTCCACCTTTCTTCTGTCCTTTTAACACCTTTGGTTTCTTCAACTTTCTCCTGTTTTTTATTGAAATAGATTTGTTCATGAAGAAGTGTTGTTTGTGGTTTCTTTGTAGCTTCTAGTGAAAAAGTAAATCCCTCCAGCTCTGAGTCATAGATATCCTGTTGATTTTCTTGTCCTTCATCACTCAATAAAAACATTAAAAACCTTTTGTCATTTATTGTCAATTGAAGCTTCATATTTTCAAAATCCAAAATTACTTTACCTTTCCTGATCCATGGTTGTCCCAAAATCAATTTCTCAGTCATCATATGATCAGGCCATTCTTCACAATCTAATTTCATTTTTTCTTCATTGAACTTAACTTCAATAAATGGTGAAGACAAGCTTTGTCTAATCTGTCCTTCCAGTGTTTTGATAAATGTTTTACTCTCAGTCCTTTTAAAATTGAACTTATCCAACAAAACTAAACTGATCAAATTAACTTGTGCACCTGAATCTATCAAAACCTTGATTTTCTCATTGTGGAGATTCATTGTTATAACACGCAAATGCTCTTTCACTCTTAAAGGTTTTTCACACAAGAGAACTTCTCTAATCTCCTTGATTTTTCTTATCCTTTCCTTTGCCTCCTATTGAGCCTCATTCCTAATTTTTTCCTCTTCTTTTTCGTGTTTTGAGCTTGATGTATTCTTCTCCATTTTGAAACAGTTAATGGAAGATCATACCTTTTTACCCTCCATCCACTTATGAAGTTTGACATGATTTCTCCATCTATATTAGCTAATTGGATAGCTCCACTGTTACTAATTTGATTGATAATATAAGGTCCATGCCCCTTCTTCTGAAATTTTTTCTGATGTTCCTTTACTGTATATGCCAAAACTAGATCTCCTACTTGCAAATCTTTTTCTTTAATATGAACATCATGATAAGCTTTCTGCCTTCTCTTGTCTGCATATATGCTCATGATTGCTTGAAGTCTGGAAGCTCCAAGTTTTTCCAATTCCACCGCCCTCTCAGATAATTCATGTCCAGTCCACTTGTATTGATTTCCCACCTTTAATGTTGGAACAAGAAATTCTAAAGGCAGAACTGCATTTTGTCCATATATCAAATTAAATGGTGTTGTTCCAATTGCAGTTTTGTATGCCACTAGCCACCAAAAACCAAAATATAATATGAGTTTAGCAGTCCTTTCACTTGAAAAATGTCCTCTTGCCACTCTAGAATGTGCCATCTCTAACATTTCCATATACTTATTTTCAGGAACACAGATTCTTAAATATCCATCCATCCCTTTCTTGTACAATTGATCTCCTATTAGTTGGTACTCTTCGGAAATCATTTGTAAATTCCTTGAGTCTGCACTAGTTCTTACTGGCTCTCCTTTCTTGTTTCTTTTCAACTCCTCAATTATGTTTGTACTCCAATCTGGATTTTTCTGAAACCAATATAAAGTTGCAATTTCTGAATTTTGCAAGGATTGGCATTCCCAGCAGTTGGAAACATATTTTTTTACATCCTGAATCTTATTAGGCCAATGTACTCCCATCCTATTGAGATTGTTTAGGGTGACTATCATGGAAGCATGAGTACAAGGGTTCCAACAATGAGTTCTTCTTAAATACCCCTGTTGCTCATCTTCTGGAGTACAATATTCCAATATACCCATATGATTAAGATGATACAAATGTCCAGCTAGTAGTACAAAATTCCTACACAAGTCTCCCAAGTCACTAATCTTGAACTCTTTTTCCATTTGCTTCTTGAGACCTAGTATGCCCTTCTCATCTATTCCTATAAGAATTATGTCATCAACATATATGCAAATGTAAATGAACCCATCATCAATTGCTTTAATAAGCAAGTCACTATCTGCCTTAGACACTTGGAAACCAAGATCCTTCAAGACCTTCACAAGTCTATAATTCCATGCCCTTGGGGCCTGCTTCAAACCATACAAAGCTCTCTTGAGCTTACATACATACTCTGGATACCTTTTATCCTTGAAACCTTTTGGTTGCTCCATGAAAATATCATGTGAAATGTAACCATTTAGAAAAGCATTCTTCACGTATAATTGACATATCTTCCAACCTTTACATGCAGCAATAGCTATGATAGTCCTTGTAGTTGTCATCTTTGCCACAAGACTATAAGTCTCATCATAATCTATACCATATGTCTAAGCATACCCTTTGACAACAAATCTAGCTTTATATCTAGACACACTTCCATCTGCATACCTCTTTGTCTTGTAGACCCATTTGCATCCAATGATCTTTTAATTATTGGGTTTAGGAACCAAATCCCATGTCTCATTATCCATCAATGCATCATACTCCTCTTGCATAGCTTTCTCCCAATTTTCCTTACCTTTTGCCTCATCATATGTAGAAGGATCTTCTTCTACTTTCACCATACAAGCATAATCCTTAGTAGTCAAAAATGAAGTATCATAGCTATACCTTGTAGGTTGCCATTTGTGCCTTGATGACCTGCTGAGTTCTCCACTTCTTGAAGTTTCTTGTTCATCACATTTTGGATCAAATCTTGGCATTTCTTCAACTTCAACTTGTGCTTCATTGTTCTCTTCTTCATCAAATATCTAAACCTTTGATTTACCTTTCTTCTGATTCAATGTTTCTTCATCACTTACATGAATATTAATTGTACCTGCATACCAAGTACCTTGCTCATCGAACGTAACATCCTTTGATACAAGAAATTGCTTTGTGCATGGACTCCACAACCTACAACTCATCTGCTTATCATCATAACCAATGAACACATACTTTCCAGCCTTAGGTTCCTATTTATGCCTCAATTGAGATGGTACATATGCATAAACTAAACATCCAAACACTTTACAATGATCTAAGGTAGGTCTCTTACCCCACCAAGCTTCATATGGTGTCATACCCTACAAAGCTTTACATGGTAGCCTATTAACCAAGTATGTGGCTGTATTTATAGCCTTAGCCCACAAATAATTAGGGCAATTCTTTTCTTTCATCATTGATCTTGCAAACTCAACAAGAGTTCTATTTCTCCTTTATGCTACACCATTTTGTTGAGGAGATTACCTGCAAGTAACTTCCCTTTTTATACCTGCATTCCATAAGTAATCACTAAACTCATTAGAGAAATACTCTCCCCCTCCATCGGACCTTAGTCTCTTCAATTTTTGCATGTAATTCTTTCTACGTACACATGATAATGTTTAAATGTATTGAACACCTCTGATTTATCTTTGATCACATATATGGTGATCCACCTGGTAGCATCATCAACATAAATCACATAATATCTTGAACCATTAATGCTAAAGTCCTTTGATGGTCCCACACATTTGTATGTACCTATTCAAGCTTCTCTGAATACATGAAACCATGCTTATTATATGATTGCTTATGAGCCTTACCTAATTGACATGCCTCACATCTGTATGTCATATGTTGACCTGCAACATTAGGTAATCCAAGCAGTGAACCATTATTAATCATATCCTTAATACCTCTTTCATTGAAATGTCCAAGCCTTTTATGCCAAAGATCTAACTCAGAGATCTTATGTTCTCCATAGGTGAACAAGGCATGACCAACATTGCCTTGAATCTTCAATGTGAAAAGCCTTCCTTCTTTCTTTCTTGAAACAATTTGTTTATACCCATTCCTAGGGTCTTCCACAAAAACTCCATCATTAGTGAACCTTACTTCATAACCCTTCTCTACAATTTGCCCTACACTTATCAAATTCTTTGGAATTGTAGGAACATACAAAACCTTACTCAAAAGAGTGCTTCCATCCTTAGTTTTCATTGATCCAATGGAGTTCACATTGTGCTTTATGTTATCACTTGTTTGAACTACATGATTACTCACCTTATTCTCGAAATCAGTCATCAAAGCTATATTGCCACTTAGGTGATTGCTACACCCTGAGTCTATGTAGAAGACTCTTTGATCTTCACTTTGTCTTTCACAAGTTGCATTCATGATTAAGGTTGAATCCTCTTTCTGATATGAAGCATAGTTGTAGTAGGTATTATTGTAGGATTGACTTTGAAAGCCTCTACCACCATTTCTTCCAAAGAAACCTCTACTACCTCTACCTATGAAATTACCTCTTTGGTTTCTACCACCTCTTCCTCTTGAATTAAAGTTCTGATTATATCCTCCACCATTCTGATTATTACGCAAACATTCATGAGCTAAATGATTAGTCTTACCACAAATCCAGCAAGCTTTGACTCCATCTTTATTGCTTTTGCCTCTTCCTCCTCCTTTGCCACCACCTCTTCCTCTTAGGAAGTTAGCTTGGCTAGTTGTGCCTTCATCTTCATTCAATTGTTGCTTGCCTTTGTTAATCTTCTTCTTGTCCTTTGAATACATTGCTTGAATTGTACTTTTATCAACATCTCCTTTGACATCCAGCTCAAATGTTAGCATATGTCCTAGCAATTGATTGAAATCAGGAGTGAAACTTTTAGACCTTTGGTAGTACTAGGTGAAAGGTTAATCACATGAACTACAGTCAATACTACTTCTGCCTAAAAGCCTTGTGAAAGGTTTGCATGATGATGCATAAAACTAATCTATCCTGAATAGTCTTGTTCATCCTTTCAACTACACCATTCTATACTAGGGTATACGGGGCTGTAAACTCTCTATGAGTTCCTCTAGTTTGGTAGAAAAGGTTGAATTCATGTGAGGTATACTAAGCCCCATTATCTCGATGTAAAGCTTTGAGCTTAGTTCCTTTTTCAATCTGAACGGAAGCAAGCCATTTTCTAAAAGTAGGGAATACCTCATCCTTTGATTTGATAGGATATACCCAAACTTTTCTAGTAGCATCATCTATGAAAGTGACAAAGTAAAGAGAACCACCTAATGACCTTGTGGGCATAGGACCACACACATCTGTATGAAAGAGATGTAAAGGTTTAATTGAAGAGTAAATGTGCATTCTATGCACATTTCTGGTTTGCTTTCCATATTGACAATGCTCACAAAATGAAAAATAAGAGAAAGATAACACAAGCAAGTAGCCAGAATGAGAAAGATTTTCCATTCTACTATGAGATATATGGCACAAACGACCATGCCAAATACAATCCATAGGTTGTTCAATAACAGCTAATAAGTGTTCTTTCTGTGATATAAATAAAGGATAAAGTGAGCCAACTTTGCTTCCTTCTACAATAACCATATTACCCTTTGATATGCAAAAGGACTGAGCATAGAAGACCACCTTGTAACCAAGTTCATCAAGTTGACCAATTGACATCAAATTGCGCAATAACTGAGGTACATGGAGTACATTATGCATAGTAAATTTTGGACCATCAATGAACTACACAACCACATCTCCAATCCCCACAACGTCACACTGGTAAGAGTCACCAAGTCTCACTATACCAATAGACTTTGCTGCATAATTAGAGAACCATTCTATGGGTGTCACATGGAAAGAAGCACCAGAATCTAGCAGCCATGTGTGGGAAAGAGAATCAACCATAAGATCCTCAGTTTGCACAGTACTATCAAGTGTCAAGAATCAACATCATAAAAAATAACATTAATTTCTTCTATCTTCACAGTCAAAGTAGATGGTGCAAGTAACTGTTTAACATGCTCATCAACATTTTGTTCTTTACCTTTAGCATTCTTTAATGCATAACAACCTTTCTTCATGTTTCCTTTCTAATGACAATAATGGCATTCGATATCCCTCTTCCTTGATTTACTTCTACTCTTATTCCGTTGACCATTCTTTTGTTTTTTCTTGCTTCTTCCACGCTACAGATTCTTTCCTTGGTAAGAATCATGAACATTATATGCATCTTCACTCTAAGTTCCAACCATAGATTTTCTACGAATCTCCTCACTCAAGAGTGCTCCACATATGTCATCATAGACCTGTTTACCACCAGGTGCACTATTGCTAATAGCTGTGCAAAACATATCCCATGATGATGGCAAGTGCATAACAACAAGACTTCTTTCATTTCATTATCCATATCCATTTTCTGAGCTTGAAACTAGGAGAATATAGCATCAAACTCATTTAGATGAGTAGCAACACTATCTGTGTCCTTCATGCGAAGGTCATATAACTTTCTCATCAGATACACTTTATTTGATGTTGTCTCTTTTTCATATGTATTGCATAACTTCTTCCAAATCTCCTTTACACTTTCACAGTATAATACTGTAAAGTAAATATTATCTGCCAGGTGCAATCAAATGGACATAGAGCTAGAAGAGTCCAAACACCATTAAGGCTCAAAGAAGGATGACCAAGTGTCAGATTTTGGGAGAGAATTCAACAATCTTCCCAGAAAAATGAATTAATGAACAATAATGACTGACCAAAAGGATTATGTGAGAATAAATGTGAGCACACTAGTAAATGTATCAAGGAGTAAATGGACCATTGTATAGTTGACAAAACCAAAAAATCTAGAAAAAATTTGCCAAAGTATCCTCTACAAAATGAGCATATGAACAGTGTCAAAATCTCATAAAACTGCAAACACTAACATGTTTACCTGGATAGTGAATCACTGACTCCACTATATATAATCAATTACTCAAAAGAAGCCAACTAGGCTTATCGAGCACCTAGGAACAACTATCATAGATCTCCTATGGCGAGAATGGGTAAGTCTTCCACTTGCATCACCGAAGAGACCCCGACATCTAGGTGTCTCCCAGTTAAGGAAACCTCACCATGACCCTCTTTATCAAACATAATAGGCTTATGCAAAAAAATAACCGCTATATCAATGACCACATAGATGTACATAAGCAGTATCCACCGAAGCGTACATAGTGTGTATGTTTTCAATATGTGTAGTAAAATGGCATTGAAAAGCTGAATTCACTACCCAAACATTAGCGAATAACACCTGCAAGTGTTTGTCAACTCCTCCATCAGATCTTAATGTCTGAATATACTTCCCTATATGCTTTTCCACCATAGCCTTGAAATTTTTAAAGTGAGTAAACACTTCATTCTTCTCTTTCATGAAGTAAACCCATACTTTTCGTGTATCATCATCAATGAAAGTGACATAAAACCTACATCCTCCCATAGATGTGGTCTTTTCAGGGCCTTAAATCATCTATAGTACTATTTCTAGCACATTCTCACTAACATGCTTGTCATTCAGAAGTGATGCCCTTGACTATTTACCAAATTGACATGTTGCACATACCTTCTGTATTTTTGCAACCTTGAAATTTGGTAGTCCATTGACAATATCCTTTGACGGAAGTATTTCTATGGCGATCCATAATGGTAGACTCTCCTTCACGAGAGCTCCATAACGATATCCTTGCTATAAAAACTCGAACTCTAGTGTTGTACCAAGTACTCTGCAGAGGGGACACAGAATACATAGAAAACACACAATACACAAACCAAGAACACAGATTTCTTAGGTCGTACAAATGTTGTCGAACTTAGAGTTTGCGGTTGATCAGGCCGCTATATGTTTTATTAAAGAACATATACAAAAGTGTCGAGCACCCATTTGGTCTTTCACATGTACATTAACGATAAAAATACTGACGGCTGCTGCACCAAGTATCGTTTCGCCTTGACCAACAGTTGGAGCTTGTTTGGATATGTCTTTGCCTTATTTACACTCTTTGAGTAGTTCATTTGCATTGATCATTACATGATTGCATGTCTTCATACACTCGGCTAGGTTTGTATACTCTTTGGATTGATAATTAAAAGCGTGTATCCCCACTATATGCACTTGAGAGGGGATTGAGGTATAGTCTCTTTCTCCGCAAGTCCCTAAGTTGGTACTTAGGTCAACACACTTTTTGGCGCCGTTGCCGGGGAGTGACGAATCAAACCGAGGCATTCGTGTGATGGTAAGTAGCTTTTTTGCATTGAAGTAAGTGGAGGAGTGGAAATTTTCTCTTCTTTGGTAAGTCATTTTCAGCCGCACTTGCTACTCTCATTCTTGGAGTGTGTGTAGTGAGTTGTTAGTTTAGGGAAGTGTGTAGAAGGAGTAGAGTAGGAGTAGTTAGAGAGTAGACCAAGCCACTAGAGTAGAGTTTTCTTTTTGAAAGCAAGAAAATCCCAAGTATAAAAGCCAAAAAGAGTCATTTGCAAATCACTTGTGTTTTTGAACAAGTATCGTAGGACGAGCTGCTGAGTATCGTGTGTCGAGCCTGAGCTTGTGGAGCTGCGTTAAGCAAGTGGGGGTGCTAGAAGAGTGAGAAAGAGCATCAAAGGTGAGCCACTCAGTTGCTAGTTCTTTTTGATCACTCAAAAAATTCAATATCAGTGTCAAACGATCTGCGTCAGGTATCGTTTGGAACTTACAGGGTAAAAAAGGTGTGTTTTGATTGATACAGAGAGAGTGGAGAGGGTAGGAGAGCTAGTACATCTCTCAAAAAATTGTCTAAGGGTCAAGTATCGTTTTGCTCCCGCGGTCGAGTATTGCGATACTTAGCAAGTATCGTTTTGCTCCTGTGGTTGAGTATCGCGATATTTCCCTCTGGTCGTGTATCGTTTCGGATTAGAGATCGTTTTGACAGCGATCGTTTCTCTGAACGATCGCGTGCCAAAGATCGTCCCTCGAAGATCGTCGATCGAGTATCGTTTGGTCTTTACCGATCGCGATACTTGATCAGTGTCGTGTATCGTTTCAATCCAAGTATCGTGTATCGCTTGGCAAAGATCGCGATACCGGTCAAAGGTCGTGTATCGTCAGGGGCAAGTATCGCTTCGGTCAGGTATCGTGTATCGTCACTTTTGTCGATCGTGTATCGTTTGGTTCAGCGATTGCGATACCTAACAAGTATCGTGTATCGTTTTACCAGCGATCGTCTGCGAAAGATCGTTTTTTGAGGTATCGTTTTGTGAGAGATCGTGTATCGTTTGGTGGAAGTATCGTGTACCGTCTGTGTTCAAGTATCGAATATCGTTTTGGATCAAATATCGTGTATCGTTTTATCCTGAGTATCAAGTATCCTTTTCATCGGGTATCGTGTATCGTCTGGTCTTCAGAGATCGCGATACTTGATAAGTGTCGTGTATCGTAGGATCACAAGTATCGTGTATCGTTTGGAGTCGAGTATCGTTTGTGCCAAAGATCGTTTTGATCAAAGATCGCGATATTCACCAGCGATCGTGTATCGCCTGTGCCCAAATATCGTGTATCGTTCTGACCCAAGTATCGGGTATCGTTTCAGCCCAAAGATCGTGTATCGTGGAATCTGGAGTCAAGTATCGTGATCTGGGAAAAATTCTTTTTCAGTCATTTCCTAGCCAAAGTTTTCTAGAAATTCTGACCTTTAGGGAAGATTCCCAGAGGCTAAAGGTTAGCAAAGACTGATCATAGTTTAGAAGTGGATGAACCTGAGATCCGGAAGAACTCTAGGAAGCCGAAGAAGTGTAATCTCTTCTGTAGGTAGTGTAGCAGAGCCAAGTAACCGTTCACATTATTCAGAGACCTCCAGTGAGTCAGAGGAAGAAATTCCCATGGCTTCAGAGGATATGCAGAACACAGTACCCATGATTGGCATGATGTCAATCATTGAGGGAGAGTACAGGACCTCCTTGGAGTATGTGAACACCAACCAAAATGAGATCCCTATTTATTTGGATGGTCTAAACAGATCAATGGCCAGGTTAAAGAAAGCGTCAGAGGCTTACATAGTGCCTAGACCAGCAGTCAAGTACGTAGGAGGCTTTTACATGGACAAAAAAGATATCCAATATGTTGTCATAGAACACCCAGAAAACATTAATGAAATTGGTGAAGAAAATAATGCTTCAAACTTAAATGGGGGAGGGAATGAAGAGCAAGTAACTACACCGAGAGGGAGATCTACGGTTGCTAGGATATGGAGAGGAGACCTGATTCCCCAAGATGACACCTTAATGGATGTATATTTGATCAATGGGATAGAGCATCTTCTTAGAGCACATTCTTCAATATGGGAAGCTGCCCCTAATCCAGTCACCATCTATGAGTTACAAGATCCTGATTTCTCCACCATCATCACATATCTGGATAAGAATCAGAGAAGATATTGGCCCTTAACGGAAGCGGAAAGAGCTGAGTTGAAATATCAGAATATCCCAGTGTTTCCCCCTAGGGACCAAGCCACTACTTCAAGAAACCCACTCGGAACGTCCCATAATGATTCATATCAACAGTCGGGCCAAACACAACACACAACAAACTCAAATCCCAGTCAGACCACCTGTGCAGTTCACAATGCCTGCAAATAACCTTAATTACCGACCTCAACCAACTATTGACCCAAGACATGGAATTCATGCTCCAGTCAGACCGCCGGTAGTAAGAGGACCAGGCATACCAATAGGAAGACCAATTTTCCCAGTAATGCCTAGACCACCCGAAGCGGGAAGAAGATTAAGGCCAATCCAAGTTGCCAAATGCATGAGAAACCACTATGATGGCTCTAGTGAACCTTACAATCATATAGCTGAATTTAAACAAGTAATCAGAGCCGAACAGGTAGAAGACTTTTTGATTCAATATGAGTCCTTTGGCCTTACTTTGTCAGACACTACGTTAGCATGGTTTCAACCATTGGACCCTAATACTTTTCAAAACATGGAGCAAGTATACCAAGAAATGATTGAGGAATTCACTAAGTCAGGAATTAAAAACAATTCTTCATCACTGATCCATAGCTTCAAGCAAGCCCCTACCGAATCAGTGAGATTGGCTGCAAGAAGATTCAAGCAGTATGTAGACAGATGCCTAGTAGAAGAGAGACCTACCCAAAATAAAATGGTGTCATTATTTTTGGAAGGATTGTTGAACGGATCTTTGAGATCATTGGTATATGTAAAGAGAGTTCAGACTTTGCAAGAATGCATGAAGGAATGTATAGATCTAGAAGACAACCTAGCAGAGGACTTGAAAATACCTCAAGGTAGCTTGAAAAGTGAAGATTCGGCCAGTAGCACATCAATCCCTAAAAACAATGTAGAGGAAATAGCCGATTTGGTAGCAAAGAAGTTGAACGTTCAAGGACAGAGGAACTACCCCAATAACCCTATAAGAGTACCCATGCTCAGAAGATGTATGCAGTGCGGAGGTGATCATCCTTCTCACTTGTGTACTAGGGGAGTAGTCCCACCACCTGCTTATGCTTATAATAGACCCCCTGTCCCAGGATCTCTACAATATTGCAGTATAGAGCAAAAATATACAAATCACAGTACAGAAAATTGCCCTTACAATAGGCAAGCGAGACCAGCACAGCCATACATGAGACCTTATGGATACCCTCCGAGAGATCAGGGAGGTGAAGCCCTTAGATATCCCACTTATCAGCCGCAAGCACCAGTGCCACGACCATATGTGTATCAAGGATACACCCAACCACAACCAGTACTAGGACAACAACCGCCCCATCCTCAGAACGTTGTCCCAGTCAAGATAGCTCAACCTGAAGAAAACCTAGAGAGAGCAATAGTCCCAGCCACACCTTTGGTTGGTAATGAACCATATGACTCATCTTACGACCATAGTCAAGGAGCATATCCCAATTATGAAAGCTCAATGATGGAATATGGACAACTGTATGAACCATATGCCTATGGCATGGAAGCATCAGATAGTTCATACGGATATGAGCAGGACTATGTGTCATTAATGTACACAGCTCCTAGAGCAACCATACCACCCCGACCCATGAACAGACCGCCTGTACCCAGAGGACCATGTTACAGATGTGGAGGTGATCACTACATCAGAGAATGCACATTGTCAAACCCACCACCACCACAACGAGTCTGGGAAGGCTACTGTAGTGATTGTGGTAAGGAACACCTTTTCAGAGACTGCCCCAAGAATCCTAACAAGGTTACATCTAACGTGCAAATCAATGTAATAGAAGTAATTGAATCATCAGGGAGTGATAAAGAGTACACAGTATCATTGAATGCAATAACAAGAGCCAAAGCCAGAGAGACCCCTGATAAAACGGAGGAGAACAACCAAAGTGACAGGGAGGTGAACACACCCATCCCTCAAAGAGTTGAAGACTCAGAAGAGCCGGAGAAAAGTATTGCAAGTAAAAGGTCCCAGAGATGGAAGCACCGAAGAGATAGGATAAAAGAAAAGAAGTTATTACAAAAGAAGGAAAAGGAGGAAAACGAAAAAAAACCAAAAGAAGAACCGAAGAAGGAAGAAGGAAACAAAAATGAACAGTACAAAAAAGAGGAGGTAGGATCAGTGTTAGCAGATCCTATGCCTGAAGAATTAGCCATGTGGATTCAGGCATACAAGGCACGAATAAGAGCAGGACCTACCATAGAACAACACGAGAGAGAATACCCTAGAGGTGACCTAGAGAAAGAGAGGTTGGAAATCTACAAAAAATTGATAGAAGTTGCTAAACAGACCTTAGAAAAACGTGCATCGCCTTTACCCAATACCCGAATTTCTGAAGGAGAATTCCAAGAGTGTGTAAACTCTCATGAAAAGCCCGAAGTAAGTAGAACACAGAATGACGAATGTGGTATTGAGAGAAGGGAAAGATCCATAGTTCCCGAAGTAGAAGGAGAATGGACTGAGGATCTATCGGCACGAGTTCAAGAGGACAAATGGAAGAAAGTGGAAGGAATTGAACCACCCTTTGAAGAACTAGAAGCAGGAGATGAAATAGAGGGTTCAATACCTGAACTACATTCAGAGGAAATTTTACCGATGGATGCAAGTGACCAAGGAGAGGAAGATGTAAATGAACTGCCCAATTACACAGGGGAGTACGAACACAATTCAGAATTGTATCGTATTCCCTCAATGAGGAAACGAGAAACGAACCCGTCAGTCCAAACATCTGAGATCATACAACGCCTTAGAGAGGTAAAAATCCCTTGTACCCTAACATTCGAAGAACTGTTGAAGGTAAAACCACATTTGAAGGAGAAATTATTCAATCAATGGGAAGTCAAGGAGGAAAAGAAAGAGATAGCAGACGAAGTAAACATAGTGAGAATTCCAGTGGATAAGGTAGGAGACTTTAGTGAGGGAGATGAAGGAAATACCTGCCTTCCAATTACTTATAGGGGTTACACTACCAAAGCCATCTTAGATTCGGGAGCTGGTGTTGGTATTGCTACCAAAGAAATTTGGGAGAAATGGGGAAAACCAGCGTTAAGACCAACACGCATGAAAATACAAATGGCAGACGGACATACAGAAAGACCCTTAGGATTGTTGGAACGAGTAGTTTTCACTACGTGCGGAGTGGAATTCGAACACACTTTAGCAATATGTCACTTCGAAAGGCCAAGCAATTATGAAATGATCCTGGGAAGGCCTTTCATGAGACAGTTAAAGGTCGTACAAGATTGGGGAAAAGATGCGGTATACCTACAACACGCAGGAACCACCACTAGAATAAACCTACATACATACACTTATCAAGATGTTCCACCTCTACAATGGAATCAAATTCATAAGGAGGAAGACGATCAATCAATTCATAGTGTCGGTTCTAGTGATCAATCTTGGATGAACGAGGACACTCATCTATGGATATGCCAAGCTGCAAAGAAGGAAGAGGAGAGAAGAAAAGGATGGCAGCAGAAACAAGGAATAGCGAGGTCTGTACAAGATCCAGCTTACATGCCACAAGTATTTCCGGATGAAGAATTTGAACCACACGGTTGGATGGAAATTTTAGCGACCCTCGATGTCTGTGTAAACGAAGAAGTAGTGACCATGAATGAATGTATCGATGAGGAGGGTTATGATGTTAGCCTGTATGTGGTAGTCCTTCAGGAGGCTGAAGACGGAGAAGTGATCGAGAAAGACCGGAAGGAGGACTACGAGAGCATTGAAATGGAGCCTGAACCAATGGATCTAGGGAATAGTAGCACCAACATAAACATCACAGCCAATGAAAAACACCAAGAACTCACACAGAAGGGGGAATTAGAATTTGAAAGAGAATCAGAAGATGAAGAAAATAAACCCCAAGACCAATTTGAGGTACCAGCTCACTTTAAAAAATATGAAGTGGAGGAGAGAAAAATCGCTATTCAAATGCCGAAAAGAGAAGCACAGCCTGGAATAGCATATGATAATAAGGAGCAAACCAAGAAGATAGTAGTAACTGTAGAAGAAGGAGAAGAACGATGTACCTTCATAGGACAGGATGTCTCATTAGAGGAATAACAAGAGTTAATTCGTCTCATAAGAGAATATCGGGATGTCTTTGCTTGGACCTATAAGGACTTGAAAGGAGTCGACCCTTCTATATGTGCGCATAGAATCCCCATGACATCCGAAGCCAAATCTTCTAAACAAAGACCATATACTTACAATGATGTGTATTCAGCCAAAATAAAGGAAGAAATAGACAAGTTACTAGATGTTGGGTTCATATACGAGATTGAGCACACGGAATGGGTGTCACCTTTGGTGGTAGTACCGAAAAAGAATGGAAAGTTAAGAGTGTGCATCAATTTGAAGAAAGTAAATGCCGCGACAATAAGGGATAGTTATCCTTTACCAATCACAGATCATCTCTTGGAGAGAGTGGCAGGAAAGGAAGTCTATAGCTTTCTGGATGGCTTTTCAGGGTATAATCAGGTAGCTATTGCTCCTGAGGACCAACATAAAACAGCGTTCACAACTGAATGGGGAGTATATGCCTTTAGAGTGATGCCTTTTGGTCTAACTAATGCCCCAGCCACCTTCCAAAGATTGATGTGTCATGTATTCAAAGAATTTCTAAGAAAAAGTATGGAGGTCTACGTGGATGATCTTTGTACTTATTCAGCTATACGATCAGAACATATCCCTGAGCTAGAAAAGATCTTTGCCAAATGTCGACAATATCGAGTATGCCTTAACCCAGAGAAATGTGTCTTCATGGTTAGACAAGGGAAAATATTAGGACATATTGTCTCTAAAAACGGAATTTCAACTGATGAAGACAAAATCAAGGTAATTTTGGATTTACCAAGACCGAAGACTGCTAAAGAAGTTCAAGCATTTATGGGACATTCAAGGATACTATCGAAGATTTATACATATGTACGCCATAATTGCTAGACCTCTTTATGCATTATTGACTCAATTTAATTGGATCGAGGAATGTGAAAAAGCCTTCAACGAGTTAAAGAATCGATTGAGTTCAGCACCAATCCTTCGAGTACCTAACTGGAATAAGCCATTTCACATTCATGTGGATGCTTCCAAGTTTGCCATTGGTTGCATCTTAGCTCAACCTGCAGATACGGGAAAACTAGACCACCCTATAGCCTATGCTAGTAGACAATTAAATCAAGCAGAACGCAATTATACTACCACGGAGAGAGAAGGCCTAGGGATGGTGTACGCAGTCAAAAAATTCAGACATTACCTGTTGGCAAACAAATTCAAATTCTTCATTGATCATCAAGCCCTACTGTACCTAGTCAACAAGCCTTGTAATACAAGACGAGTAGTACGATGGTTTTTATTACTAATGGAATTTGATTTTGAGGTAGTAGTCAAGAAAGGAAATACCCACATAAGAGCAGACCACTTATCACGAATGACCCATGGAGAACCTCCCATAGGAGTACCAGATGATCTGCCAGATACGTACCTTTTTAACCTGGAAGTATGTCCTCAATGGGCAGAAAAGTTGATCCCCATGCTTACACATGGACCTAAAGATGGGATCACACCAAACCAAAACCAAGACCTCTGGAAGACTAAAAACCTTCACATCATTGCGGGAAGTTTGTATCATCAGGATTCAAGTGGATTATTAATGAGATGCGTGGAAGAAGAGGAACAAGAAATGTGGCTTCAAAAAGCACATGTAAACCAATGGAAAACTCATTTGAATGCAAATGGAACGTGGCAAACCCTGAAGAGGTTAGGCATATATTGGCCAACCATGCAAAGAGATGCACATAACTATGTATCAACCTGTCAAACCTGTCAAGAACAAATCCCAGATGAGAACTCTACTTTATGCTATTCTACAATAGCACCAAGATGGAGCATGCCACTGGTAAAGTTCTTGAAAACTCAAGAATACCCAGAAGGAGCGACTTCAGCAAGGAAATGTGCACTTGAAGAACAAAGTAAGGATTATGCCATTATAGGAAAACAACTTTTTAAACGAGGGAAAGATAACCAATTACGAATGTGCGTTCACGAAGACGAATATCTTTCTGTTTTAGAGATGGCTCATACAGGAGCTGCAGGAGGACACTTCTCTGCAGATAAAACAGCAAAAATGATCCTCTTTGCTGGAATGTGGTGGCCAACTCTACACCAAGATGCCATAACATATGTGCAACGGTGTGATACTTGTCAACGAACGAAATATCCAATTAGAAGAGATGAGATGCCACTTAGACCCATGATGAGTGCCAGAGCTTTCACGAAATGGGGAATAGACTTCATAGGACCTATTAGCCCACCAGCGAAGGGATCCTATGCCGAATATATAATTGTAGCCACAGACTACCTGACCAAATGGGTTGAATCCAAAGCAACCAAGAAAAATGACGCAAGAACCACGGCCAAGTTTCTCTTTGAGAACGTTTTTACTAGATTTGGACTACCAATAGAAATTGTGAGTGATAGAGGTACGCACTTTGTGAATGAAGTTATAGAAGCTTTATTGAATGAATTCTTGGTAATTCATAAGAAATCAGCTCCCTATCACCCACAAGCCAATGGACAAGCCGAAAGTTCGAATAAAATCTTGTGTACAGTTCTCACCAAAATTGTTAACGATGGTAGATCAGATTGGGATAAACAATTACATCATGCTTTATGGGCATTTCGAGTAGCCTATAAAACCGCCATAGGCACTACTCCTTTTAACTTAGTATATGGACAAAATGCTATTTTGCCAATTGATTTCTTAATTCCCACTCTGAGAGTAGCAACTACTTACGAGTGGACAGGACATGAACTATCAGCTCAATTGGATCAAATAGAAAAACTTCACGAAACTAGGTTACAAGCAGTAGCAGGCATTTATGCTGCTAAACGACGACAGAAAGCCTACTTTGATGCGCACATTAAGGACAAAAATTTGAAGGAAGGAGATTTAGTTTTGGTATACACCTTGAAACAACACGCTAAGAAGTTGCAGAAGAGAGGATATGGTCCATTAATCATTAATCGTATATCTACAAGTGGAGCCATTAGCTTAGCAACCTTAGATGGAGACGTATTACCAAACTACATCAGTGGATGTAGAGTAAAAAAATATCTAGAACCATTGACCGAAGAAACAATGTCTCGATTAATCAAAGGTAAGAATAGACGCATAGAAGAGGAAAGGATACGAGAAGAAGCGAGACAGGAAGCCCTAGAACGAATAAAGAAACGGAAAGAGTGGATGAGAGAGCGAGATGAGAGATATCGACTAGGAGAAGAACTCATCCCAATGGCTAATTTTAGAGCCAATCAAAGCGTAGGAGCACAGAGAACACAACCATATTTAAATTTGGGAGCAGGTAAAGCGGAGTACCACTTGGTGGATGCTCTCATTGACACAGGAGCTGCTGTAAGCTGCATCAAGCTTTCTTTGACCCAAAAACTCAAGGAGGAAGTACGCCCATCGATGGCACAGTTGATAGGAATAGGAGGAACAATTACTCAATGCATAGGTGAGATCACCTTACCTTTGCATCTTGGCAACAACACTATGGAACAAAAACTATTAGTGTGTCATGATCAGGATTTACTTGAAGAAGTAGTGTTAGGTCAAGACTGGATTTACGAATATGAGGTGACCGTTCAATTGGCTTTAGGATACATCTCAGCCAGGATAGAACATCGTGAAGTATTCAGTCTACTAGACGAACGACCAATCAAATCTGTGAGCATAGAGCAAAAAGTTCATTCCAATGAACAAAGTCATGAATGTATGTTCACTAGCACTATAGAAACACCTTCATCAAGTACTATATGTGCGGACACATTGAATTCTGATTGCACACAATCTTCTAGTCTAGCAAGTCATGAGAGTGTCAATCTATCTGAAACCAACCTCAGTGAAGCACCATGCCAAAGAGAGACTAGTCCTCTGAGTAATTCAAAATCTGTACCTATTAAAATATACCCTATTCCATACTCTAACCAAGCGTGGATAAAGAAAGATCAATTAGAGGAGTATCTTCGACGACAGAAGCACAACCGACATCAAAACAACCAATCACATAGAAAAACAATTCAGTCGGAACAACGAAGTCATCGACGAACTGCTACAATATGGATTCCAAAGAAAGTAGTAGCTGCTCAACCGGATCGTTCGCAAATCTGGATTCCCAAGTCATGCGCTCCAAAGAAACCAAGCCGAAATGATGATCCTTAGCACAAGAAGAACCAATGTGGTCCACAGGCAAAACAGCCACAAAAAAGGAGTTACTGGAGAAAGAAGGAGTCTGTAATGGCAACCCGAGCCATTCCGAGATTCACAAATCAGATAAAGCAGACATACAACAAGAAAAGAGCCACATTTATCGGAATTGGGCAACATACAACAAGGCCCAGCACAATGAAGCAGATTTGGATACCTAAAGACAAAATAAACGGCATGCATCAACCAACTACTTCCAATTGCACACATATGGAGCCTTCGAGACCCAAACTATGCATGATAGGGCCACATTACAAGGCCAAGCATTCGGCACATCTTTCTTCTATTTCAGGATAGTCAAGCACATTTTCCTCTTGGGAAATAGGAGAGCACTTGTACATACATTAAGAAAATTACTCCAAGAAAATATTAACCGCTTCGGCTATAACCTAACTTTTCTGTTTTCCTTTTCAGATGAAAATATAAAAATACCTAAAAATGTGAAAAATCCAGGTATTACCTTTCTCACACCCACGGGAAAGGGGCGACACCATTCACTCGGAGCAATATCAAGCTTATGACGAACAAATAAAGGAGGATTTCTGATAATATATGGCAACTAATTCATACTCTATATTGAGTGCAGATGGCGTCTACTAGTTTTGAAGCTACACAAGAGGAAGAGGTCCAGCTTTTCCCACTCGAGTCAATTACAAAAGCAAGAGGACACTGGTTTCGGGATGACCAACCAGTGTCGGATCTCATCTTCCTGGCAACTATAAAAATTATGGATACAGATCACTATTTTCCAATCATGTCACAGGACTTCAAAACATTAATACAAGGATTACCTCATATTGAAGATGTATGGACACAAGCAGGCATAGAGGCATTTCTCAAATTGACAATCTATGTTCCAGATTTTCAGAGATGTGCACAAGTAATGAATACCATGCAACCTGCAGCTACAAAGATATCAGTTCCAGAAGCACGCGTCTTGGATAAAGTCGGAACCTGGAAGACCATCCAATTCACACACGAATTAATCAACAGAGCATTTGGATGGAAGCAAGAAGGAGTCACAAATCTCAAAGCAGAGTGCCATGATCCCAAGAAGAGATCATTTTTGGATATAAACAGAATTGACATAGAAGATGCTGTTCGATTGGTGCATCAACACTTTTGTTTCCCAAGCATGCACAGGTATACCGCTCCACAAAAAATAGTCGTACAATTACTATCGCATGCCATGAGACAAATTGGGAACAAAGTGAATATGACAGGCTATGTTCAAGAAAGATTATTTGAAGCCCAGAAGAAGTGGGGCCAGAAGAAATTTTTGAATGGTAGTTCGGCTCTCACATTACTGATATATGAAGCTTTAGATATGAAGAATTGTTTGAGAGAGATGCCAACTTCAGAAAAGCTAGCCAAATATGCGAAACCCGCCATTGTTCCTAAGAAAAAGAAGGTTGCCATCAGTGGGGAAGACGCAGAAACCAGTTCTCAGCCGAGAATGAGAGGCACAAAAAGACTACGAGAAGTCAAGCAAGATGAAGAAGGAGAACCTATGACAAAAAGAGTCCATGTACTTCCCAAAGTAACCATGGCAGGACAAAAACAAATCACGGAGGAAGAATTGACTAAAGCATTGGAAGAGATGCACAAATACACGGAGGGACAAATCAACTTACCAGTGCAAGGTCATCATTATCAGCAGTCACAACAAGGATTAAATTCAAAAAGGAAACTCACTAAAGTTCACCGATACCGCGAAATCGGATTAGACAATTCCAGCTCGTCATCACAGGACAAAGAAGAAAAGGACACATCATTGTTGGATGTGGATATTCAAAGCGAATCGAAGGATGATGGGCAATGGACCGAATTAAATGAAGTTGACTATGGTGAAGAACCAGAAGGCCTCAAGCCAGTCGATCAAGAAATAAAAGTGAATCAGAAAACCACAAGCACAAAGACACATGTGGAGATTTCAAAAATGGAGAATGAAGATAATGATATAGAAACGGAAGAGCCCTTTTAATCAAACAGCTTCAGGAGCAATTAGAGCAACGAGCAAAACAGGGGACACCAGTAGTTCCACAAGAGACCAAGGCTACTGTGGAGGAAGAGGTACGTCCTCTCTCTCCCCCCTCGTATCATTCACCAATAAGGGCGGAAAAGAAGGTTCCCATTGAACCTAACACTCGAGACATTGCATAAATAAGCCGAGCAGACAGGGCACTACTGGTGTCCCAACTTACTGCGGAGTTTGAAGATCAAATCATCAAATTAATGAAAGAGGCTCAAATCGACAGCAGGCAACTCGAGCACATACTCAAGCCATTCAATGTACCATATGGGCTATTGAAGGAACAAACTCGGTCTTACATAAAGTATACGACAAATAAGGAACCGGATCACAATCTCCACTTTCGGTATGACACGTTTAACTATACTCAAGCAGAGTTTGAGGCAGCAGATCCAATATGGAGAAGGAAGCTCTTGGAAAAGAACCCTACACTACGGGTACAGTGGGAAGCATCCCCGTATGAGCTTCAAGTCAACCCATCATTTTTCCCACTACCCCGTAGAAGAGCCTGGATACAATTTTGGGAAGGTCAGCGACAAGGCAGTATTAATAATCAGTGGTTAAATTATCCATTGTTACCTAGTCCACCACATAACTACCTACCGACAGAGGAATACATGGTCAAAACCATGGAATTTTGGCTTGCAAGATATGCTACCGTTCCAGATTTAGCAGTCAAAATGACAAATAAAATCTTTAGCATGTTCTTGACTGTAATAAAAGTGTTCCAACATGCACGATATACCTTTTTGAATTTCATCGGCATTACGCAAGGATCGGAGGCATTAATTTTTTATTTATCTACTATTCCCAGCCGGTTAACTATTATGGCATATTATTCTCGTCTCATGTTTTTGCCATCGACATATATGCAGACTTTTGAAGAAGCATTCTTTACAGGCTTCTTTGAAATTGATTCAGAAATTTTTGTTAAAATGACTTCCAATTTGAATGCAAGACTGGTGGCCTATGAGACAAGTTTCTTTGTTGATCATAGACAGGCGCCAGAGGACGGAGTAAAGTCTCAACAATGGAAGGAGTTCATGCTATGTCACGCTAATTTGCTAAATCAAAGAGAGCAACACGCCATCCAAACCTACACACGTCGCCACAAAAAGCCTGTCGGGGACGACAGAGTCCAGGAGGGGGGCAGTGTTGAGGGAGAGTCGAGTAAAAAGAAGAAAAGAAGAAGGCAACGAAAGAAGTAGCTTCACTAATAGAAATATCCGAAGATATATCTCTGCAGGAAGCCCCGCAGGGGTGCAACACCCATCTCTGCACAGAGCCCCGCAGGGGCGCACACACCAAGGAAAGGACGTAACCCACATGGGTGCTTCAACCCCTTGATCTGTGGAAGGTCCAGATCGAAGACTGAAGCACCACATCTTCACACCTTCCACTGGTGGCGTGCGTGGCAACCCGAATTACCATGGCAACCCAGAACCAATGAGCCTATAGGTGAATTAGACTGCGAATATCAGGTAGTCAGTCTAACTCCAAGGGTTGCAGGTAACAATGAGCAAAGGTTGTGTGCAGAGAAAAGAAGTGAATAACACAGCAAGGTCCGATGTGTGCAACCAGGACAAATCAGAGCGCCTCTAAAACGTAATGCAAGATCAAGAATCAGGTAAAACTGGCCACTGGATGCGTGCGAACAACAAACTGAGGACAAGAAGTAAAGGCTATCAAGGGATGACAGAGACGAAGAGGGGGAGAGTGTTGCAGAGCTAAAAAGAGCACAAAGCAGAGAAAAAGACGGGCCCCAAAATTTTTCCGATTTGGACATCATATTTTTGTATCATAATCATTCTTGTAATATATTTTCCGTTGTAAAGGCACTAGAGGAGTCCTCTAGATGCATCCCCGCAGAAGATTAGAGATTTACCCTTGTAAAATAGTAGGAAATTAGTCTCTTAGTGAATAAAGTGCCGGTCTCTTGTGTGAAAGGACCATTTTTAGGGCACTAGTATATAAGTCAAATGTGACTCTTTGTAAAGAACTTTTTGCCATTGTGAGAATAGAGAGCACAGAAATTCGAATTTGTGTCTTCTTCACTCTGTATCTTCTTCTTTGTGAGCTTGTATGCATGTGTATTGCTTGGAAAGAGTGCTTGTGAGTGTTGTCTATCCATGAAAGTGTTTATTTGCTGTAGGTAAGGTGTGTGCGAAGTGTAGGAAGTGCTGAAGTGTAGGAAGGTATTTCCCGCGACTCAGTATTTTGCTCATAACTTGAAGTAGGAGCATCAGAATTGAGTGAAACCACTGCCATTGGATGCGTCTTCTCGAGAGCTTCGAAAGGCATATGCTATTCGCTATATTTGGAGCTCGAAGTTGGGAGAAAAGTCCAAAATACTGACGGCTGCTGCACCAAGTATCGTTTCGCCTTGACCAACAATTGGAGCTTGTTTGGATATGTCTTTGCCTTATTTACACTCTTTGAGTAGTTCATTTGCATTGATCATTACATGATTGCATGTCTTCATACACTCGGCTAGGTTTGTATACTCTTTGGATTGATAATTAAAAGTGTGTATCCCCACTATATGCACTTGAGAGGGGATTGAGGTATAGTCTCTTTCTCCGCAAGTCCCTAAGTTGGTACTTAGGTCAACACAGGCATGTTACACAGTATACAATTAACTGTGTAAGATCATGAATCAAGTAACCCCCATCAAGTGACAATAGTGTTGAAAGCTATCCTCTAGTAGATATTTAGTCAAATCATCTACAACATTACCTTGAGTATGAATCTTCTCAAGAATAATGTGCTTAATGGCTAAGCAATCTCTAATGAAGCGATACTGCACCTCAATGTGCTTGTTCTTTGCATGATAGACTGGATTCTTAGCCAATGAAATGGCACTATGCCTATCACTAAGCAAACAAGGTACATGTTGAGGTAAACTTATTGGAAAACAATGTCACATCTGTCCAAAATCCATTTAGGGCAAAAACCCTAATTTTGATAGTCATTTTTGGCACAAAAATGGGTAAAAGTTTTATGAGCCTATCTTGTAGATCTTGAAGAGAGCTTTCCAATGGTATATGATATTCAATCATCAGAGATCAAATTTGGGAGAAAATCCTAACCCTAATTTTCTACTGATTTAGGGTTTTGACCTCATATGATAGCTCTCAGCATGAGGATCATAAAAATGTTGTCAGATCATTCATCAAGTAGTCAGAAGTGTAAAAAAGCAGGTCAAGAAGCTATTTTAAAGTTAGCTAAAAGCAACTTTAAAAATAAAGCAAACTCACTTAAAATAAAGCTAAAAATATGCGATCCAGCTTTTGGCAACGCAAATTAGCTTTATTATGTGAGTTTTTCGCAAGAGCGTTGGAAGGCTATAAAAGAAAGACTCTTGGTCACTTTGAGTCATCACACACCAATTGGCAACGCCAGTCTTTGGTCCCTGAGTAGAGGTGGTTGAAGGGCTTTGGTGTGCAGAACAAGAGGAGCAAGGAGGAGATGGAGGGAGAGAGAAGAGAGGAGAGACACGCAGAGATGCGTGGGAGCCTCGAAACCCACATAATGATCTCTCTTGAGGCAATGCTCTATATATGATGTATATATGAATATGGGGGTAAGGTCACATGACCCTTACATCCCCAACAATCTCCCACTTAAGGGTCAATGTGACCATAAGTGGTAAAATATACAAAGAATATTTTCCATATACTTTTCCCACTTTTATCCTCTACATCCAAAGACAGGTCTATGAGCACATCTTGTGTGAAGAAGAAGCAATTTCTTGTTTTACATTATACTTGGTCATGTTTTAGTAGGTTTTGACAAAGAGTTGCATTGAGAGAAAGAAAAGCAGCTTATATGTTTTGACTCATATGTGTATGAGTTATGTATAAGTTGAAGATTTTGAGCAGGAAGCTATATGTTCCCGCAAAAAATTCTTCGAGTGTCAATACAGAGCTACTTGGTATATGACAAGTTGGAGAGAAGTATTTTTCTTCTTGACCTAACTCTTGAGGTAAAAGAGTATTTGTAGCAGATATTGGAGACTTGCAGTAAGGTTTTTGTTTGGAAAAGGTACCTCATATTCTGTATATTCAGTATATTCAAAAAATTCAGAGTTTTTCAAGTTAAAAATTCAAAAATTCAGTGTTTTCAAAAAATTCAAAATTTTAGAATTTGCAGAAAAATTATGAAATTTCAATATTTTCAGAAAACTCAATATTTTCATAAAATTTCAATATTTTGAGAAAATTCAAAAAATTGAGAAAATTGAGGAAAATTCAGATTTTTGTGTTGTACCAGTCAGTTGAAGAATTTACTTTCTATGATTGTCTAGATTTTTGGATACATGCTTGTATTCAAAAAGGTGTTCCATTAGATCCTATCACTTGATTGAGAAGTGGAGTTAGCCAAAGAAAGTCAAGCAGATACTATCACATTTCACTCGGGTAGAATATGAAAAGATAAAGTATCAACTTGCAACTTTTGAAGTTCTCAAGGTGAGAGTTTGTCCAGTTATGTTCTAGTAGGAGTTGCAAATTCTTGGGAAGGTTTGGTTAAAGAAAAGTTTTACAACTTTATGTGAGAAGCATGGACACTTAGTGACATTCATGTAGCAAATCAAACATTCAGTCATGAAGGTTTGATGAAAGCAGATTCTACACAGGTATTTTGTTAGAGAGATCTTGATAGATCTTGAATGATCTTGAAGATCTTGAGTATTTATGATTCAGGTGTCTATCCTTTAATTCTTAGCATTGGAAGAAGTAAGTCAAAGATTCAAATTCTATCAAATTTATGTAGCAGAGAAAAAGAAGAAGATACTTGTTATGTTACAGAAGATTATGGATCCTAAAATTTTGTTTCAGATACAGGTATTGATCACTGAAGATCAGATTTATTGAAAGAAGGAAGACGTTCCGGATTTCATAATGTCTGATATAATTTGAAGAATTGTGGATACTAGCGTTAAATAATCCAGGGGGGGTGATGAAACATGAAGACTTATTTTCAACCATATGTAAAAGAATGCAAAGTCATACCTATAGGTATTCCTATTTCAGGTATTCCTATATTTTCTTTTTCAGTTTCTCTTTATGTTTCAGCTTTGAAAGAAGAAGGAAGAAGGAGAATGTCCGGAGAAAGTTCTTGTTAGGTGTTCCTATTCAAGAGAAAGTTCCAGAATTCTATTGAAGAGAAGCTTGATATTTCAGAGAGGTATGTTTCAGAGGTGCGCACATTTATGTTTATACCAGACTCTGAAGGAAAGAGGTATGAAAGACTTACAGATAGAACAAGGATCAAGACAAGATGACATCATAGATATGAAATTTGGTGAGACACTTGAGTTGAGTTGAGTTGAGTACAGTCAGAGATGAACCAACTAGTGTTCATAATACACTAAGTTGTGAGTTGTCAGTCACAAGTCCCAAGATTCAGTTTTTGATTTTGTTTAGTGTATTTACATGACACAGCAGAAGTACATTGAGAAACCTTTCATAAGGTAAATGCAAATATGTGGATCATAGTGTATGCTTACAGGTTTGAGAAGACAGGAAATAATAGGTTCAGTGTCAGTTCATGCTACATATGTTGTCAAGCACTGATTACTTGATGTATACACTATTGGATATCTAGTTTGCATATTTTCTCAGGTATTATAGTTCATATTCAACAAATTCGGTTTTTTGAAATTTGAAGAAATTCAAATTCAATTTTGAAGAAGAGTTTTGAAGAAAAGGATTGAAGGTCAATTCACGAGTACAAGTTTGAAGTTTATGTCAGTTTGTAGATGAATGAAGTTGCATATCCAGTTTAGTTTGTACCAACATGACATTGCAGGGAGGATTGTTGGAAAACAATGTCACACAAATCCAAAATCCATTTAGGGAAAAAACCGTAATTTTGATACTTAGTCATATTTGGCACAAAATGGGTAAAATTTTTATGAGCCCATCTTGTAGAGCTTGAAGAGAGCTTTCCAATGGTATATGACATTCAGTGATCAGAGATCAGATTTGGGAGAAAACCCTAATCCTAATTTTCTATTGATTTAGGGTTTTGACCTCATATGATAGCTCTCGACATGAGGATCATAAAAATGTTGTCAGATCATTCATCAGGTAGTCAAAAGTGTAAAAAGCCAGGTCAAGAATCTATTTTAAAGTTAGCTAAAAGCAACTTTAAAAATAAAGCAAACTCACTTACAATAAAGCTAAAAATATGCGATCCAGCTTTTGGCAACGAAAATCAGTTTCATTATGTGAGTTTTTCGCAAGAGCTTTGGAAGGCTATAAAAGAAAGAGTCTTGGTCATTTTGAGTCATCATACACCAATTGGCAACGCCAGTTTTTGGTCCCTCAGTAGAGATGGTGCTCTAGCACACATGGGGCAGCCATGGTGCACTCTAGGAGCATGTTGAGGAGCAGCTATGGAGTTCTTCTTGGAGAAGAGTGTGCTCACACTCTTCCTTACGGAGAGGACTTCCTAGTCAACAGCTTGGTGGTGTGGATCAGCCATCTACATAATGTATTTGAAGATTATCTTCTACATGAAGATTTCGGTGTACTTCAAAAACATTGGATGGAGGTTAACATAAGATTTGCATCTTATGTTAAGAATTCAGGTACATGTTCTCTTTATGCACACAGGTACTACTTGGAGTTTATGGAGGCACTGGCATCCATATCAGGAGGAGTCCTACTCAGCATATCTAAAGGAGAATCAGTACATGCATGCTACATGCACATTCGAATGAGATGTTAGAGAAGGTGCTTCCATATGAGTATGAGGATTTCTGTCAGCAACATGTTAGCATTCAATGCTAATTCTGTAAGTATGTGATCTTTCATACACACATCTGATTTAGGGTCTTCCATAGCCTAAAATCATATAAGGGTTTGCTGAATATCAGTTTCACACTGATCTTTCCTCTTTCTATCACTCATATTCACTCTTCTACAACCTATCAGGTCATATATCTCATATATATTCAAATTTCTGTCCCTACATCTGAATATTCTTGTAAATTATGTACATTCACTCATCCATCTATTTTTGTTCACATAGAGTGGTTGAGAGTTTTGCTCCCACATTGTAATTTGACATTTGTATATATGATAGTGTGAGTAAGCAGTGGCTTACGTAACAGTTTATACATATTGTCTAATCTCTTTCTATCTTTGTCTCCTCATTTGTATGATTAAGTGTGGTATGTTCATGTTTTGTCAATATTGGAAGATTGTTGGAATCTATGTTGTAGATCCTAGACCTATGGAACTATGGACCTGTGGTATTAATTATGGGCCTACTAAATTTCCAACAAAACCTATATCACAAGCAAGAGGAGAAAGCCACAATGCTTCCTTACATGCCTCACTTGCTCCAACATACTCTACTTTTGTGGTGGAAATAGTTGTACATTCTTGAAGACGAGATCTTCAAGAGATAGCACCTCGAGCAAAATGAAAAATGTACCCTGATGTAGTCTTATGATTGTCTACACAACCAGCATAGTAAAAATTTGTGTAACCAATAATGGATGCTTTCCCACTACCTAAGCATAGAAACTTGTTCTTTGTGCCACTTAGATATCTCAAAATCATCATGACAACTTCTCAATAGTACTTTCCAAGATTAGACATATATCTGCTCACAACTCGCACTGCAAATGCAATGTCCAGTCCCCTAGCTACCATAGCACACGTGAGACTACCAACAACAGATAGATAAGGAATTTTGGTCATGAATTCCTTTTCCTCATCTCATATGGGGGCAATTGTTGAGCCCATAAAAGTCATATTGATCAAAGTCAACTGTAGTCAAACTCAAAAGGTCAAAGTCAATTGGTCAAAGGCAACAAGGTCAAGGTCAAAGTCAACATGTGCAAAGTCAAAGTGCTAAAGTGCAGGTGTCAAAGTGCACAGGTAGTGCACAATTAATTGTCCACAAAGGGTAAATTGGAGAAAGTGGGTTGTAGGTTGCAGAGGTATTTTCTCTAATTTCCCTAATGTTCAAAGTGTTTTTTAAAGTGTTTTGGAAGGTTCAGGTGAACCCTCTCTTATGTGCAAAAGTGAAGACTTAAAAGGAAATGTGAAGGTATGTGAAGCGGCAACGTACGCATAGGGAAAAGTATGGCCCCCCAATTAAAATTTTGGGTTTTAGTCTAAAGTCACTACAGGACAAAACAGTGAGTTGTTGGCTACCACTTGTGAAGACAATCTTGGGAAATCAAAGTGAGCACCAAGATACTATTGCAGTTAGGAGTGTACGTGATCGACACACTCAAATCAAGGCAAGGACTATTCTTGGACAATGCTAGAGTAACCAAGAGAGGCATAGTCTAAGTGAAGCAAGAGAGAGAAGTGCAAGAGTCACCAGTGTGCGACGCAGAGAAGTGGAGTTGAAGGAGTGCATGGAGAGTGACTAAGGGATTGTGGAAAGAGTGCTAAGCTAGTCCCCCAAGGATCTCAAGGTCTCCTTGCAGTGTGCGCGTGCCGACAGAAGGTATTCACTCCTCCCCCTTAGTGGAAGCTTGGTGCAAGGTGTGCACAAGGATAAGCTTGAAGCAGGTGGAGGTCTGGTGAAGAGGAGGCCAGCGGCAAGAAGACTTTGGGGTATTTGGTATTTTATCATTGAGCACTCTGTGGGATTATGCACAGAAGTATTGGCTTGTATTGTGCTTCAAACATTGTAATTGTCTTACTGTAATCAATCGGTAGAGGCTTCCAAGGTGTATTTCCTCTCCTGGTATTTTTCCTTTTCTCCTACAAACCCTCAAACTCCTTCTTGTCTAAGAATCCCCCAACAAAATTTGGCACGCCCGGTGGGACTTCCAAGGAGATTTGAGCTTAGGAGAAACCAAGTGCAAAGTATAGAAGAGATCAAGTGTCGACAGTACTACAGTGCTACTTCATCAACCAAAAGGTAAATATTCTTATCAAGTGTCTCACATTAAGTGGACTATGAGCAGCTCATGACCGCAACTCGGTCCCAAACATTGAGGGTCACCTGCAAGCAAACAAGAAGGAAGGTTGTTAGAAGGTCCTCCAGTCCACTATCTTCAACCTCATCAGTAAAGAGCATGGCGGGACAGGTAGACTTGGAAACCTTACTCTCAAGATTAAATATAAAGTTTCCTTCTTTCAAAGGCCTAGCTCAGGAGGATCCGGATGAACACATTAGAAGGTTTTTGGCACTATGTAAGACTAGAGGCTTAATGGGTAGGGAGGATGCCTTTTTGATTCTCTTCCCTGCCACATTAGAAGGATTAGCAGATAAGTGGTTCAGCCAGTTTGCTGAAAACCATTTTACCACTTGGGATTTGATGAAAGATGCATTTAAAAATCAATTCCAGCATGGCAACACTGCGGAGATCATCATAGAAGAACTAGAAAATTTGAGATTGGGTCCAGCAGAAAAGTTCCCAGAGTTTGTGACTAGGGCCAAAGCACTAATGGCTAAATTGCCAGATCCACCACATGATTTTTTTGTTAAGAAATGGTTAGCCAAGCCCCTACCAGTGGCCACCCAATGCAAAATAAAGGAATTAGTGTTACCTACAGCCTCCATAGAGGAGTTCATCAACACAGCTACACGCTTGGAGCAGATAAGGCACCAGTATGGAGCAACTTCTTCCCAACCATATGGTACAGAAATGGAGGATCCAATGATCCAGCTAAGGAAGGAGCTAGAGGGCTTAAAAAGAAATAAGCCCTACAACGAGGAGGAGAATGTTGTTGCTCAGTTGAGAAGGGAGATTGAAGCACTAAAGCTCCAAAAGGAGGAGGAGGCCCAAGCAGAGGAATTGGCTCAGCTGTGACAGGAGCTGCAAGAACTCAAAGGGAGTGGCATCAAGAGTGGGCTTTGGTGTTCCATGTGCAGCAAGCAAGGTCACATAGTAAGTGAATGTCCTTTGTTAAATATGACTTGCCAATTATGCAGGAAATTTGGTCATGAGGCCCATGAATGCCAATCAAGGGGAATGCCTGCAACGACATACTGGACATAAGGAGAATCCCTACCACCCACCAATGTGATGGTTGCGGCACCGAATCAAGGTAACAATTATAATCCTAGATAGAGGAATAACCTTGGAAATGGGCTTAGGAGGCCAATCATTTGTTTTAGATGGGGAGAATGCGGGCACTATCAAAGTAGGTGCACCCTACCAGAAAATGCCCCTCCTTGGAGGAACTGCCCTGAGGCCAGAGACCATTATACAAATTGTTGTCCTAAGAATCAAGCCTCTTCATCCGGGCCCCATATTCAAATGACTTCTGTGCACAAAGAAGAAAGGTGTGATCAAGTCAATGAGCCATCACCATCTACTAGGGTGGTGCAGTTAGAAGAAATAGAATCTTTGACTGTGCAGACAAGAAGCAAGGGGAAGGTTCAAGCAGACATAGGTCAAGGATCAAAGATTAAGGAATGGAATCAAGACAGAGAACCATCTGAAGATAAAGCCACCACAAATGCAGATACAAGGCAAAAAGGAGATCTCATCTGTATCAATGATGCCATTGGGCATGCCTTCAACAGGGCTCATGAGGAGTTTGATAAGTCAACGGGAGCCCATGCTCTCAAGGAATCAGAGGCTTCAAAACTACTCAAGTCCATGAAAAAAGGGGTTAGTATTTTTTATTTGAAAAAGATGGATGGGAAATTCAGGTCAGAGTTACTGCAGATAATTGATGAAGCTTCCACTACAAGTTTGGTGGCAAAGACTACCGTTTTACATAAAGGAAAAATTGTAGGGGAAGCACCCCTTACAGATTATAAAAGTCCTCGGCTGACAGTATCTATCAAAGGTCATGAATTTCAAGGAGCTATTGTGGATGGTGGTTCTGGCATTAACTTGATGCCTGAACATACAATGGAAAAGATCGGACTCCACCCTTCAAGGCCTGCAAATTTCACTGTTACTTTGGCAGATTAGAGCAAAGTAAGGCCCTTGGGAGTGATCCCAAAAGTTCCACTTGAAGTACAAGGTAATCTATTCATTCTGGATTTTGTGGTTTTAAGATTGCCCCAGGTTGAAGGAGGATTTCCCCTCTTAATTGGAAGACCATGACTGAGGCATGTAAGTGTTATTCATGATTGGGGCAAGGACACTATGTGGGTACAAAAGAAAGGGCAAGAGCTGACACAGATTCATTTAGAAGAGGGCCCAGATAATCAAGGAAACACCAGCATGATGCAAACAGTTGGCATATGCATGGAACCAGAATCTAAGGATCAACCCAAAATAGATTTCGAGGAAGAGGATATTCTAAATTGGCTCCAAGCAGGCAACTCTTCCTCTTGTTTTGGAATTTTTCTTAATAATTCTTGCACGACTGAAGGTTATGATGAAGATAAGAAGAAAGTCCAAGTTGATGGATTGGGAGAGCCCATCACAGACCACAGAAGGGGCAGGAAGACATCCCTCAAATACAACTTGGAGGAGGATATGACAACCACAGATAAGGAAGTTACTAAAGCTAAAGGCAGGGTAAAAGATTCTAGTGAAGAGTGTTCTTTCCCGATTCAAGAAATCCCTGCAGGATGGATGCAGGACAAGGAGGAACACATTGAAATCCAAAATACACCTGCTTATGAAGCAATGCACGAAAAGCTAGTGGAAGAAGACAAGGAAGGAGATGAGCACGAAGATAATATGGTAGAGAGAAATCATGTCAAAGAAATGAAATTAAGCACTCAAGACAATAATCGGCCAGTTTTGGTGGCTACTTGGTTGTGGAGCCACCCAGGGCTCCTTGAAAAGGTAAAATAATTCTTGACCCATTATACAGATGTTTTTGTCTGGCATTATAAAGACTTAGAAGGAGTGCCTGCAAATTATGGAGAGCATAGAATCCCTTTGGTTGATGGAGCCAAACCCATAAGAGGGAAGAGTTATAGACTTAACCCAAAATATGTTGAAGCTGTCTATGTGGAAATACAGAAGATGGAGGATGCAAGAATCATCATTCCTACGGAACACTCAGAGTGGCTCTCACCTATGGTTATAGTACCAAAGAAGAATACCAATAAAATCAGAATTTGTGTTGACTTTAGAGCACTCAACAAGGTGACCATTCCAAATGGTTTCCCAATGCCTTTTGCAGAGCAGGTCATTGAAGAAGTGGTTGGACATGCATTATATAGCTTTATGGATGGATTTAGTGGCTATAATCAAATATCAATACACCCAGAGGATCGTGAAAAGACTACTTTTATCACACCTTGGGGAACATATGTGTATGTAAAAATGCCATTTGGGCTTAGAAATGCTCCAGCCACCTTTAACAAAACGGTCAATCTCATTTTTGGCCCCTTATTGCTGGAATCACTTAGAATCTTCATGGATGACTTCTCTTCGTTTCCAGGTTCTCACAAGGAAACTCCTTTAGATTGTTTGGACCATCACTTGAGACAGTTGCAGAATGTTTTCAAGAGATGCAGGGAGACTAAGTTAAAGCTCAATCCAAACAAATTTCATTTCCTTGTAACAGAAGGAACTCTCTTAGGACATGTGGTATCGGCTAAAGGTATGGCCCCAGATCCTGACAAAATCATTTCTATATTAAAGTTGCCTAAACCTAAATCTCCTAAAGAGATTCAGAGTTTCTTGGGGCATACTGGATACCATATAAAGTTTATAAAAATGTATGCAGAGATAGCCAGACCACTGGCTAGACTTACAGGTAAGGAAGTACCTTTTAAATGGGAAGAAGAGGAGGAAAAAGCATATCAAACATTACGGTCAAGGTTAGTGTCTGCTCCTATTTTGATCACACCTGAGTGGTCAAAAATCTTTCATATACATGTAGATGCCAATGCCTATGCAGTGGGGGCAGTTTTGACCCAACCCAGTGAAGAATTTAAAGTGGACAGACTAATTCAATATGCCAGTAGAATCTTGATCAAGGCTGAAAGGAATTACAGTACTACAGAAAGGGAAGCCCTAGCAATGGTTTTTGCTGTCCAAAAATTTCGTCATTACTTACTGGGAGTAAAATTTATTATTATAACAAATCACCAACCACTAAAATACTTGCTCAACAAACCACAAGCCACTGGTAGAATATGGAGGTGGTTATTGTTGTTCCAAGAGTTTGATTTTTCTATAGTCCACAGACCAGGTAAAGAAAATGTTATGGCGGATCACCTATCCAGAATCAATATGATGGATCAAGCTAGTGGAATCAATGATGATTTTCCAGATGCCCATCTATTCGCTGTACAAGCTCAAGGTTGGTATTATGATATCAAGAATTTCATTAAAACTGGTGTGTATCCAAAAAAGGCTAGTGTTGTGCAAAGGAAGAGACTGAGAATAAAGTGTAGACCGTATACCTTCATTGAAGATAAATTATATAGACAGGTTTAGGAAGTGCTTGGAAGAAGAAGAAGTGAGAGAAGTACTTCAATCTGCACATGAATGAACAGGTGGTGGGCACCTTCCAGGACATATTATGAGTTAGAGGATACTGGATGCTGGTCTATGGTGGCCTACACTATTTAAGGATGCAGATGAATGGGGAAAGGCATGTGATGTTTGCCAGGTGTGGACCTAAGCCAACAAAGTAGAGGCATAACCCCTTGATTGTTTCCACTTCCTGGCAACCATTTGAGAAGTGGGGGCTAGATTTTGTAGGGCCCATCTACCCTCTGTCGATTCCAAAAAGAGAGAAATATCTCTTGATAGCTACAGATTATGCGACAAAGTGGGCTGAAGCTATTGCCTCCCCCGACTGCACTGCCCAAATTGTTTCTGATTTCATTTACAGTAGCATCATTTGCAGGTTTGGATGTCCACTTGAAATTTGTACAGATCAGGGTACCCATTTTGTCAATAAGGTCCTGCAGGAAATTTTCAACAGGTATAGAATTCTACATAGGACCTCTTGTGCATACTATCCAAGAGCCAATGGACAGGCTAAATCGACCAATAAGGTTTTAATTTCAATGTTAAGGAAGGAGTGTATGTTACAGCCCACTTCCTGGGGCATTGCTTATCAAGGTACCCTATGGGCATACAGGTTAGCTTACAAAGAGGCCACGGGATATTCTCCATTCCAACTGGCTTATGGCATATTGCCCATTGAGCCCTTTGAATTTTTACATAGATCACCTAAAATAGCATTCATGTAGGGCAAGAAAGATTGCGATGTCTCTCAGAGGCTTGGAGCACTACATAAAGTGGAGGAGATTCGTCTACTAGCCACAAAACAATTGGTAGAGACTCAGATGAAGAGGAAGGAGGCACATGATCGACATCTGTGGAACAACAACATAGAACCAGGCATGTTAGTTCTTCTTCATAGACCTCATCTTCATACACAATTGAGAGGTAAATGGCTTCCACACTAGGAAGGACCTTATCGAGTCAAAACAATGTTGAATTGGGGTGTTGTGGAGTTAGAGACGCTGAAAGGAGAGGCCTTGCCACTGGTCAACATTTCAAGGCTCAAGGCCTACCCTCAACACACCTGAAGAAGTATGGATCACTTGGAACTACAAAAATCTGTCTAGGTTGTACATAGCCTTCTCATCTCATTCTGCTCATTTTTAGTAGTTTTATTTATCAATTTCATACTTGTTCCTTGAATTTTTAGCAAACCTAGAACGCATTTCATAACCTCTGCAAAAGTACAAATTTTGGGTATTTTTGGAAATTTTTTCTAGCATTTTTAGCATTTTTTTATCCTTTTCCGATATCATTTTCTTGCCAAATAGGAGGAATAAAAGGAGGCTCTGTGGTTTGATGAAGGAAATTGGGCCTAGCCCTGTAGATTTTTTCATGAGAAATTTTTCAGGATTTTTTGGCAACTTTTTGGCATTTTTTTGGATTTTTCCTTCATTTTTCTCTATTTTTCCCACCAAAAAAAAAACACGGCCCCCCCGGATTTTTCGGGTTGAGGGTTATATTATAAATTAAAAAAAAAAACTCTCTCTCTCCCTCTCCCTCCCCCCCCCGCCCGCCCGCCCCCCCACCGACCAACACCCCCTCCCCCCCCCGCACCCCCCCCCCCCCCACCGACCAACCACCCCCCACCGACCAAACCCCCCCCCCCCCCCAACCGACCAACCACCCCCCACAGACCAAACCCCCCCCCCCCCCCCGCCCCCCAATTATTTTTATTTTATTTTATTTTTATTTTATTATTTTTTCTTTTTTGTTTTTATTTTTATTATTTTTTTTATTTTCTTTTATTATTTATTTTCTTCATTTTTATTTTTTTTTTATTCTTTTATTATGTCTGAGCGTTCGTCAATTTATAAAAACAATAATTAAAAAAAACAAAACAAAAAAACAAAAGAAAAAGGACGACCATTTTTTTATTTTAGAATACATATAAATTTTATTATTTTTTTTATTTTTTATGGCTTAAGGCTTTTGGCTCTGGATCGTGCCTCGGTTGGCCGTTTTTTACAAAAATGGAGTCATTTTCATGTTTTCTGACACCTTTGGACTCAGTTTTTGGCTTTATTTTTCCAAATTCCAACTTTTTCTCTAACTTTTGTTCAAAACCAACATGTTTTGAACACATTTATCACATGTTTTTATTTCACCCCATTGTCCACATGGTCTATTCTCACCTTGTCTTACCTTATGTTTCATCATCTCCCACATGCACCCTCTGTAGCTCTAGTGTTTGATCATTTTCACCCCCTCCAAACCCCATCATCATACCCCCATGCCCTCCTTTACCAATCTGCCCAGCCACATCCTTAACCCTCCCTATCCCTTCAATCAATGCCCCTCAGCCCTCCCCTCCACCTCCTTTCTACCCTCCCATTGCAACCCTTTTCTTTTCCATGGCAAAATCCAATTTTTGGTTCTTCTCTGGTGCTTGTTCTATCCTGCTTTTGGTGGACTTGGTTGCTGCTCGGATGTCCTCTTCAAGTTTTTGCAGCTCCATTATCATGGTGTCCTATATGCTCAGAGTTTTGGCTATAACTCTCCAGGACGGAGAGCACATTAGGTGGTGGGCAACTGTTGAGCCCATAAAAGTCATATTGGTCAAAGTCAACTACAGTCAAAGTCAAAAGGTCAAAGTCATCTGGTCAAAGTCAACAAGTTCAAGGTCAAAGTCAACATGTGCAAAGTCAAAGTGCTAAAGTGCAGGTGTCAAAGTGCACAAGTAGTGCACAATTAATTGTCCACAAAGGGTAAATTGGAGAAAGTGGGTTGCAGGTTGCAGAGGTTTTTCTCTAATTTCCCTAAGGTTCAAAGTGTTTTTTAAAGTGTTTTGGAATTCACCCTCTCTTATGTGCAAAAGTGAAGACTTAAAAGGAAATGTGAAGGTATGTGAAGCGGCAGCGTACGCACAGGGGAAAGTATGGCCCCCCAATTAAAATTTTGGGTTTTAGTCTAAAGTCACTACAGGACAAAACAGTGAGTCGTTGGCTGCCACTTGTGAAGATAATCTTGGGACATCAAAGTGAGCACCAAGATACTATTGCAGTTAGGAGCGTACGTGATTGACACACTCAAATCAAGGCAAGGACTATTCTTGGACAATGCTAGAGTAACCAAGAGAGGCATAGTCTAAGTGAAGCAAGAGAGAGAAGTGCAAGAGTCACCAGTGTGCGACGCAGAGAAGTGGAGTTGAAGGAGTGCATGGAGAGTGACTAAGGGATTGTGCAGAGAGTGCTAAGCTAGTCCCCCAAGGATCTCAAGGTCTCCTTGCAGTTTGTGCGTGCCGACAGAAGGTATTCACTCCTCCCCCTTAGCGGAAGCTTTGTGCAAGGTGTGCACAAGGATAAGCTTGAAGCAGGTGGAGGTCTGGTGCAGAGGAGGCCGGCGGCAAGAAGACTATGGGGTATTTGGTATTTTATCATTGAGCACTCTGTGGGATTATGCATAGAAGTATTGGCTTGTATTGTGCTTCAAACATTGTAATTGTCTTACTGTAATCAATCGGCAGAGGCTTCCAAGGTGTATTTCCTCTCCTGGTATTTTCCTTTTCTCCTACAAACCCTCAAACTCCTTCTTGTCTAAGAATCCCCCAACAACAATCATCCTTGCTCAATTTCATATATGTGGATAAAGGTGTAAACGATGCCTTTCCACCCTACATATTGAAGCTATGAAGTACTTTGGATATGTACTCACTTTGAGACAAGTATATGCATCCTTTACTCCTATCATGAGTAATGTGCATGCCAAGAATCTGTTTGGCATCCCCCCAATCCTTCATATCAAATGTCTGACTCAAATTCTTTTTTAGAATTGAGAAGTCATGAGGACTTCTCAACAATCAACATATCATTGACATAAAGTATCAAGCATATTAGGCTTCCATCTGAGCATCCCTTTGTGTAGAGACAATGATCCTCATTGCTTTGAGAATAGCCTAATGACTTCATAAAAGCATCAAAATTTTGTACCATTGTCTGGGGCACTGGTTATGTCCATATAAGCTCACGTTACAAACTAGCCTTTCTTTGTTAGGAACTACATAACCCTCTGGTTGTTCCATATTCATCTATAAGATCTCCATGCAAGAAAACAATTTTCACATCCATTTGGACTAGCTCTAAGTCTTCCATTCCAACGAATCCAAGCAGCATTTGATGGGTAGTCATCTTGACCATTGGTGAAGATTTCTTCGAAATCAACACCATGTTGTTGGTTAAAACCCTTTGCAATAAGTCATGCTTTTTAATTTGGAGAAGCACTATCTGATGTGAATTTCAGCTTATATACCCATTTACATAGTAAAGTTTTTGTTCCCTTTGGCAAATGTACTGATTCCCAAGTACCATTCTTGTGAATAGAATCCCACTAACTCTTGATGGCATGCTCCCACTTGACATGATCCTTTGTCTGCATGGCCTCTTTGTAGCAAGAAGACTCACTAGCATCTGCTAGCATAACAAAATCCAAACTAATATGGTGGCTTCCCTGTCCATAACTCTTGTGCCACTTGCAGACCTTTGGTAGCACTAGGTGAAAGGTTAATCACGTGAACTGGAGTCAATACTACTTCTTCCCAAAGGCCTTGTGAAAGGTTTACATGATGCATCATAGAAACTACCCTATATTGAATAGTTGTATTCATCCTTTTAGCTACATCATTCTGTATTGGGGTATAAGGAGTTGTAAACTCACTACGAATTGCTCTAGACTAGCAAAAAACGATGAATTCATGTGAGGTATACTCACCCCCATTATCTGAATGTAAAGCTTTGAGCTTAGATCATTTTTCAATCTCAACTAAAACAAGATATTTTTTGAAGGTAGGGAATACCTCATCCTTGAAGATTCAATGTGTGTTTAATGCAAATTCAGAGTTTTCAAAGATTGCTGAGAAAATGAAAAATTAGACAAAGACAACACAGATAGTAGCCAGAACAGCAAAGATTTTCCATTCCACTACGAGATATGTGGCCCAAATGACCATGCCAAATACAAGCCATAGGTTGTTGAGTAACAACTAACAAGTGTTCTTTCTATGATACAAATAAAGGATAAAGTGCACCAATTTTGCTTCTTTTTGCAATAACCATATTGCCCTTTGATACGTGAAAGGACTAAGCATGAAACACCACCTTATAACCAAGGTCATCAATTCGACCAACTGATATCAAACTACGTGATAACTGACGTACAACATGGCATAGATTATGCATAGTAAATTTTGAACCATCAGTGAATTGCACAACCACATCTCCAATTCCCACAACTTCACACTGGTAAGATTCATCAAGTCTCATGGTACGAAGAGACTTTGCTGCATAATTAGAGAACCATTCTCTATGTGGTGTCACATGGAAAGAAGCACTAGATCTAACAACCACGTGTGGGAAAGGGAACCACCCATAAGAGGCTTAGTGGGCAGAGTATTGTCAATTGTCAAACATCAACATTATCAAAAATGGCATTAATCTCCTCAATCTTCAAAGTCAAAGAAGATTGTGCAGGTAGTTGTTTAACATGTCCATCAACATTATGTCCTTTACCTTTAGCATTTTTTGATGCATAGAAATCTTTCTTCATGTTTCCTTTCTTGTGACAATAATGGCATTCAATATCCCTCTTCTTTGATTTACTTCTACTCTTATTTTGTTGCCTATTCTTTTCCTTGTTATTGCTCTTGCCACCTTGTTGGGTTATAAGGGTTGCCCACAATTCCTCTTATGTAATGACACCCTCTAGTACTCATAAAAATATCTCTTTTTTGCATTTAGGAGATGTGCTCATGTGAACACTCTCCTAAGCCCTTTTTAATATTTTCCTTATGCTATAGTGTGGAAGCATCTTAAATACATCCACCTTTTTGCACATATGTAGAAATCCCACGTTGAGAAATTCCCACGCTCCCATTTCCTTGAGATTTGGGAATATTTTCCAAGATATCAAAAGATATGTTAGTTAGAAAGCATGTGCTCCTTTTTGACTAGTCAAAAAGAGCACATGGGAGAATGTGCCTAGCCTATATATAGAGGCTCATTTCTTGTAATGAGGGGGCTTTTTGGTCGTGCTCTCATGTAAAATCCTTTCAATGGAAGAACTCTCCTTTCTCTTAAGGCTTTGTGCATATATGTATTTAGTCTTGGAGAGTGTGAGAGTGAGGTGTGTGTGCATGCTAGCATTTCCTTTGTGTGTAAGTAGAGTGTTGCAATTGTCTTGTATTTTACATATGTGACTAGGATCCTTGACTCCCATTGCTCCATATTTTCAAGCATGTGGCATAGCTGCGGGCTGATGGCCAATGGCTTGAACATGGTGGAGGATGGGGTGGATGAAAGGAGAGTCTTTCTTGGGCCTTCCTTCTTGCTTCCATGCAAGGTGGTGTGGGTCTTGGCTCCCAAGGGCATACTACAACAACAAATTTGGCGCCGTTGCCGGGGAGAATGGCCTTTCATCACTTGGAGTGCTCAAGAGCATGTGGTAAGATATTGATTTGCAATTTTTCTGCTCATTTACGTAGGATATGTGTGTTGGCATGGAACTTTCACCCTTCCATTGGGTCATTAGCTCCCCACTTCCATGTTTTTTGTAGGTTAGTTTTAGTTCATGTTTGTTTGATGCACAAGAACACCCCTTAACCTCCTCACTCCCTCACATATACACTCCCACTCACATACACCTTTGGCATCACTTTCCACAACTGCCATCTCTGTCACAAGTGAATGCCATGGAAAGAGGGATGGGTGGTACCCTCTCTATTCCCTTCTCTCTCTTCATCTTCAAAAAAAACCACAAAAAGAAGTTGAAATTGTGATAAGTGTGATCTTTTGGCACGAATTTGTTAGGTGAGCGAAGTTTCCTCCCCTTTCATCCTCTCTCTCTAGTTCTTACGAGTTGGAGTGCCCCTTTGCTCCCCTATGAGTGAACTCTGCATGAGGAAGGAGCTCGTTTTGAGTGTGCCTCTTCCTTTCTCTGTTGCGTAGGGTTGAGCCTTGAGCTCCTCCTATTCGGGTCGAGCTCTGCTCCCCCACCCTTCGCTGCTGAGCTTAGGGGTTGAGGCTCCCATTAAGCTCCCCCTTCGTGACAGTGCCCATGTCTGCTGTGGACGAATTTACTCAATGACTCATGTGTTTCATTCCTTTGATTTTTGACGGGTTGAGGCCTGTCAACCGGTGCTTGCGTTGGCCCAGCATTACTAGCAATGCTCCCTGCTAACTTCTACATAGCTGTGGCTCGATTTTGCCCCAAGCTCCACCGACGGATCCATTTTTTGGGCGACTTCAGACAAACGCTTGACATAGCCTCATGGAGTCGGTTTCTGATAAGGAGATCACTCTTCTTACCTTGGCACGCTCAAGATTCAATAAGGAAGATGATAAGTTGGTAGCTAGTTCCATTATCGGCACTGCTGTATCAGAAATAGAGAAACATATCTGGTGGATTTTCGCTCCCGGTTCACTTTCACCGATAGTCCTGCAATGGAGAGGTCAAGCCTGCTGTTGGCTCCCCATTCGTACCCTCTACATTGTTCTCCGTCAGTCTCTGAAACATGGTGGTGAGCTTCCCATCTTACCCTCTACTCTAGGACAGTGATAAACCGAGATGATGGAGTGAAGCATCCCCACCCTCTACGGCTCTTCATGGTACTCGAAATGGATTCCTATCTACTGTGGAGGCATGCCATCCTTTGGTCCGCCTTTCAAAAAGTTTTTTGATATAATGGGCGTGGAGATTGAGCTCACCTGGTGCCCCTCTATTGCTCATCTTTTGTGTAAACTCGGAGCTCCCCTGCATATGTCTACTTCTCTACGACCCCCTCTGTGACCATGGCACTGCTAGAGATTGAGCACTGTGATATTTGGAGATGTTTGGCGTATGGAGATTGGCCCTGAAATTGTTGAAAATTGAGCACAATCGCGTATGTAACCCTTTAGTCCCTGTGGCATACAGAGATGCTTGGCTCATCTAAAACCTGGCTATACAACTCCCTTGGGCCGTTCCAATAGTGCTTAGGCAGTCCTCTTCATTTCGAAAGGAAAAGCAGCACACTTCTCCTGTACCAATTCAGGGAGCAGCACAAGAATGAAGCATTTTGAAAACTATGCCCAGCAAACACCGAAGAGAAAGGGAGCTTCCCTGTTCAAATCCCTTCTACCAGGGGTCCAGCCGATTGCTCCCCACCTTGATCAAGTCAGCTACAGCTTGAGCACTTCTACTACTGAAAAGTGAACATATGCGATGATAATTCTCTCTGCAGCACACTCGCTTAGCCTTGAGGGGGCATTGATCCTTTGAAGACCATATGCTTGGCCGAGAAGCGGTCCCCTCATGCCATTTTCATGAGTGATTTTGCTAGAGTTCTTATATCTGCTGCTACTGCACTATCAACCGGCCTTGAGGATGGAGGCTCGTGCTGTTAACCTCACTCCAACATGATGAAGCTAGAGGCATGACCTGGACACTATACAAGAGCCTAATAAAGCAGTATTTGTATTGCATTCTAGTGCCATTTGAAGGTGATTGCCCACTAATTCCTCTCTCCTTTGTCCATGTGTTATGATTTGCAATTGAGAGGGAGACAAGGCTTGATATCAAGCTCAACAGACCTAAATCTCAAGAGTAAAGGACATTTTATGGCTGAAGGCTGCAACAATTTTTGTCAATAAATCTAAGGTATCTTCTCTCCATGGCCAGAATCAGGTATGACTTGATGAAACATCCACCAGCATGGACAGAGATTTTCTTCCAAATTCTTGTTTATGTGGCAATCGTTGCATTCCAAGAACAAGGGCCACTCTTGCTACTGCACTCAACTTATTAAGAAATGCTCAGATGGCTAACCATGCCTTGATGGATAAAGATCTTTGACTTTAAGAGGAGTCTTCATCCATGCATATGGTGAAGTAAAAACTAAGTTGTAACTACTCTCAAAGCCAGAAGACAATTGGTAGGCTGCCCTCATGTGCAGATGCTTCTAAAATGCTGATTAATATGCATGCCACCACGAAGGTCCTCTTCTCTACATCGAGTACTGTAGGCTAAATCCCTTTGTGGATCATCGTGGCACGTTAATGGGAATTGTTTCCACACCTTGGACTAACACTGGGATGTTATGTTGAAGATTGGTTATGCCTCCAGAGTCATGTCTTGTATATTTTTGTAAAGGTTGTTTGTCCTTACAGCTGCTTGAAGGATTTGGTGGAGTTCTTGTAACAGATATTGGCAAGAATGACATCATTCAAGAGGGTATATATGTGCTGATGCTGCTACATGTCCAAAATTGTGAGAGCATGGATCATGTGCAGATAGAGTTAAAATGGCATCTTCCTACCTTGGAGAAGGTTTCATAGGAACAAAAAGTGCTTGAGGAGGACATGTGAATTTAGAAAAGCATATGAGGTCCTACAACATGATTACAGATCTTTAGAATAAAAATATCTGGATTGGATGAGCAGTTGAAAGGTAATGTTGTGCTTCTGGAATTGACAAGATACACAAATGTGACAAGAAAACTAGCTCCATAAAAAACAGCCAATGTCATGGAAGAGTTGACAAGGGGAACAGATGGGGTTGTAATGGATGGAGAGGCCTTATGTTGCCACATGGAATCTGAAAACATTGCTGCAGTTCTATTTTGAGGCTGGTGTTATATTTTTGTTGGTGATGCATATCAGGTTGTACTGGAAACTCTCGAGGAGGCACATCAGAAAGTGCTCCTCAACTGATCCTGAGGTTTAACAGCTCGCTGAGGCCTCATGTGGGTATTGGGCTAAACTTTAATATCATTCAGCCATGAGTTGAGTGTCTTTCAGCTGGGAGGACATGCCTAGTTCAATATTATTGCTGCTCCTGTATTAGTGGAAGCCAGTTATGAGTGCATCAAGGCACTAAAGCTTTTGTTGGAAAGCTTCCACAAGGATGTTGCTTCAGAGCCAAATGATGAGAGGGATCAAGTTAAACCCTGAAGACTTTGGGCCAGCAAGTGCAGGACAGATAGGAAGCTTCCAAACTCCTCTTCAACAGGAGGGTTGTTTTTGATGGCTCAGGTATTAATATGGTCATTTCAGCTGTAACACATCAGCTATAGCAAACTAGCGTTAGATAAACAACATGATTAGAGACTCTGGTTAGTACATCTAGGAATATAGAAACTGCAGGTGACAGATCAAGTACTGGAAACCATAGTACATGTCCACTTCAATAGATCTGATGAGGCTGCTTGGGCAGTGGGAGTCCATCTCCAAAGATTCCTGAGATAGCAAGCTTGAGAAGACCATGGCAACTGAACATACCTTATGATCCCTGATTTTGGATGGCTCAGATGCATCTGGAAGTGAGAAAGGGCCCTGTCATGTTGTCTTCAAAAAATTCTAGCATTCGTCCGATTCGATTTTTTTTCCTAAGTCCACTGCCATATAGATTGCTCACTTGTTGCAGAGTTTGAATCTAAAATACTTAAGTGCTTCCCCTGAGTAAATGCTGATGGGGTATCTTTGGTGGAGGCCGGTGATGAGTCAGTGAGCTCTTCAAGCTTCAAAGTAGTGAAATGATCTGAGAAGTCCACAAAATTACAGATATTTGGAGCACCTGCTAAGTTAAAAAATAGTACTTGGGCCATATCTGGTTCGACAATCTGTTGAAGTCACTATGCCAAGCTGAGCTCCCTGTTACGGATACTCATTGCAGGTGGCTGGTGGTCAGAAGGCACCATTTCTGAGTCCTCCAACTACTTCTCAAACACCATGGCTCATCAACAACAGGAGGAATATACCAGACACATTTGTTGGCATATGGTCAAGATGCAACAAAAGATGCAGCAACAGCTTTGCTGGCAACATTACTATGGAAACTGGTCTTGAGTGCTCAATGATTTGTGAGAAGAAATGCCTCGAGAAATGTGCTAGAGTGGCATTGCAACTTTTGGCCAGACTGGGCTCTCAGTTGCAATTATTAAATTACTCATGCTGCTGATTTTTGACTTCACTGGTTGTAGCTAAAGATTTAGGGAGGTATCAGCCACATCACACAGTTCTTTTAACAAGATACTAGATCCAAGGAAATTCCGTCCAGTCATTTTCAAACTTGAAGTTGAAGGATGTTGTGGTTTGGGGACCTTGTTTAGAGATTCTTGTACTAAAGGGTAGTGCTCAGGCTGGAATCACATCTGCAACAATTGATGGTTGTGGTGTCGGAACAACCCATGCTTCCACATAAGGCAGCTACTGACCATGTCCTGAGACTCCCATGTGAAACTTGGGCACTGAATCATTGTAGCTCAGTGCAACTCCTCTGGATAATAGCACTGCATCAAGCAACATTGCACAGGTTGGAGTGCAAGGACACTATGCTGGTGGACCAGCCACTCTTTATTTTGAAATTTTACTGGCTTTCATTTTTAATGTGCTCTTTGTAGTGGCTGCACATCATTTACAGGCCAAGCATATGCATATAGGGAATGGATTGCTCTTGGGCCTCAAGGCCTATTAATTGGTCTTCCAATCACTATGTTGCAGTCTGCTCCTCACCAAGTTACTTGGATCCAGGTTGTTCCCCATCACTCTATTGATGGCTTAATGCACCAGGTTTGCTGACTGCTGGCAGGGAGGCTGCATGATATTTTCATGAGGACTGATGGTTTCCTACCTGCAAATTCTATTAAACTAAGTCTTGTGGCTTTCAAATGGTTCAAGCTCCTTGCTTTATTGTTTTCAACAAATATTGGCTGGCACAGGGTTTTTCAGATAATTGTCTCTCAGATTCACAGTTGGTCGGGGATGACAGTCAGGATTCGATTGTAAATTTCTTTGGTGACTGTCCCTTCTGGGGAACTATGTCTCAAGTCCTATCTACACACAACAAGATACTAAAAGTGCTTTCTACATGATGGTGATGGTGCATACTCACCAATCAGGAAGCTTGATGGATGCCAAAGCTGGTGGTGCCCTGTCAATCTCTTTCTTACTCAGGGTGTGCTGTTAGATTTTGGACTTGAGCTACTTCAGTGTTTGACTGCCCTATTTTAGGGATTGTGTCCACTTTCCCAGCCATCCTGTGGGAAGATTGTTTTCAGGTCCTCTAAAGACTTGCTTAGAGGGATTGCTTCATATTTGGCAACAGAGGCTGCTGTGTACATGGTTGGGCTGACTACCCCCCAAGGGGATTGTGTCGCTCAACATTGAAGACCTGAAGACTTGAAGAACTGCAGATTTGAAGAGTTGAAGACTCAAACTTGGACCAGTTCAGCAATGTATGCTTCTCCTATCTTAGCTTTGTCGAAGACGAAAAAGTCTAGGAGGAGGAGAGTGTTGGGTTATAAGGGTTGCCCACAATTCCTCTTATGTAATGACACCCTCTAGTACTCATAAAAATATCTCTTTTTTGCATTTAGGAGATGTGCTCATGTGAACACTCTCCTAAGCCCTTTTTAATATTTTCCTTATGCTATAGTGTGGAAGCATCTTAAATACATCCACCTTTTTGCACATATGTAGAAATCCCACGTTGAGAAATTCCCACGCTCCCATTTCCTTGAGATTTGGGAATATTTTCCAAGATATCAAAAGATATGTTAGTTAGAAAGCATGTGCTCCTTTTTGACTAGTCAAAAAGAGCACATGGGAGAATGTGCCTAGCCTATATATAGAGGCTCATTTCTTGTAATGAGGGGGCTTTTTGGTCGTGCTCTCATGTAAAATCCTTTCAATGGAAGAACTCTCCTTTCTCTTAAGGCTTTGTGCATATATGTATTTAGTCTTGGAGAGTGTGAGAGTGAGGTGTGTGTGCATGCTAGCATTTCCTTTGTGTGTAAGTAGAGTGTTGCAATTGTCTTGTATTTTACATATGTGACTAGGATCCTTGACTCCCATTGCTCCATATTTTCAAGCATGTGGCATAGCTGCGGACTGATGGCCAATGGCTTGAACATGGTGGAGGATGGGGTGGATGAAAGGAGAGTCTTTCTTGGGCCTTCCTTCTTGCTTCCATGCAAGGTGGTGTGGGTCTTGGCTCCCAAGGGCATACTACAACACACCTTGTTGATTCTTTCCTTGGAAAGAATCATGAACATTAGATGCATCTCCACTCTAAGTGCCAACCTTAGATTTTCTACGAATCTCCTCACTCAAGAGTGCTCCACATATGTCAACATAGACCTATTTACCACTAGGTGCACTATCGCTAATCGTTGTGCAAAATGTATCCCATGATGATGGAAAGGTGTATAACAACAAGACTGCTTTCATTTCATTATCCATATCCATTTTTTGAGCCTATACTTATGAGAATATAGTATTAAACTCATTTAGATGAGCAGCAACATTATTTGTGTCTTTCATTAGAAGGTCATATAACTTCCTCATCAAATACACTTTATTTTTATGTCGTCTCTTTTTCATATGTATTGTATAACTTCTTCCAAAGCTCCTCTGCACTTTCACAATCTAATACTATAAAGTAAACATTATCTTCTAGGTGCAATCAAATGGTAGAACTGACCACTTCATCTAACTCATCCCAATCATCTTCATCTATGTCAACGGGCTTCTTTGAGATTCCATTTATTGGCTTCATTACCTCCTCTGAATCAGCACATCTTTAATCTGATTCTTCCATAGAACAAAATTTATGCCATCAAAGTTTTGAATCTCAAAATGGTCTTTGCCCTGCAAGTTATATCTCCTCAAAACACTTGCACTAGACCTTGATCCGCCAAACATGCCTAAGACCTCTGATGCCATGATGATAGAGGACTGAAGAGAATGATAATGGAGCTAAAAGAGTCCAAACACCATGAAGACTCAAAGAAGGATGACCAAGGGTCAAATTTTGGTAAAAAATTCAAGAGTCTTCCCAGAAAGATGAGTTAATGAATAATAATGACCAACAAAAAGGATTATGTGAGAATAAATGTGCTCACACTAATAAGTGTATCAAGGAGTAAATCAAACATTGTATAGATGATAAAACCAAAAATCTAGAAAATTTTTGCCAAAGTATCCTCTGCAAAATGAACATATGACCAGTGTCAAAATCTCATACAACTACAAGTACTGACATGTTAACCTGCATAGTGAATCACTAACTCCACTCCATATAATCAATTACCCAAAAGAAGCCAACTAGGCTTATCGAGCACCTATGAACAACTATCATACATCTCTTATGGCAAGGTTGGGTAAGACTTCCACTTGCATCACTAAGGAGAACTCGACATCTGGGTGTCTCCCAATTAAGAAAACCTCACCATGACTCTCTTTATCAAACATAAAAGGCTTTATGCAAAAATGTAACCACTATATCAATGACCACATGGATGTACATAAGGAGTATCCACAAAAGCATACACAGTGTGTATGAGCTCAACATATGTAGTAAAATAGCACCGAAAGGCTGGATTCACAGCCCAAACACTAGCCAACAACATCTACAAGTGTTTGCTAACTCTGTTGTTTAGGCTTAAGAACATACATAGACTTGTGGTGGTTGCTCCCACCACAACTAAAACTTTTCAAGAAACCTGCAGATTTACTAGTGTGGCTTGAAACGCAGCCCCAAAAGGTGAACAATTTTTGTCGAAGAAGTACAAAGAGCACTCTTCTTGATGCTCTTGGACCTGTGTAAAGAGAACTATGCATGAAAAAACTCCAAAATGGCTCCAAGAATCACCCCAAAAATGGTTCAAGACAGGCTTTGAAAGCAAAGAATGAAGCTTTGAGGGCCCAAAGCATGCTCAAGGTAATGTCCACCTTAGTCTTTCCCCTTCTTGAGTAACCACAAGAGTGTACATTAGTGGCAAGATTTTGCTAGTTAAGCGAGCTCCGAGGGGAATATCACTGGGATGAGTGACCTCCCAAGAAGTATTGGGAACCTCTGTCTTCCTCGATCATTGAGGTCCTCCCTCGCGTGTAGCCAATGATGCCAATGGTGACTTCGATGACTCGGATGACAAGGTATGCCAAGGTCTATGCCTTGGCCACCGCCTTAGGTGAAGTCTTAGGTGGGCGGATGGGTTCTCACTTTGCTCACACAATATGAAAGAATTTGCATTGAAATGTTCTAATACCACTGAAGCATTTCTATGGCAATGCACAATGGTAGACTCTCTTGCTTGAGAGTTCTACAACAATACCCTTGTTGTAGAAACCTGAACTCTGGCATCACACACAATACTCCCCACATGAGGTGCAGAATACAGAGAAAACACACACTATACAGACCATGAACATAGATTTCTTAGGTCGTACAAACGCAATCAAACTTAGAGTCTGTGGCTGACTAAGCCACTATGTTTTATTAAAGAACATATACAAAAGTGTCCAGTGGCCATTTGGCCTTTGTGACATGGACACTAATAGTAACACTAACTACATCAATTTCAACCTCTACAAATTCGCATGTCCAATTTATTTATGCCAAATCTCTATGTCTTTAATAATTCATGCACCTTTTGCAAACACGGATGCATTTATTTAAGGAAATTTCACATTTAAGGTTAACATCCTACCCACTTTGTTTCCTTTTGCAATCATTTTTATGCTTAAATATATTGAATTTTACAAGGAAGGTTGAAATGGGTTCGAGATAAGCTCTTCTAATAACACTCCCAGTAGACAAGTCCACAATATTAAATCTCTTTCTACAACCACTTGATCAATGGATCTTCAAAAAAATTATGATTACAATAAAAATGATATTGCACGTACAAATCTAGCTAATTTTGGAGAGAAGGAAGCCTCTCTTTCAATGTCAAGTTCTCTTAGCTTTGCCTTTGGTAGTTCTATCTTTTTTATCCTTATGTCCCTCTCCTCGCTTCACTCTTTCCATATGTTTGTCACAATGTCCCCCTTGAGTTGTCAAAAATTCTTTTTTGTCTCGCACAAAATCCCTTGGAATCTCAAAGTTAGGTTCCCATACTGAGTGTCTCAAGTTATCAATGGTGTTTTCTCTTAGAGGACACGATGCATAGGTCTTTATCTTCAAAGAAGACTCTAGATAAGAGTGTGTAACTCCTCCAAAAAGTAAAAGTGGTCCTTATGAAAGTCCAATCTAAATTATGATTATTCCTTGCAACCCTATTTGGCTTGATTCACTCTTTATCCTACACTGGAGTCTTTAATGATATGACTTGTTCCATGAAATATTCCACTTGTATCTTGGATCTGTATTTTTGTGATATGCTTCCAAAGACAATTGTTGAGATTCCACCATCAATTCATTACTTAAACCATGAGTGATGTCTTTGATTGAGAGATGGCCCAAGGACATCGTTACATAAACTAGTCTTGAAGATGCAACTTTTTAGGCTCAATCTTGCTAGACTTAACTTTCCCTTATCGCTATCACTTCAAACCTCAAGGGAATCACTAAATTTGGCCTATTCTTGTGCCAACAATGTCTCTACAAGGTTGAGACCTAGGCAATGGCTAGTGCTAAGCTTGATTTCAACCCTCATACATTGAGACGAGGTCTCTTGCTTTCCATTCACACATAGATTGTTGTTAACAACTTGGGATTGCAATACTTATTTCCCCAATTCCTCTTATATGTCTTTCTTTCTCCTCCATGAGGATCACTTAGTCTCAAAAGAACTTTTTTCCCTTATTTTTCCCCAAAGTGACGTCTCATTTGCGATTCTATAGGATTGTCTTGGTTTTCTTGAAACAATCATTGTGCCTTAAATTTCCGTTTTGTTTCTATGCAGTCCAACTCAAACAAATGTTTGCTTATGCACTCTTTTCCTTAGAGCAATTTATCTACATAGTCATGTTCCAAGGACATCATTTGATGACATTTGATCTTCCAACACCTTTTTTCAATGATTCTTAAGCTCTTATCTTATCCATTGGCTTTTAACTTGTTCCCCACTTGGAATACCCTCATTTTAAGCCGTGCTTCAAGAGCAATGTCTCTGGCACTCGTAGGAACATCATTTGGTGCACATAATACAAATGCCCCTTTTGTTTCATTTTCCTTATCCCCTTGTGATTTCTATCCACCCTTTGAGTGTGCTTGGCCTTTATCCGTTATGCTTTGGTCACTTTCAAGAAAAGATGTATGTGCTCAACTCAATCCTACCGATGTCTACACCAAACACATATTCTTCAATCTTTATCCCTTCCTCCTTGATTATGACATTCATGGACTCCTCTCTCGACCCCCAAATCAATAAGTCAATAGCTTAATGTCCAAACACAAGTCTTACCTCCCTAATAGTGATTCAATGATATCTCTGAGACTTGTGCTAGCAACGATGTTTAGAGCTTACCCACCTCCACCCTATCAATGGTTGTCAATGATCTAGCTCACACTCATACTCCTTGCTTCACCATCAATGATTTCTCTCTCCCTCACTTTCTATCTCAAAAGCTCTCAAAATACTCACATGATGTCTTAGATAGAAATTAACCTAGGGTCATCAATGGTTTTGAGTTTAATACAAAGTTCTTTTGCTTTTTGGTTTTTAAAGATGCGAATGTTATAAACACTCTCTAACCTACTCAAATGTTTTCCATATTTTGATGACCTAGAATGAAATCTTAATCTACTATACACTTCTTACCTATTATACCTATTGTTTAGGTTGAAGACGAAAATGAACACAACTTGTTTTTACACAAAAGCACTTCAAAAATCCAAATAAATGCTCACCAACACCTTCAACAAGGCTCTTATCACATTCTGTCAAACTTCAAGCCTTGATGTTTCTCAATTCAAGTACTCTATTCTATTCAAGTCTATGAAGACATGCCTTCTAAATGCTATCAAACTCAAGAAACAACATTTGGAGAAGAAATCAGCCCACACACATTCAAATGATATAAATTGCATATGTAGAATGTACAAAGGTACTCACACTTGATAAGTATGGGGTTGGAACACTCCAAAAACACTATGGGAGCTTCAAAAGTTGAAGGAGATGAAAGAAAATAGCCCAAGAAATAAGATGCACAAAATTCACTCTCTTGAATTCAAAAAGTGAGTTACTATTAGGATTTTTTACCTCTATACTTTTGAATGTGACTCTTTTCACATGGTTTTTTGGATTAAAAACACTTAAAAATGGTCCTAAAACTTATTTGATCATCGAAATGAGTTTCTAAGGGTTCTCACAAAATCTAGAGGGTTGGGCAAGGTCTCAAGAGGCTCAGGTACTCCTTGGCCTTTAGAAAAGTGGAGTAAAGATACACAAAACCTCATTTGTTAAGTGAAATATGTTAGTACATGACCAATGTCTACCTCTCATGATTGTATGTACTAGCGCAAATTTTGTAAGGCCCTCATTATGAGAAGAAGCCAAGTTGGCATTACCCAATTGATGGGAATCCCAACTTGCATGTTGGATAAAGGTCAAATTAAATCATCTAAGGTACTATAAGGAAAGGGAGTTACCAAAGTCAAACTCAAAAATCATTTATATTTGTTAGGTCGGTTGAACTAACCTAAACTACGTATGAGGATTATGCAAGCGATGGTTGTGCATGTTCTACCACCCATATCTAGCCATCTGTGGATGGTCACATCTCTCCATTAGCCTACACATACATGACTTCCGCACTACCGCATATATCAAATTGAGCCAACATACCTCTACCTCGTAACTCCATGTCTAGAGTAGCCTATATCACCATTTAAAATCTACCTTGAGAGCACATGGGTGGACAAGATCATCATCTTTGTACTTGTTAATAGTAGCAAGTTCTTGAAATTCTACTACATATGTTATCTTCTCTACTACTCGTCCTATGTCATATTGTGTAACTACTTTTTTACATACTATTTGAGCTATTAGGTATCTATTAGTAAAGATTACTTTTTGACCTTGCAGGTATATTTCTTTTATCACATGTTGAGTGAGTGATGGCTTCAACTTTTGGTATTGGTGCATCTTCTTTTATCACATGTTGAGTGAGTGATGGCTTCAACTTTTGGTATTGGTGCATCTGCTAATGTTATTGCTACACCAATTCACATTCCTCCACTAGAAGGAAAGCTTGATGGAACCAATTCAAAATTTTTGCAATTTCGGACTCGAGTTGCTCGATAATGCCATTATGCTAATTGGACTTGATCCAGACTCGATTCCAATGCAAGATCCATTAAATCCTAGAGTGACAATTCAATGTGATTCAAATCTTCTTTGAGCTTGGAAATGGCACAATGTAAATGCTTTATGTGCCCTTAGATCCATTAAATCCTCGCATGACAATCCAATTTTTTTATTTTCTGAGTCGGGGATGGGGGCCAAAGAGGCTAACCCGCTCAAAAGGCAGAATCTATCCGCCGCTTCATCTTTCGAAGAAGACTTATACGTGACCTTGCAACCCGAAGATTGTGGTCAACTATTCCCGAGGGATCAGTGCGGTGAGATACCCGATGCCCCGGTCACGACATTGGAGTATGGGGACTTGGAACGAATTCCTCCCCAAGCTAAACTGCCTACCCGACGTGTTCTCGAAAAAGGAACGCCGTACCCACAAGGAGCGTCAGCTCACAGGAGGAGTCCGCACACCAGTTTTGAGTCTCCCATCTCATCACTGACGATCGGTGAAACTATGCCCATAACATGAAGTACCAGAGCTCTCGCAAATTCAGCCCATTAATCGTCATTTCCCTCTGCCAAAATGTTACTTACACACCAACAAACGGGACCCAAGAGGGATCGGATGGGAGAATGACTTCCTTTCCCCAAAGGGGATCTGTGAGTTATGAAAGAGAGCTCTCATATACTTGGGTCTTTTTCTCTCATATACTTGGGTCTTTTTCTCGCATGACAATCCAATGTGATCCAGATCTTCGAGCTCGAAAAATGCACAATGTAGATGCTTTATGTGCCCTTCTTATGAGTGTAAGTGATTCTGTGCTTACTCTAGTCCAAGACACCACTAAAGCACATGAAGCTAGGGGCATATCAACTCACCAATATGAAACCAAGAATCACACTGAAATTCGAAACCTTGAGAATCAATTAGCAAATGAGTAGCACTCTACGTTGGAGAATTTGAAAGACATCATCAAGCAAATCAAACACTTACAAGATCAATTGGCTATTATGGTGTGTTGATAACACTTGAAGAACTAGCTCACAAGTGCGCTCAAATTCTTCTTGCAAAATATGATGGGCTTTTAGAAGAAGAAATGTGTTTGAAGAATAGGCAAGGTCCAAATGATGCAACAATTTTAGCAAATGCAAAGGGCGAAGGCTTTTCTAATAGTTCAAAGAAGAAATCAAAGAAGAAGTTCGTCGAACATTGTTTTTATTACAAAAATAAGGGTCACATCATTAAGACTTGCAAGAACCAAAGAGAATGAGAGAAATGGTACTCTCAAATCCACACAAGAGAATACAGAATCGACAAATAATACAAAACTTGAACTATGGGCTGCCATAGAGAAGGTATGTACATTTACCTTAATGTCTCTACAAGAACCCATCAACATAGTGGTTGGAAATAACTCCAAATGTCTAGATCAAGGGACAAGAGTCATCTCTTTTGTTATTTCCATTGGTGCTAAGAGAAAGCTATTTGATGTTTTGCATGTTCTTGCACTAAACAGAAATTATCAGTTTCATCAATGACAACATAGTCTTGAAGTACATTTCAAAAAGGATGGTTCTAAACTTTGGGTTGAATAGGTAATAATGTAGGAGGAAAGCTAACTTGTATAAGTTTAGTGCCCTTACTGCTACAGAAGATAAAGACACAAGTAGACTTTGGCATCAACATTTTGGTCATCTTGGATTTGTCGTTCTCAAAGAGATGTGAAGAAATAGGATGGTAGCATATTTTCTTGCACTTTTAAATTAGCAAGAACCATGTGAAGCTTGCATGATGGGCAAGCAACAAGGGAAGTCATTTCCAAAAGTAAGCCGTAATCAAGCTCAAACTCCTGTAGAGTTGATACATGCTGGGAGGATCTTGTGTTGGGAGGATCTCTCTACTTTTTACTGATAGTCGATGATTATAGTAGAAAGATGTGGATGTATTTTATTTAGGAGAAGGCTAATGCATTTGACAAATTTAAAATGTGGTACAACATTGTTGAAAATGAAACAATTAGAAAACTGAAGTTCTCTATTGATGGAGGAGAATTCTTATCAGCATAATTCAACTACTACAATTTATGTTCATAGAATCAAGAGGCAACTTATATGGAATCCCAATTTGCATGTTGGATGAAGGTCAAATTGGACCATCTAAGATATTGTAAGGAAAGGGAGTTACTTGCAAAGGCTATATCAAATTGAGCCTATATATACATGACTTTTACACTACCCTAGATATCAAATTGAGCCAACATACCTCTAGCTTGTAACTCAATATCGAGATTTTTCTAGATCACCATTTAAATTCTACCTTGTGAGCACACAGGTGGACAATACCATCATCTATGTACTTGTTAGTAGCTTTTAATTCTAAATATATTTATTATCTACTTTGCTATTGCTCTTGTGTTCTCTTGTGTAACTACTTTTTTACAAAATATGTACATGGAATCACCAAGAAATATGCATGTTATGACATGAGGAACCTCCTTCCCCAACTCTCTTTCCAATGATCTACTCATTGAAGCTTTACTTCAAATCTTCACGTCTTTCCTTCATCTCTGCTATTTATTGAAACATCACAACAAATATGTTAGCCATTCAAGGACTCCTATCACCTCAAAATGCCAATCATAAGCCAATGGAAGCTAGAATTTATAGTGAGTGATTTCCAAGGGTAGCAAAACGTGTGCTACTTTACAAGCCCTCACATTCAAGAAGCTCCATATATAGCGAAATGTGATTATAATGTCAAGAATATCAATGTCCCCCAATTAAATAAGTCTAAGCATGTGCAAACCTTTGCAAATGTCAAGAGTCCTAAAGTTGAAGTGTCTCTACATCTCTTCCACCAACATTTTTCTTTCCCCACGCAAGATTGATGCCCTATCTCACATAAGTACATTTAACACGCGATGTTGGATACAATGAGAAAATGGAAAAATATCGATGTCACGAGCTTGATCGTTGAGCAAATCAAACTAGCACACTATGAATGGTCAAAAAAGGAAATAGTACATGGAATCCCCTCTCTAACACAAATCATCCACACCATACTATCGAAAGTCATCAATTTTGTACCCTCCTTAAGCACTAGAATATCACCTAAGAATAGTAACCACAATCTACCAAAATGTGTCCAACGCTCCATTGAAGGAGCAAAGAAAGAAAACAAGGGGAACTGGAGGAAAGATTTTTTGACTCAGAAGATTATGGTGACCTCAAGAATAACGAGAGCAACAGATATAAAAGAAGAACTACCACAAAAAAGAACAGTATGTTGCTCAAGAAAAGAAGTAGCACAAGACTAAGATGTGGGATTCTCATCTTCAAAAGAAACACCCATAACCATCCGAATTGTTGTTGCACTAACTATTTCTTCATGTAACCTAGATGATGAGTTGCAAGGCATGCATACAATTGTTGATCAGCCATATCTAACTAGAACCCCTCTAAGATATGTAACATCAATAATATGCAAGACAATCCGAACATTTTTGCAAGTATCCACCTTGATATCAAAAGTGATACACATAATGGCATGAGCCAATGACATTATGCTAGAGATGGCCAATGGAGATTGCAATGAAAATCAATTTATGGACTTGCAATAAGAAATAATGCGCCTAAAGGTGACCCACACATTTCTCATGCAAGATACAAAGCTATTATGGTAGTTTGGCATTAAAAGACAAGAAAACATTTAAAGATTCAAGAATGCAATATATCAAGAAATCATACACTACCTCAAAGAGAAAGATGGAAATCATGAAGTTAACCACAAAAATGATGGAGAATAATCAAAAGCTTCGAAATGATAATACAAGCTTTACTTATTTGTCTAACAATGTATGAGGCAATAGCAAAGGACCTGCATCCCTTACAACAACCAAACTACGAAGAATCAATGGATGCAAGGAACAGATTAGAAGAAGAAAATAATGTGTAAGATACATTAATTGTGACACTACAAGTTAAGCTAAAAAGTTTTAGGACCAACCTTCAGCTAGTAGAGCTCCCACAACAAGTTATGCTAAGATGCATTTGAAGCACTTGAACAAGAAATATGTGGAAATGGCCCCACCATCCTCAAAGAAACTAGAAGTCGCTTAACCAGTAGAAGACTGTTGGAGCAAGTCTATGACAAGCCTAAGTATTGGCTTGAGTCTCACAAAGTCTTAGAAAAAGCTTTAAAAAGAAGACTATGTAAAGTTCACTTGTGAACTACCTCTTGTAATTTTATGAAGAGTTTACTTAATGTAAAAGTAAGAGAATCTTAAGTGGTTGAGTCCACTTGATCAAGAATGGAAAGAGGAGCCACGAATTCGTGATTTGTGGTAGGTAGAGAATCAAATCAATCATTGATTGATTGGAGAGTGATTGAGGGAAGTTAGCCTCCCAAACTCAACTATAAATAGATGGCAGTTTTAGTCGTGGTTAGAGAGACCTATGTGAAGACCTCCAAGAGCTGAGCTTTATGCCATATCAAGGTGTGATTACAAGGCACACATATGTATCAGTAAGTCCATTGTATTTTACAAGCAATATACTTCCATTTTCATGATCATTTGGGTTCATATTTCCATGTTCTTGTGAAGTGTACTACTCACTGCCATTACTCTCAGTTTTCTTAGTCAGATTGCAGAGATGGTTTCTCTGAGCTTGGTGCATCATTTTCAGTGATTTAACTTGGTAAAGTTAGCTCTATAAGTCTACTATATGCTCACAAATTTTCATGTCATTTGGATGTTGCAATCTTCAGTTATGTTCATTTGAAGTCAACAGGGTCTGTTCATCTTCACTTCTCTGTGAGGTACCCGATTTTTTCACTCACCTTGTCAGAGCCATTTCTCAGCAGTTACTTATCCAAATTCAGTGATTTAAAGCTTGTTGAATTCAGCGTACTGTCTAGTATAACGATACAAATTTCAAAATCATTGGATTCCTACATTTTGAGTTATGTTCATTTTTTTGCTCACTGGTCTCAAATTGCAGCAGCCCGTGAAAATCGGGATGATGGCATCACTTGTTAAAACTCATTCTCAGTGTGTGGTTTATTATTTTTGATGAGATTACTCTTGAAAGTTGGCTCTTTAAGCTACCTAGACTTCCCCAAGAGGAATTAAGCTAATTGCTGCTCTGCTCAGAGAATTATGTAAAACACTGGACAGGTGTATGAACCAAGAATAGCAAGTTTTCACCTCTGAGCTAACTCCAACTTATCTGTTTTGATCTATCTTTTTGAGAGTGATCTTCCAAGGTACATAGGGTGTCTAATACATCGATTGGCAAGCTAAAGGGCCCATCATATACTCTTGGAGTTCATTTGGCTGGTGTAGATCAAGGATTTTGCAACACCTCTTCATCTTCAAGCACATACCTATCCATCTCTTCACAGTGGTATCAGAGCAAGGTTGGACAACATGGCAAATGGATTTCCTTCATCAATTGACAAATTGGACAGAGGTAACTACTCAACTTGGTCATTAAGAATGGAAGCTTATCTCCAAGGTAGAAGTTTATATGGTTATGTGGCTGGAGATGAAGTTATGCCAAGTTTCAGGAACAAATGTCAACCAACACAAGAAGAGCAAGAAAGATTGAGCACATGGTGCTCCAAGGATGCACTTGCAAGGTCTTATCTCCTCAACTCTATCTCAGATTTTTTGTCGCCTCACATTAGAAGTTGTAAGACATCTCAGGAAGTGTGGGATGCACTTGAAGCTTTCTTTTCTTCAAGTACCAAAGCTAGGAAGCATCAACTATGGTTGGATTTCACAACTCTCAAGAAGGCTCCCAAATAAAATGTGACTAATTTTGTCACAAAGCTCAAGGACATAGCAGATCAGTTGGGAAGCATTGGAGAGGTAATAGATGAAGAGCAAATTATAAGGCAGGTCATCAATGGCTTGAAGGTAGATGACAAGTGGGAAGCATTCACCACAACTATGGATTTGTACATGGACATGCATGTACCTAATTTCAATACACTCATTGGACAACTACTTACTCAAGAGGCAAAGCCTATCAAAAATGGAGAAAGCTCTAAAGGTAATCAATCTTCAGCTTTATACACTGATAAAAGCAAGTCCAAAGATAACAAAGGAAAGGCAAAGAAAGTGGATGATGAAGAAGGTACATATCAAGCTAACTATGCAGGTAGAGGAAGACATGGCAGAGGTAGAGGAAGAGGAGGTAGACAAGGCAGGGGGAGATCCCAAGACTCCAACCCATGTTCTATTTATGGATTAAGTAATCATACAACTGAAAATTGCTTTAGGAATTCCAGGAATCAAAGAGGCAGAGGATACAATAGAGGAAGTTATGGCTACTCAAGAGGAAGGTTCAACAATTATCATGGCAACTACAACAACTACAATTAGTCAAACTATCAAGGAGGCTACAAAGGAAGGAGAGACTACAATAACTACACAGAAGACTCAAACAAAGAGGATTCATTATTGATCATGAACATGGCTATGCCACAAGGTAAATCTGATGAGCATGTTTTCTACATAGATTCAGGTTGTTCAAATCATGTGGCAGGAAATGTGGCACTCCTATCAGATTTAGAAGATCCAAGGGATAAGCATGAGGTACAAACAAGAGATGATACAAAACATCCTGTGGAGAAAATAGGCAATGTCAAAGCACCTGATGGAAACATCAACCTACTCAGTAAGGTACTCTATGTCCCTACCATTACAAAGAATTTGATAAGTGTTGGGCAAATAGTAGAGAAAGGTTTGCAAGTCAGGTTCACAAAAGCAAGAGCATTTGTTGAAGATCCAAGTCAAGGATTCAAAAAAATTGCAAAAGGTGAAAAGACAGGTAGATTGTTCACATTTGAATTACAGGACACTAGAAACATTGCTCTCTTTAATTATGGTAGTCATACACTCACAGAATTGGAAATATGGCACAAAAGGTTAGCACATATTGGTGAAAAGTCATTAAAGCAAATCTGCAGGGACCATGCCTCATATGGTGTCATACCCTGCAAAGCTTTACATGGTAATCTATTGACCAAATATGTGGCTGTATTTACAACCTCAGCCTCCCTAATTTGTCAAAACAACATATGATTTATAAGTGTAGTGCATGTCAATTTGGAAAGTCTCACAGGTTACCATTCATGAAGAAAGGTCATATGCATGGAGATCTCTTGGAGTTGGTTCATACAGATGTATGGGGCCTAGCAAGGAAGCTTCAATATCTGGATCAAGGTATTATGTTTCCTTTACTGATGATTGCAGCAGATGCCTCATATGGTGTCATACCCTGCAAAGCTTTACATGGTAATCTATTGACCAAATATGTGGTTGTATTTACAACCTCAGCCTCCCTAATTTGTCAAAACAACATATGATTTATAAGTGTAGTGCATGTCAATTTGGAAAGTCTCACAGGTTACCATTCATGAAGAAAGGTCATATGCATGGAGATCTCTTGGAGTTGGTTCATACAGATGTATGGGGCCTAGCAAGGAAGCTTCAATATCTGGATCAAGGTATTATGTTTCCTTTACTGATGATTGCAGCAGATGCCTCATATGGTGTCATACCCTGCAAAGCTTTACATGGTAATCTATTGACCAAATATGTGGTTGTATTTACAACCTCAACCTCCCTAATTTGCCAAAACAACATATGATTTATAAGTGTAGTGCATGTCAATTTGGAAAGTCTCAGAGGTTACCATTCATGAAGAAAGGTCATATGCATGGAGATCTCTTGGAGTTGGTTCATACAAATGTATGGGGCCTAGCAAGGAAGCTTCAATATCTGGATCAAGGTATTATGTTTCCTTTATTGATGATTGCAGCAGATGGACTATCCTATTCTTTATGAAACACAAAGATGAAGTTTTTTCATGTTTCAAAAGATATTTGGCTCTTGTGGAGAATCAAACAGGTAAATCACTAAAAAGGCTAAGGTCAAATGGAGGGGGAGAATACTTCTCCCATGATTTTGATTCTTTTCTTCAAGAAAGAGGAAACAAAAGAGAGGTAACTACAAGGTACACTCCTGAGCAAAATGGAGTGGCAGAAAGGAGGAATAGGACAATTGTTGAAGCTGCAAGGTCTATGTTAAATGAAAAGCATTTACCTAATTACTTATGGACTGAGGATGTATCTACAGCCACTTACTTGATTAACAGGTTGCTGACTCCATATGAGGCTTGGAATGGAAGAAGACCAAGCTTAGATCATTGTAAAATTTTTGGATGTATTGCTTTTGCTCATGTTCCTTCACAGGTTAGAGGCAAGATGGATCCAAAGGCAAAAAAGTGTGTATTTATTGGATATGACAACAATCAAAAGGGCTACAGGTTATACAACCCTACCAACAAAGGATTCTTGGTAAGCAAAGATGTAGTTTTTGATGAGAACAATTCATGGTATGAAGATTCATGGAGGAAGGTCAATTTACCATATGATCTTGAAGAAGATTTTCCAAAGCTTGGTAGAGAACAACCAAAGATTGAAGAACAAGACACCTCAGAGGATGATGAAGAATCTCAAATGGAAAAGATCAAAGCATGGAAGTCTAAAGGTAAAGCAAAATTGCAGGAACTTGGACATGAGGCAGAAACATCACATCATGGCCTAAGAAGATCTATGAGGGAAAAGAAAAAACCAGAAAGGTATGGGTTTGACAACTCATTAGTAACTAAACATTCTATCTACATAGCACAGGACATAAACCAAGAGGAGCCATCATCATTTGAAGAGGCCAAAGCAAAAACAGAATAGAAGCATGCAATGAAGGAAGAGATTGAAGCACTTGAGGAAAAAAACACTTGGGATTTGGTGCCCAAGACTTCATCCATGAAGGTAATAGGCTCAAGATGGGTCTATAAACTCAAGAAGAATTCTAACGGTTCCATTAACAGGTATAAGGAAAGGCTTGTAGCAAAAGGCTTTGCACAAACTCAGGGAATTGATTATGAGGAGACTTTCTCTCTTATGGCAAAGATGCCTACTATTAGGGTTTTGCTTAGTATTGCCTCTTCCAAGAATTGGAAGATACTTCAACTAGATGTAAAGAATGCATTCTTGAATGGTTGGATAACAGAAGAGGTATATATGGCACAACCACCTGGTTTTGAGAATCAAGTTTATCCTGATTATGTGTGTAAACTTAACAAAGCATTGTATGGTCTCAAGCAAGCTCCAAGAGCTTGGAATTTCAGGCTTGTTTCATTCTTGCAGGACAAAGGCTTTCAACCAAGCAAGGCAGATCCTTCACTCTTTATTAAAAATTTTGAGGTCATCTACTTATGTGTATATGTAGATGATATTATATTGAAAGGAAATGATGTAGATGGTATGAAGAAGATCAAAGATCAGATGAGAGAAGAGTTCAAGATAAGTGATTTGGGTTCACTTACCTACTTCCTAGGCTTGGAAGTTGTCTACAAAGATCATGGTTTGTTTCTCACTCAAAGAAAGTACATTAAGGACATGTTGGCAAAATTCAAGATGCAAGATTGTAAGATTGCAGGTATTCCAATGGAGGTCAATCACAAATTGAGCTCACATGAAGGTGAACTCATAGAGGACATCACATCATATCAAAGTCTAGTGGGTAGTCTCAACTATGCCACATTGACAAGAGTAGATATATGTTACAGTGTGAGTGTGCTAAGCCAATTTATGCACACACCAAGGAAACCACATATGGATGCTTCCAAAAGGATTCTCAAGTATCTCAAAGGAACCATAAATGAAGGACTTTATTATCCTTATGTATTTGATTTGGGTTTAAAGCTATTTTCTGATGCAAATTGGGCTGGCTCCAAGGAAGATAGAAGGAGCACTTCAGGTTATCTTACCTTTGCAGGTTCAAAGCTTATCTCATGGTCATCCAAGAAGCAACCCACAGTTGCTCTCTCTTCTACTGAAGCTGAATACAGAGGTCTTGCCATAGCTACACAAGAAGCTATGTGGATGAAGACATTATTCAAAGATCTTGGATTGGAGTTTGGAACTCCAACTATTTTTGGTGACAATATGAGTTCTATTCATTTGGCCGCTAATCCTATTTTTCATGCAAGGACTAAACATATTGAAGTTCATTATCACTATGTACGAGAGAAGGTTCTAAGCAAAGAGATTCAAATATCATATGTGTCCACTCATCAACAATGTGCAGATATTCTAACCAAAGCATTGGATGATACAAAGCTTTGCAAATTCAAGGCTATGATTGGTCTACAAGTAATCTTGGAAGATTGAAGACCTCAAGCATACTTGGCTTGAGGGGGAGCTGTTGGAGCAAGTCTATGACAAGCCTAAGTATTGGCTTGAGTCTCACAAAGTCTTAGAAAAAGCTTTAAAAAGAAGACTATGTAAAGTTCACTTGTGAACTACCTCTTGTAATTTTTTGAAGAGTTTACTTAATGTAAAAGTAAGAGAATCTTAAGTGGTTGAGTCCACTTGATCAAGAATGGAAAGAGGAGCCACGAATTCGTGATTTATGGTAGATAGAGAATCAAATCAATCATTGATTGATTGGAGAGTGATTGAGGGAAGTTAGCCTCCCAAACTCAACTATAAATAGATGGCAGTTTTAGTCGTGGTTAGAGAGACCTATGTGAAGACCTCCAAGAGCTGAGCTTTATGCCATATCAAGGTGTGATTACAAGGCACACATATGTATCAGTAAGTCCATTGTATTTTACAAGCAATATACTTTCATTTTCATGATCATTTGGGTTCATATTTCCATGTTCTTGTGAAGTGTACTACTCACTGCCATTACTCTCAGTTTTCTCAGTCAGATTGAGTCAGATTGCAGAGATGGTTTCTCTGAGCTTGGTGCATCATTTTTAGTGATTTAACTTGGTAAAGTTAGCTCTATAAGTCTACTATATGCTCACAAATTTTCATGTCGTTTGGATGTTGCAATCTTCAATTATGTTCATTTGAAGTCAACAGGGTCTGTTCATCTTCACTTCTCTGTGAGGTACCCGAATTTTTCACTCACCTTGTCAAAGCCATTTCTGAGTGGTTACTTATTCAAATTCAATGATTTAAAGCTTGTTGAATTCAACGTACTTTCTAGTATAACCATACAAATTTTCATAATCATTAGATTCCTACATTTTGAGTTATGTTCATTTTTCTGCTCATTGGTCTCAAACTGTAGCAGCCCTTGAAAATCAGGATGATGGCATCACTTGTTAAAACTCATTCTGTGTGTGGTTTATTATTTTTGATGAGATTACTCTTGAAAGTTAACTCTTTAAGCTACCTAGACTTCCCCAAGAGGAATTAAGCTAATTGCTGCTGTGCTCAGAGAATTATGTAAAACACTGGACAAGTGTATGAACCAAGAATAGCAAGTTTTCACCTCTGAGCTAACTCCAACTTATCTATTTTGATCTATTTTTTTTAGAGTGATCTTCCAAGGTACATAGGGTGTCTAATACATCCATTGGCAAGCTAAAAGGGCCCACCATATACTCCTAGAGTTCATTTGGCTGGTGTAGATCAAGGATTTTGCAACACCTCTTCATCTTCAAACACATACCTATCCATCTCTTCACAAGACACATTATCACAACCGGAGTGATTAATAGAAGAAGTTGAAACCACAAGTGAAGGATACATCCGAGATCTAGCAATGAGTCATTAGGGACAAGAATTAAGGTACCAAGTAATCCAAGAGTGATGTGTTAAATTTGATTAGGCAATTATTGACTCAAACATACTCATCATGGGAGAGAGCATGACCTAACTACCATCAAGACAAACACTCAAAGAATCTTCAATGCTAAAAACAAATTATGGTCAAATCACACTAGAGTAGAAGATTATGGAAGGCACACACCCAATAAACACCCTAGTGACAAGCAAATTTCCTACAAAAAACTCCCTCTTCAAGGAATCTTTTGGAAAGCACCAAAGTATCACATATTGTCCTCTTGCTAAAATGGATTTGATGCAATATCACAAGAGTGAACAAGAAAGCAAGGAGCTAGTGGTTCAACTTCCCATTCATTAACAAGCTACTAGGCATGCATCAACCAACAAAGGCATATATGCTCGAAGCTTTTACTCATTGCATATGTTTCCGAAGAAATATCCCAAACCCTACTTTTATTAAGCTAAGGAAAATCTTTTGTGTAATGGAGATATGCTTTATAGCTTTCAAACGGACAATCTATCCTTAATTAAATCAACAAGGATTGAGATATGACAATAAACCATTGGTATTTAATTTTAGAGAATCTTTGGATTCGTAGATATTAATGGCTTGTTTTGACAAGTTAAAATGTCTTCCAAGCCACTATCTTCCAAACGAGTTCCTCCAAGCCACATTAAGAAATATTTTGGAAAATTAATTCCACATTACAAGGAAAACTTGTGGCTTTTGAGATAATGCAATATCAATCAAACCTCCAACCACAACCAAAAATACCATCATAAATATACAAGGACCACAAACAAAATTAGCCATAAAATGTATATTAAATCGCATGAAAGATATGCACATATTATCAAAGAGCACTAACTTAAACATGACTTGAGTATTATGAATGATGATGATCTCTAGGAAGAGAGAAGTGTTATGCATATCTACCAATGAAGACACTCTAAAAGACACTGAAGGAGTGGTTCAAAGAGCTAAAGGAGACTACCTTGATGCCGAAAAAAAAGTAAAAATTCTTGTAAATCCACACAACCTTTTTGCCTAGCTTAGGTTTGATACCATTTTCACAAAATTAATTCATTTTTGTTTTTCTTGAGAGTTGGAAAATGCCCAAACATATGTACATCTTTGGTAGTCAGTTTGGTCCTAATGGACTAGTGACACAATTCAACTTAGAGCAAATAACTATTCCTAATTACCTTGGTCATTTTGGTGCAAAATCGACAACTCAAAATTGAATACAACTCAATGAGAGCCCACTTTTAAAAACCTCTTTGCTCATTAATGAAAGGAACCCTCCTGAATTCTTTGTTTTTCTTCTCCATTATTCTCTCACTCCATAACTCCATTGCACTCTCTTGAGTGAGGATTGTGTGTCCCAAAGATATATGTAAGTTCCAAAACCTCTTCCCAAAGCATTATAAGCATCGCCCCAAAGGTATATGTAGGTGTGAAGTTAGAAGCATTGTCTACTTTTGAGGTATGGAAAGAGGTAATTGCAACTCCCAAAAGCACACGAACAAGTTGAGAAGAAGCAATATCATTCAATGGTTAGGAGATGTTTCCTGTTAAACTATTGTAGTTTCTTACTTAGAAGTTCACTCCTCTTTAATGAATTTGAGCATTCCTTTTTGGACTTTAGGACTAGAACAATTAGGTACTCATATTGACAATAAGTATTTGTCTTTCCAACCACTAGAAGTCAGCAAATATACTTTCTTTCAAGCTTTGGAATCTCTAGACCAACAAAGATCAAGAACATCTAATGCAATGTGCCTATAGTGAAGAAATATATATATATATATATATATATATATATATATATATATATATATATATATATATATATATATATATCTCATTTTCATTGTCATCGAAAATACAACATTGGAATGATTATAAGGGCAAGCATAACTCGTGCTCAACACGGTTACATTGATTAGCTTAAGAAAATCCTTGTAAAATCACTAAAACTCTATTTATAATATGCTTCCTAAATTATAACACATTAAAGGAACTAAATCATGATATTTCGATCACATGTACATTATATATATCCACCAACAAACACCTAGGAACATAAATGATCAACACAACACCAACATACAATTTTATTACTAGAAAAACATTATTTGGATGTTAGAATGAAAACAACATATCATGGAAGCTTGAAAGAGATTGGGGCTAATACAAGAGCATCCAAAGCAAAAGAATGGAGTGAAGGGAGGATAGGAGAAAATGAGAAATCTAATTGTGGCATAAAAGGTAGATAAGAGTGGGAGTTCTCAAGTGGATGGAAATGAGCAAAGAATAGCTGAGAGATGGGTGAGCACTTTATCATAACTTTATAGTAAAAACCTCGTGATTTTCCCCTTTTATCCTTCACTAACCTTTCCATCTCTGTTCTATTAATACCAACTCTAGAGTGCTTGTTATCTCACCATTGAGGATTAGAAGAGATTGCAAGATTTAAAACTTTAGGATTCGTTTGAGCTTGTTGGTCACCCAAAACATGATCAAACATGCACTTGACAGATTGTGACATGAGCGAGAAACTTCATTGACAATCTTAGGTTTCCACTTTGATAAACTTCATATGAGTTATCACATCTGCAATTTGACATGAACAAGGAACTTCCAAGTGATAATTTTATATTCCCGCTCTGGGAATAACTTGGTAAGAGTTTTAGTGTCCACACTTAGCTATACTAGTATTCCCCTAAAGAATATGATAACTTTTATTGTTTAATTAAAACTCAACCTTATTTAGAAGTTTCTTCACTTGTCTACAATATTCCTTATTTTGAGCAACTTTTCAGTTTTAAATGATAATCATTAGATCTTCATAAATTACATCTGCTAGTGACAAAAACCAAACATGTTGATGGTACTGTCATAAAATATGTCATTTAGAGGCTACTATGTTGAGAGGAATTGTAAGCAGAATTTACTAAAATGAATCAAATTCGTACTTGAACTTCTTGAGTAGCATAGCTCTAGAATGTGTCCTCCATGACTTATAGACTTATTAAGCTTAAATTGCCCATCCATGCAGAAATTATACAAAACAAAAGAGTTTAACCAAGTACCTAATGCTTAAAGAAAGATGCTCAAAAGTTGAAGGTAAATTTGAGAGTCACACTCATTCACTATCTTTTTAAATAATCCATGTAGCCCCTCCGTATACATGTAGATTATACAAAACAAAGAAGTTTAGCCAAGTACCTAATGCTTTTAACAAAGATGCCCAGAAGTTGGAAGTAAGTTTTAGACTCACTCGTTCACTATCCTTCTAAATAATTCATGTAGCCAAAATACTCATGGAAGAGAAAATATTTCTTATTACAGTCAAATAAGCACTTGATTAGGTAGTCTACTTTGATTATGTAGTACTATGGGTCATTTCTGTCGCCAAGTCCATCCTGACATTTCCGATAGCATTAGAGGGATACAAGTGGCTAGAGTTGACCAAGAATCAGAATTCTTTTGGCTTTGCTAGATTTAACAAAGAACAAAGATTCTTTTGATTTTGCTTCAAGTACTTCCTTACATGTGACTTGAGATATTTCCAAAGGTAGACATCTCGTTGTGCTTTGATATGAATTTTAACAAAGTCTACAGAGATATTGAATGTGTATTATCTCATTGTCAAGCACATATAATTGTTCTTCAGTAGACATTGAAATAATTTCAAGTTACTTCCATTAGCACGAGTCATGTACCCTCTTAGGACTCATCAGCAACCCCTTTATGGCACCTAAAACAACTTACCTGGTGGGTAGATGACTACACAATGGTTTATTTCATCCACCCTTAACATTCTCGAACCAAAAGTATCTGCCTAGATCCACCTTGCTCAAGCCAAAATAACAATGCTGAAGATCACCCTGCTTATGCAAAAAAAGAACCTTAGTTAAAGGACACTTTTCTCAGCAGTAACATTAGATGGGTAGAAATGTCTTAAACATCACAAACATCCCAGACAGTTGTCCAGAAGCAGTCGGTCTCCTAACCTCAGATCAGAAAGCTTGTCAGGTAAATTATTTGTACTCAAAATTTACCATTAACATTATGAAACAAGATGTGATGCACTCTGCTCAGCGAAATACAATTCTATCTATAATGCTAAAACAATATTCTTAACATATAAACACAGCCACGAGCAGGAAGACATCTTAATACATGAACCTCAAATATATAACATGGAAAAACCAGTGTATGATATACATGCGTATACAATCCAACTTTCTGATTTCAAATTTATTAAACCAACTAAAGCATTTTTTCACTGATGGAGCCACAGTACTGACTACGCTTGCATAAAAAAACAGGAATCTTCTTATAGGATTTTTAGATTATTCTGGAGATAGATGAATCCCTGGCTAATAAAATCAGAGAAACAACTCCATCTGTTTTACAGATTTAAAGAGCAAGCTGGGTAAAAGATGACACATCTCCATAATAGATTTGGCAGCCTTCTCCAAGAAATTTGGTTTTCACTCAGAGATGATGCGAAGTTTGCAAATGTGCTTAAATAAACAGTTTAACTACAGCTAAAACGTGCAGCACAAACAAAGAAAATTCAACTGAACGTTTAAAAGTTGTATTAACCCATCAGAGGTCATTCAATCGCAAGAAAAACTACTGATTACATAAGGCATATCACGGAATACCAAGTTCGTTTCAACTTGTACTACAACTTCAATACCTGCACTTCAAATCTTACCTACAAGATCCTACACAATTTAAAACCATAATTCAAAAGAGAATTGATAAATCTAGTTGCATAGAAAACTATATCCATGCACAATATCGTACAAAATACACAGCAGGTTCAGTTAGCATATGTGGTGGTGAGATACAAGATTGATGATAGAATCATTTGGCACCAGCATACTGCTTCCCAATTACTAACGCCAATCACAGTTTTTTATGTACAGCAGAATCAGACTATATTTATTATATGATGCATTCTCTATATTGAAACTGAAGCATCAAAAACATACTTAGAACACCTAAAACTAGTACAAGTGCTGTGCTGCTTTAACTTGGCTTTAGAGATCTGCCAAGCGAATCCTATAGAGCTCGTATCACTGCCTGGTAATCTTCATCACAAACATCCGTATAGAAGAACCCAATCTGTCATGAAACGTAATCTTTAATAGAAACCATTATATACATACACAATATAGGCATAATCATTGGATTGAATAATAAATAACCAAGTTATTCCAGCTAGTTCTTTTAGTAAGAAGCATCCACATGCACTAAAGTTTCACAAAAACTCGTACAAACAATCACGATTAAAAAAAACTCAGAGCAAACATGAACACCCAAATATACTGGATTCTAATCACAATGAAGACTATTTCCAAACTTGTAAAAGAAAAACTTCAGAAGAGGGTATTCAATCGACTGAAACATCTGCCAACCCATCCACACAAAGCAAATCTTTCAAGTTATGCTCAAACACTGAACAGAGAACTTTCCCACTTTGATTAGCACATACTAACAAACAATTGCTACTGTGCCACAAACCGGATGATGTAAGTCATGAGTCACCTCCATACTACACCATACGCACAGAGCATGAAACAAGTACACGATCATTTATCTTTCGTACATCTATAAACAACATCAACGGATGTCAATTGCAAGTTTATTTTCTCAGTGTAACCCCAACAATTGTAAAGCTATATGCCTTAACCACCAATAATTACTCTATCTCTCCCTTACTCTGCCTGTAACTTCTGCGATTATAAAACTTCAACAAAAGAATAATGAGACTTGCAATCACAATCAGAATTTCAACAGCCATTGCAGAAAACAATTTTAACTAATGCGATTCAGATGTTGGAGCACCACACAAATGAGAAGGATAAACGTAAGATCATCCCTCTCAACAGTAATCGGCCACTCCATGCAAATAGCCTGCTTTGCCACAGGTTTTGAACCCAAATGCGTGCAATCAAGTCTTCGATGCGTGGCAAAGGTATTCACAGCCATTGAATTCTTCCTACACGTATATGTCGTACTACATGGTCTCCTAAGCGACTGTGCCACAGCACACAAGCAAAGGTCCCAGCTTTGGACCATAACAGAGACGGGGATCCTCTGAAATGACTTTCCCAGTCCTTTGGCAGCATAGCACCGGCTGTACTCTCCCCTGTCAATGAGTATGAGAGCATTTGCTTCCATCTCTATTTCGCGTTTTTTTCTTGTGATGCTACGAAAATAGTACTTTCTATTGCAATTGAACTGTAGGAGCACCACAGAAATGAGGAGGATAAACATAGTATCATCCCTCCCAACAGCAATCAGCCACTCCATGCACACAGCCTACTTTGCCACAGGTTTTGAACCCGGATGCGTGCAATCAAGCAACCAAGTCTTCGATGTGTGGCGAAGGTAAAACATCCATTGAAATTTTCCTACATACATATGCGTACTACATGATCTCCTAACCTAACTGTGCCGCAGTATACGAGCATTAATCCCAGCTAGACCACGACAGGCAGAGATAGAGATCCTCAATGGTCTTGGGACTTCCCGGCCACGTATCTCTTCCCTTTGACAGGAACAGCACCAGCTTACTCTCCACTGTGAATGAAAATGAGAGATTTGCCTCCATCTCTACTTCGCGTCTTCTTCACCTTCTGAAAGGTGTGTTGCTATATATTTCTTGCTACCACACAGTCACGGAGGTGTTTTATCTGCTGTGTGAAAATTCAGCTTATGTTTCATCAACTACCTCCTTGCGGCATGTTCCCTAATCGTAGTTTAGGTCTCCACGATCCTCCAAAGTGATGTTGTTCTAATTCTCACCTACATTAGGAGTAGAGCACCAATTTCAGGTACACACTCATCAACACCTCATTAAGCCTACTTTGGTAAGAAACAAGACCTTTTCCATTTGAGTTCTACATGTTATATGCACATGCCTAGTGAGTACAATTCTAGGATAAAAACATGCATCATTTAGGGTAGAGAGGTGAACAAAAATGTTATATGTGCTACAAGCCCAAGACAAAGGAGCTTGGGATATATTGCTTATGATGTTCGATGAACTTTCTTTTAAAAGGAAGGTCATTGAGGTCTAATCTCTCGATGATGGAAAGTAATTGAAAAACTAGAGTTTCTAATTCCCCCAAGTAGAATTTGTAAACACTAATCCTCTTCAAGCTACCAGATGCTCCTTGATGACATGGTTCCTCAATTGTTTCCATCTCCTATCCAGTATACTATTTGGTAAATGATTTCCACTATCATTTTCATGCAAAGAAACAATACCATGTATTATATTATCCTCCTTAGAAATATATCTTCTAAGTATTGACATGAAAAATTGAATGAAATCTACAATCTAGAGGAAGCTCTAGTATGTATGCAACATCACTAAAGTTATATTAGATGCCCAAGCCAAGAAGTTGGTGTGAACCTCTTATTCAAAGGGTAGCACATGATTACCAAGTGGCAATCATGTGAACTACCACTTGGATAGGTTGCATGGACAAAGAGGAAATTTTATGAGTATAGTCACGTGTCTAGGAGGAACAAACTTGAATCTCTCATGCATGCAAACTTTGCTAGTCATCTTCAAGCACGGCATTGGTATCAGAGCAAGCCATCCATGAACATCCATATTTGAATTTATATCAACGGAGCATCCATACACACACGAGCATGTGCAAGAAGGAGACAGAGAAGGCACCCATGTGAAGGCAGAAGCCCAGGGCTCTCCTTCCTCCTTGAAGGTGAGAGTGTCAAAGGGAAGCTCTCCATTATATATAGCCCATTGATAGATCCACTATCCCATGTTGGATTTTGCTATCTACAAGCAAGCTCCATCAAGGGAGAACGAAGATATTAGCACGACATTAAAGCTTGCATAAGGGAGTTAACCAAAATTGATTTCTTCAATTTTCCACGGCTATTTTGAAGACCTTTTCTTCTAGAGAGGAGGGATAAAGAAATTACACGGGCTCTCTGGAGTAGATATTTTCAAAATTGGTGCATGCATCATTTTGTGGAATTTTGAGAGCTCCAAAGCGACTCCCTCGGCAAGATTCGTCTCTACATCATTTAATCCAACCCACAATGGCATGGCCAAATTCAACAAGGCATTTCTCTTTCCTCAAAGATCGAATTTTCTGATTGTTGTTGGAGCTTGAAGCTTATCTTACAAGCTTTTTGAGAACACCAAGAACACAACATTTGGACAATTTCTTGTAGTTCAACGATTCTCTAAAATTTCTTTGCAAATTTTAGGTACATGTTCTAGAGCCTCATTTACTTGGCAATTTTGAAGACTTGATTATATTTTTTATGCTTCTTTAGGCTTCTACAATTCAGTGGGACATTTTGAATTATTTTTGGGACTAGCAAGGAGCAAGATCAGAGGCAAAATGCTTGGGATATCACTTCAAACTTGCATGCAAAGCTTTGGAGATCATTAGGAAAGTGTTATTGAGTTATTTCTTTCATTTTGGGTACTTTATTTGCTTCTTTTAGTTTTAGTTTCAATAAGTATTTTTCAAAATGTAAACTTAAGATATGAAAACTATTTAGAAACCATTAGAAAGTCTTCAATACTTATAGCAACAAAAAAACTAGAAAAGCTAGAAAAAGCTCAAGAACTAGAAATGGAAGATGTTGAAGAAGAGGTGGCTTTGTATGATGAGTTTATTACTCATTCTCAACATCATGATCTTCTTGATAGGACAAACAAATTAGATTTTGGCTTAGGGAGCATGACCTCGACTTTTGAACGATTGAAAACCCAAATCATCACTCTTGAAACTCATATTAGCTCTTTTGGTCACAAATCAAGAACATGATGAAGGGCTTTGGTGTGCAGAACAAGAGGAGGAAGGAGGAAATGGAGGGAGAGAGAAGAGAGGAAAGACACGCGGATATGCGTGGGAGCCTCGAAACCCACATAATGATCTCTCTTGAAGCAATGCTCTATATATGATGTATATATATGAATATGGGAGTAAGGTCACATGACCCTTACATCCCCAACAATCTCCCACTTAAGGGTCAATGTGACCATAAGTGGAAAAATATACAAAGAATGATGTAGGACTATACAATAATGTACAGGAAGAGTCCGGATCTCTACCCATACCAGATCAGCCTACACCAACTGCCTCAAACAAGGTGTATCCATGCACCTCAAACTGCTCTAGACTCATATCGATAAGAGTCGAGCTCACATCTGACTAATGCAAGAACTGACGAAGTTCTTGCAAAGCTCCCACTCGCTCTATGCCTATGTCAATCATCGAACGACTGACAACTCCAAGTGCAAATGCTCCAATAGCAACTGCAATGTCTGGTCTCGAGCATAACAACTCGTACATCAGACTCCCGAATGCTGACGAAACATGTGCTATCGTGGCTAACCTAAGCATGTTAGCCATGCATCTATCCAAGGCATCCAAAGCACCATCATCAAGACCAACATGTCCTGATATATGTGTGTCAATATCTGGCATGAGCGAATCCAAGAATGACTGCATAACTGCTGACTCCTCAGCATCTAAATCAGCCATGCTCACAACCAAGGATGTATCTAGCTGTGCATCATGAGAGCTAGTATGCTCTGCCATACACTGTGTATCATGAGAGCAATCCTGCTCTACCACACCAAGTGTATGATCATGCTCCACATGAGCTAACTGCACAACATCAACACCAAGGTCAAACTGATGATCACACTCTAATTGAGTATCATCATAATGCTCTATATGAGCATCCAGATCATGCTCTAAAGCATCCAACTGATCATCCAAAGTGTGCTCCAAATGAACATCCATATGATCAACAAAACCATGCTCCATAGAAGCATCATGAGCATCCAAAACATGCTCTACATGTGCATCCATCTGAGCATCTGAATCCTGCCATACATGTGCATCATGAATGTCAATAGACCTATCTGTAGGTAGACAAAATGAGACATGACGAGTCTCACATTGCACATAAGGCTGAACTCCCACTGAGACGAGACTGTCTCTCACATGAAGTACCTGCAGTGGATACATGTGCCCAATCCTGGCACCTCTAACAAGCGTAAGCTGTCCCAACTGCAACTGAAAATGCTGCTCACCAAGGAATGCATAATATTTGCTCTCCTGTAACTGGCTAACTGAAATCAAGCTCATAGGGAATGAAGGCACATAGCGTACATGTCTGAGTATAAGTGATGCTCCACTAGGTAGCATAAGGTATACATCTCCTGCACCCTCAATGTCATATGTCGTACCATCAGGCATGTGCACACATCCACGACTCTCACCTGAGAATCGACAAAACCACTCACTATATGGAGTAACATGAAAAGTGGCTAATGCATCAAGCAACCAAGCCATATGTGTGCTATCCAATGAACAAGAGGAATCATGAGATGAACTATAGGAGAAAGTGATATCATCATCACTAGCATAATCAACTACCATAGAATCTCCTGAAACCACTACCTGACCTGCATCACGTGCATATCTCTGACGTCGTCGTCGCATCCGCCTGAAGCAACGTCGTCGAGTATGGCCATCACGGCCACAGTGCCAACATCGAAGTCGTCGATGTGATCTATGTCTCACATGAGTCAATGGACTCGCATACATATCATGTAGTCTCTCCCATAATGCACTACTCGTCTCCTCATACATAACAGACTCATATATAGAATCCACAAGCTGTAATCGGATAGTGGAGCTGGCCAATGCATCCATATCCATCCATACGTGATCGGGCATGTCACGAGGCCTCTGTGCATCTCTATGCACATACATGTGTAACCCTGCACGAACCAATGTATGCCACATCTGAGCTTTCCATCTCGGAAAGTCAGTGCCATCAAATCGAGAAGACACCATGCTGGAAATCCAAGACTAGCAATGTAACAAGAGACTGGAACAATACTCTATCCTCAATAGGATCACGTCTGCATATCCATATGCATAACTCATATCATAAATGTCTCGCTGGAGAAGGAACCATGTGAACAACCTGTCACATAACCATAGCATGCACATAAAACCATGAGCATAAGCCTGCTCACCAAGTCTCCAAACTGACTAAGTAGATGTGAAAGAATCCTGGGAAAAATTCGACAGAGTATCCCCTGTAAACTGAGCAATCAAACAATATAACCAATATCAAAAGAACAATGAGTAATCTGTCACCACCTGTCACTGATGTAATCAAGGATAATGGCGAATATATATGCCCATAAACTAATGGCAATACACGCCAATACAATGGCAATACAACTCCCACTCAAGAATAAATCCTGCAAGATGGTCCAACCTGTCACAAATAACCTGTGACCAAGTCCAAGTGAATGGAGATAGACAATGATCCAAAGCTATCGCACAAGCTTCAAGATCCACTAGAGCTCCTTTCTAGCATAAAAGCCGATGAAATTTCGGCAGCATCTCCTCTGTAAAATGGACTCTAGAACCAAAATAACCATGTGGGAATCACCATCCACATAAGCCAAGAATCACACTGGCAAATATATATCAATCAATGACCAAATGCTAATAACGGTGACAAACAAACGTGTAACTGAGGCTCCAATCTGGATCATGTACCTGGAAAGAAAACAAAAGATACAAGTACCAAACAAGATCCAAAATCAACTCTCACAAAAGTATGTGCAACCGGCAAGTAAATCCATAACCAAGTGGCATAAGCAAGATGTAGACCACAATGCCACTATACATCCATGATCGAACTCATGATGATATAAACCTCAAAAAGAGTATACCACAATGTCATCTTACATGCCAAACATGTAACAAGATCATGATCTACTCTCATATGGAGGAGCTAACACAATGATCATACATGTACAATGTCTTGAAGCTCTGAAAATAAGAGATTGCACACCATAAATTCTCTCTCAAAGAAGTTCCAAAGCAAATTCAACCTCCAAGTGGAATTAGGGTTGTTTGGGCAAAACTGTACTGCTCTGCGTTTTGCTGTTTCTGAGGTGATAACCTCTGAATCTGAACTTTTGGTCTTCAGCAAACTTGAAGATACACTTCTTGGCTACGTAACGACATAAAGAACACCTCAATCAGAGGTGTATAGCTCAAGATATGCTCAAAACAAGCACCTGCTGTCAATTTCACTTTCACTTGCAACAGTACTGCTCTGTACTCTGCAATTTCGGCAACCTAAAACTTAGAATCTGGATCTGAGTTCTTCTGCAAAGTTGTAGCTATCTTTCCAAGCTACGAGCAACAAGTTGAATCATCGCATTCCGAGCTGTAGAACTCAAGTTATGACAAAAAAACCGACCTGCTGTTCTACTCAATGTAGATTCGCCTTCTATAATTTTCTGTGTCTTTCGAATTTTCGGCACTTCAGAAGTCCGAACCAGATTCTGCGCCCTTCTGTGAAATTGTAGCTCTTTGTGTTAACTACGCACAGAACTTTAAAACGCGTCAATCCGAGCTTCTTAGCTCGAGTTATGACCGAAATACTGAACAGCTGTCAAGAGATGCCGACCTGCACTTCTACCTCTTCTCACCTAAGCTTCCATTGAAGCTTCTTGCACACCAGCCTTCAGCATGCTCTGATACCAATGAAGGGCTTTGGTGTGCAGAACAAGAGGAGGAAGGAGGAAATGGAGGGAGAGAGAAGAGAGGAAAGACGCGCGGATATGCGTGGGAGCCTCGAAACCCACATAATGATCTCTCTTGAAGCAATGCTCTATATATGATGTATATATATGAATATGGGAGTAAGGTCACATGACCCTTACATCCCCAACGCATGATAAAGAAGCTTCCCGTGAAACTTATGTTATGGTAATTAGGAGAGAAGCTACACCTCTTAGTACTTTGAAAAATAATCCTAGGGATACAAATTTTCTTAAAGACCTAAAGCCACCACAATTATGGGGGATGATAGAGATAGGAACAAAGTGGATAAAGGAAGATGACTCTATGTGATTGTGTATTTATTATAGGGAATTAAATAAGGTAACTATTAAAAATATTTTTCTAGGCATATTTTTCCAATGCCTAGATTGGATTATCTATTTGATCAGTTACATCAAAATCATTATTTTATTAAGCTTCATTTATGATCAGGATATCACTAGATTAGGATAAAAGTAGCATATGTGCTACCCTTTCTTCTTTGCACACAGAAATCATTTGAATGTGGGGCCCAGATGAAGATGTTTGGTTCTTAGGACAACAACTAGTATAGTGGTCTCTGGCCTCTGGGCAGTTCCTGCAAGGAGGGGCATTTTCTGGGAGAGTGCACCTACTTTGATAGTGCCCACATTCTCCACATCTGAAACAAATAATTGGCCTCCTTGGCCCATTTCCAAAGTTATCCCTCTGTCTAGGGTTGTAATTGTTACCTTGATTGAGTGCAGCCGCCATCGTGTTTGCTGGTGGTAGGGGTCCTCCTTGTGTCCAATATGTTGTTGCAGGCATTCCCCTTGATTGGCATTCCTGGGCCTCATGGCCAGCTTTCTTGCATAGCTGACAAGTCACACCTAACAGAGGACATTCACTTACTATATGACCTTGCTTGCTACACATGGAACACCAAAGTCCACTCTTGATGCCACCCCCTTTGAGTTCCTACAGCTCCTGTCGCAGTTGGGTCAATTCCTCTGCTTGGGCCTCCTCCTCCTTTTGGAGCTTTAATGCTTCAATCTCCCTTCTCAACTGAGTAACAACATTCTCCTCCTCTTTGTGGGGCTTATTCCTTTTTAAACCCTCCAGCTCCTTCCTTAGCTAGATTACTGGATCCTCCATTTCTGTGGAATATTGTAGTTGAGAAGAAGTTGCTCCATACTGTTGCCTTATCTGCTCCAGTCGTGTAGCTGTGTTGATGAACTCCTCTATGGAGGCTGTAGGCAACACTAATTCCTTGATTTTGCATTGGGTGGCCACTGGAAGTGGCTTAGCTAACCATTTCTTAACAAAAAAATCATGTGGTGGATCTGGCAATTTAGCCATTAGTGCCTTGGCCCTAGTCACAAACTTTGGGAACTTTTCACCTAGACCCAATCTCAAATTTCCTAGTTCCTCTATGATGATCTCTACAGTATTTCCATACTGGAATTGATTTTTGAATGCATCTTTCGTTAAGTCCCAAGTTGTAAAATGGTTCTCAGCAAATTGACTGAACCATTTATCAGCTAATCCTTCTAAAGTTGCAGGGAAGAGTATCAAAAAGGCATAAGTCTTGCATAGTATCAAAAACCTTCTAATATGCTCGTCCGGATCCTCCTGAGCTAGGCCTCTGAAAGAATGAAATTTTATATTTAATCTTGAGAGTAAGGTTTCCAAGTCTACCTGTCCCGCCATGCTCTTTACTGATGAGGTTGAAGATAATGGACTAGAGGATCTTCTAACAACCTTCCTTCTTGTTTGCTTGCTGGTGACCCTCAATGTTTGGGACCGGGTTGCGGTCATGGGTTGTTCATAGTCCTCTTAGTATGAGATAATTGATAAGAATATGTACCTCTTAGTCCACTGAAGTCGTACTGTCGACACTTGAATAGTGCTTCTCCAACTGCAATATGTCTTCTCCTATGCTCACATCTCCTTGGAGGTCCCACAGGGTGTGCCAAATTTTGTTGGGGGGTTCTTGGACAAGAAGGGATTTGAGTGTTTGTAGGAGACAAGGGAAGACAAGAAGAAGAATACACACTGGAAGCTTCTATCAATTGATTATAATAAGACGAATACAATGTTGAAGCACAATACAATCCAATGCTTCTGTGCAAAATCCCACAGAGTACTCAATTACAAAATACCAAATACCCAAGGGACTTGTTGCTGACGGCCTCCTCTGCAGCAAACCTCCACCTTCTCCAAGCCTGCACTTGTGCACAACTTGCACCAAGCTTCCACTAAGGGGGAGGGATGGGTACCTTCTGTCGGCACGTGCACACTTCAATAAGACCTTGGGATCCTTGGGGGACTAGCTTAGCACTTCTCTGCACACTTCCTTGGTCACTCTTCATGCACACCTTGCACTTTACTTCTCTGCGTCGCACACTAAGTGTCTCTTGCACTTCTCTCTCTTGCGTTGCTTAGACTATGCTCACTCTTGCTTACACTTAGAATTATCCAAGAATAGTCCTTGCCTTGATTTTAGTGTCGATTCACGTACGCTCCTAACTGCAAGAGTATCTTGGTGCTCACTTTGATGTCCCAAGATTGTCTTCACAAGTGGCAGCCAATGAATCCCTGTTTTGTCCTGTAGTGACTTTAGGCTAAAAAACAAAATTTTAATTGGGGGGTCATACTTTCACTTCTGCATACGCTGTCGCTTCATATACCTTCACATTTTCCTTTTAAGTCTTCACTTTTGCACATAAAAGAGGGTTCACCTGAACCTTCCAAAACACTTTAAAAACACTTTGAACCTTAGGGAAATTAGAGAAATACCTCTGCAACCTGCAACCCACTTTCTCCAATTTACCCTTTATGGACAATTAATTGTGCACTATTTGTACACTTTGACACCTGCACTTTAGCACTTTGACTTTGCACCTATTGACTTTGACCTTGACTTTGTTGACTTTGATCAAATTTACTTTGACCAGATTGACTTTGATCTTTTGACTATGACTATGATTGATTTTGACTACGATTGACTTTGACCAATATGACATTTATGGGCTCAACATCGTGGAAGAAGAAGGTTGATGCTTTGGTTTTGATGAACCCAAAGTTGAACCGTACTTGCCTTTCCCTTTTTGTGAGATAGCAAGTGCTTGGGTTCTATCAATCAAACCACTCTTATTCACTCTAGATTGATCTTCTTGGAAAAGAAGAGAATCAACCTCATCAAATGCATACATATTTGGATTCCCTTTTGCAACCAAATAGAGTGTAGTGACAAAGATTTTAAAAGATTATGGTAATCCTTTCAACAATGTAGAGATGAGTGATGCATCCAAAATAATTTCATCTATGTTTTCCAATTGCTCTTTCAAGTCCTTGATGTGTGTCACATATACATCCACATACTCATTTTTAGCCATACATACATCCTCAACTTGTTTCCTCAAGTATGCAACACGTTCTTCATTACACATGGCATACAAATTAGAAGCAAAAGTATCCCATGCTTGTCATGATGTAGAACATGACAAAATGTGTGAAACTATATGATGCTTCATAGAAAGCACAATCAATGCATGAGCTTGAGCATCTTTGCCATCCCATCTAAGTTGATCTTGTGTAGGTTGAGAAGGAGTAACCATTGTACTTGATGAAGAAGCTCCATCTATGACAATAGACTATGAAGTAGAAGAACCAAGGGGTCTTTGATCTACATCTGCCACTATGTTCCATAGTTGTTTTGCAATAAGAACATGTTTCAATCATGTAAGAACACATTAGATAGTTGGTCCCATCAAGCTTATCTTTATCTTGACGCATGTCAAACAAGTCATTTTTGCCCACCATTTCACTAAAGAACAAGGATGTGACAAGATCTTTACTTCAATGAAAGCTGAAATGAATGCCGAAATTTCAGCTCACAATCTATGGGAGTGGTCCCTGGAGTCCCAATCAAGATACAAGGTACCATCTTTAACTTGGACTTTGTTGTTTTAAGGCTGCCACAGGTAGAAGGAAGTTTTCCCCTGGGAGACCTTGGTTAAGGCATGCCAATGTGCTGCATGACTAGGGCAAGGATACAATGTGGGTAAAGCAAGAGGGAAAAGAGTTGCAGCAAATAATTTTAGAAGAAGGAACATACAATCAAAGAAATACTAGCATGATGCAGACAATTGGTATTTGTATGGAAGAAGAACTGTTGGTCAACCCAGAAGCAAATCTATTTGACGAAGCAAATTTATATGAAGATGAAAACATGTTGGCTTGGCTCCATGCAGAAGACCCATCTTCCTGCTATGGAATTTTTCCAAACTCAAGTGGAGAGGAAGCAGATGAAGAAATAGAGGACACCTGGATACTAGTATGGATATCATCTGTTATGTCAATTTTTATGATAGTAAGTGCAGGGCTTTACAATGATGTGGAAGGAGTACCTGCAAGTCTTTGGAAACAGAAGATGCAGTATGGAGGAGATAATATTTTATTGAAGGATTTAGGATACCCCTATCAGATGACCAGTGTGCCCAACAAGAAGAAAAAACCAATGAAGTGCAGTTCAATTGGAGATTATGGAAGAGTTTCTCTGAGTCAACACATCAAAGCTCAAGACCTACCATCAAGCCAACTGAGGAATTATGGATCACCTGGAACCTGCAAAATCTGTCCAGGTTGTACATAGTTTTCTCATGTCATTTTTGCTTAAGTTTTAGTAGTTTTTATCCTTTTTCTCATGCTTATTCTTGGAGTTTTAGCAAATTTAGAAACCCTTCCATAGTCTTTGCATAAGTACAATTTTTGGGAATTTTTCTGAGAATTTTTCAAGCATTTTTAGAATTGTTTTCCACTATTTTTCATCATTTCAAATGTTATCTTCTTATCAAAATGGAGGAATTGAGGAAGCTCTATGTGGTTTTGAGGGAGGAAATTTGCATACACTTATAGGATATTTCTTGAGAAATTTTTCAGAATTTATTTGATTTTTTTGGAGTTTTTGGCAAATTTTCTCTTTTTTTTTATTTTTGTTATTTTTCCCCAAAAAAAAAGCCCCCCCTTAGGGACTTTTTTTTGAGCGAAAAAAAAGCCCTTCCCCCCTCCCCCGCCCACCCGCAGCACCCTCCCCCCCCCCCTCTCCCCCCCCTCTCCCCCCCCCCCCTCTTCCCCCTCCCCCCCCTCTCCCCCCCTCCCCCCCCCTCCCCCCGCCCACCCGCTGCCCCCCTCCTCCCCCCCCGCCCGCAGCCCCCTCCCCCCCGCTGCCCACCCGCAGCCACCCACCCACCCCCCCCTGCCCGGCTCTGACACATCCCCCCCCCCCCCAGTTTTTTTTTCTTATTTTTATTATTTCTTTTTTATTTTTATTTTATTTTATTATTTATTTTATTTATATATATATATATATATTTTATTTATTTATTTTATTGATTTATTTTCATTTCCTTTTTATTTTATTTTCTTTTATTTTAATTTCAAATGAGAAGCGTTCATTAAAAAAAAAGGCTATATTTTATGTTTTCTTATAAATTATGGAAAAAATATATATATAATTTTTTATTTTTTATGGCTCAAAACTTTTGGCTCTGGATCGTGCCTCGGATGGCCATTTTTTTCAAATTTGGAGTCATCTTCATGTATTTTGGCACCTCTGGATTCATTTTTTGCATTAAATTTTCCAAAATCACACCTTTTCTCTAACTTTTGGCCAAAACCCACATGTTTTGCGCACATTTTTCACATGTTTTTAATTCACCACATTGTCCATATGGTCTATTCTCACTTTGTCTTACATTATGTTTCATAATTTCCCGTATGCACCCTCTGTAGATCTACTGTTTGGTCATTTTTACCCTCTCCACACCCCATCATCCTACTCCCTCACCCTCCCCTTACCCTTCTGCCCAACCACATCCTTATCCCTCCCTACCCCATCCATCTCAACCCCCTCAGCCCTCCTCTCCCCCTCCTTTCTTCCCTCCCATTGCCCTCCTTTGCTTTTCCATGACAAAATCCAACTTTTGGTTCTTCTCTAGTGCTTGTTCTCTCCTGCTTCTGGTGGAATTGGTTGCTGCTCAGGTGTCCTCTTCAAGATTTTGCAGCTCCATAGTCATGGTGTCCTCTATGCTCAGAGTTTTGGTTGTAGCTCTCTGGGACGGAGAGCACATTAGGTGGTAGGCAACTGTTGAGCCCATAAAATGTCATATTGGTCAAAGTCAATCATAGTCAAAGTCAACTACAATCAAAGTCAAAAGGTCAAAGTCAATCTGATCAAAGTCAACAAATTCAAGGTCAAAGTCAACAGGTGCAAAGTCAAAGTGCTAAAGTGCAGGTGTCAAAGTGTACAGGTAGTGCACAATTAATTATCCACAAAGGGTAAATTGGAGAAAGTGGGTTGCAGGTTGCAGAGGTATTTTTCTAATTTCCCTAAGGTTCAAAGTGTTTTTAAAGTGTTTTGGAAGGTTCAGGTGAACCCCCCTTATGTGTAAAAGTGAAGACTTTAAACGAAAATGTGAAGGTATGTGACGCGGCAGCGTACGCAGAAGTGAAAGTATGGCCCCCAAATTAAAATTTTGTTTTTTAGCCTAAAGTCACTACAGGACAAAACAAGGATTCATTGGCTACCACTTGTGAAGACAATCTTGGGACATCAAAGTGAGCACCAAGATACTCTTGAAGTTAGGAGCGTACGTGAATCGACACTAAAATCAATGCAATGACTATTCTTGGACAATTCTAAGTGTAAGCAAGAGTGAGCATAGTCTAAGCAAGACAAGAGAGAGAAAGTGCAAGAGACACCCAGTGTGCGACGCAGAGAAGTAAAGTGCAAGGTGTGCATGAAGAGTGACCAAGGAAGTGTGCAGTGAAGTGCTAAGCTAGTCCCCCAAGGATCCCAAGGTCTTATTGAAGTGTGCGCGTGCCGACAGAAGGTACCCATCCCTGCCCCTTAGTGGAAGCTTGGTGCAAGTTGTGCACAAGTGCAGGCTTGGAGAAGGTGGAGGTTTGGTGCAGAGGAGGCCGGCAGCAACAAGTCCCTTGGGTATTTGGTATTTTGTAATTGAGTACTCTGTGGGATTTTGCACAGAAGCATTGGATTGTATTGTGCTTCAACATTGTATTTGTCTTATTATAATCAATCGACAGAAGCTTCCAGTGTGTATTCTTCTTCTTGTCTTCCCTTTTCTCCTACAAACACTCAAATCCCTTCTTGTCCAAGAATCCCCCAACACACTCATTCATCTAATGATGCTAATTTGTAGAAGAAGAAGAAGAAGAGTAGATGCAAATATTTCCAAAAGGCTAGTCATACTATTGATGAGTGTAGAAAGTTTGCTAAGCACAATGAAAAGAAGAAGGAATCTAGCATGTCTATTGATGAAAATTCTTCAAATGCAAAGAATGATGAAGTCAATATGGATCAAGATTTTTGGGCATATGTTGTTACATGTCATTATGACACATCATTGCATTCTAAATGTATGGTTGTGAGTGACTCTAATTCGGATTGGTTCTTTGATAGTGATGCTCCAAAGGGCATAACTTCATGCAAAAGGTTTTTTGCATCTTTGAAAGATGCACCCAAAGGAAGACATGTGTTGTGTACAAACAATGCCTCTTATCCTATCATTGGAGTAGGAGAAATTAAGCTTACGACTACAAATGTAGGTGTGATTCTCTTGAAAAATGCATTGTATGTTATTGGTATCAAGAAGAACTTAATTTTCATTCCTTTGATTGCCAAAGATGGAATTTATGTACACTTTGTTGATGACATGTGTATGGTTCATGATTTCAGCAATGTTGATATTATCATGATGTCCAATACATTATGCAATGGTTTGTATGGCTTGGATTCATACAAGAGGGTTGCCTCAAATGCCTCGATTGCTCATGTTAGATATGCTCAATAATCCACCCCCACAAATGATCCATGGTGCTCTAAGTTGTAAGGCCCCCATTATGAGGAGAAGCCATTGTGAGAGCCTGGATATTTGTGGAACCCTAACTTCTAAGTTAGATGAGGTCTATGTGCGACAGTTGATGGTTATAGATGATCTTTGTGAGCCTAGACATTAGGTTATGTAGGGCATAAACTTCCGAGCCATTGGGTTGCCATTCAAGGTGAAAATAAAGGCCCTATGGCATCACACAATATTCCCCATAGAACCTTAATGGGGGGAACTGCAGAGGGGGGCTTGCCCCTTCTACAGGGTCTCAGGAGACTACAGAGGTGTTTATCATACCAATAAAGAACGTATGAGATCAAATGGGGGGAGCAGGTGTACAAAACTCAAGTGAGGAGCTAGCTTGGCATTGTCTTTGGATTTGTCCACCTAAGTTTGATGGTTTGGTAGCTGGTCTTAATACTCAGATCAGACATCAACCACTAACTTTGAAGAATTCAATGCCTTACTCATGGAGGAGGAGCTACGGCTCAAGGCAAGGAGTGGTGGCAATAAAGGAGATGTTGCATTCACAACAAATGCAAAGGAGGCAAGATGAACTCTTCAAAAGATGGAGACAAAAAGAAGAATGACAAAAACAAGTTGAAGGGAGAGTGTTTCCATTACAAGAAGAAAGGACATAGAATCCAAGACTCTTGCATCAAGGAGGAAGAAGAGAAGAATGGCTCTTCAAATGGTGGCAAGGGCAAGGAGTCTACCAACACAACAAAAATAGAGCTTGAATCATTTGTTATAATAGAGCAGGTATGCTCCTCGGCCAAAGATTGAGGAAGGGATGACTCATAGGTGTTGGACAGTGGTGTATCTAGTCACGTGATGCACAGAAAATACCTTTATAGTTCCTTAGAACCTCTAAAGGAATCCATCACAATAAAGGTAGGCAACAATGCAAGATATCCTGAAGAGGGTGAAAGTACAAAGTCTTTTATTAACTCTAATGGGGATGTCAAAAAGCTTTCAAATGTGTTGTATTTTCCACAAATCAAATGAAATCTACTTTTAGTAGCTTCTACAATTGATCAAGGTCATCCAGTTTCTTTCAATAAGACAGGAGCTAAGATTATGGACAGTAACAACAACATTGTTGGGATTGGCATAAGGAGGAACAACATGTATGAGTTGTATGCTCTTACAACCACTACACATATGGGCATAACTAAGTTATGGCATGAGAGACTTGGACACATCAGATACCCTGTACTAAAGGAGATGCATCACAGGGATATGGTTTCACACCTACCAACAACTGCAGAAATGAAGCAAACATGCGAAGCTTGCATGATCGGCAAGCAATAGAGGAGGGCATGTCACAAGAAAGCAAGAATAGGGCAAGCTATCCTCTAGAGTTGGTGCATGCCAACTTGTGCAGAAAAATGCATACATTGGCTTGGGTGGATCTTTCTACTTCATGTTACTTGTTGACGACTATAACAGGAAAATGTGGGTGTACTTCCTTTGAGATAAGGCTCAAGAATTTGGTAAGTTCAAAGAATGGCTTCAACTTGTTGAAATTGAAATAGGGAAGAAGATGAAGAAATTCAGGATAGGTAGTTCACATCATGGCAAGTCGCCATGTGGTGTTTAAGGAGGAGCAACCACATGCACTGGAGGAGGAAAAGAGAGCTTCCACTTTATCATCAGGCAAAGGGGCAATCCACTATGAACCTGGCCCAAGAGCTATCCCTTCTACCCAAGAGAGGGAAGCATCATCTTCGGATGATGAGTCTGAAAGTCACCAACTTGTCATCACCCAAGTGGAAAAGTCATTGCCACATTGGTTAAGGCAGCTCTATGATTCTACAAACCCCATCCCACAGTCACTAGAATAGGTTGCAGGTGGATTGAGGCAATCACAAAGAATAGAGGAACAGAGATGGTCAAGCATCCATATTGTAAACAAATCCTTGATGGTTGATCTCATTCAAGAACAAGCAAAGGAACCAACCAACGTGGAAGAGGCACTCCATTATCTGAATCGGAGGGTTGCCATGCAAACAAAATACAACAATATCATGAAGAATGGAACTTGGGAGCTAGTGGATTGATTCCCTAAGCATAAATTCATTGGCACCAAGTGGTCCTGAAGCTAAAGTACAAGGTTGATGGTACTCTAGAAAAGTACAAAGTAATACTTGTTGCACAGGGCTATGCACAAGTTGAATGCGTTCACTTTTGTGAATCATTTTCCCTGATTGCAAGGATGACTACTATCTGAGTAGTACTAGTTGTGGCAGCATATAAGCATTGTCCAGTCTATCACATGGATGTCAAATCATCATTCCTAAATGGAGACCTCAAGGAGGAGGTATATGTGTCTCAACCACTAGGCTTTGATGCTCCCCATTCAGAGAAAAAGGTATGTAAGTTGAAGAAGGCATAATATGGGTTGAAACAAGCCCCTAGAGCATGGTATTAGTGGATAGATGAGTATTCTTGGATCTAAGTCCCAAACGATGTGATTTTGATGCTAACTTGTATGTTCTAAAGAAAGGAGGGAAGAAAATTGTGCTTGTACTCTATGTAGATGACCTTATGATTACAAGAAATGATGATGCTCTTCTTTAACAAACGAAAGGTGCCTTGAGTTCAAAATTTGAAATGACAGACTTATGCTTGATGCATTATTGCTTAGGCCCTTTAATTTGGTAGGAACCAGGGAAGATTTTCATCTCTCAACAAAAGTATGCAAGACTGATATTGAATCCATTTGACATGGAGGATTGCATAGAAATTTCTACACCTATGGAGGTGTTGGGGGATTCTTAGAGAAGAAGGAGTTTGAGGGTTTGTAGGAGAAAAGGAAAAGACCAGAAGAGGAAATACACCTTGGAAGCTTCTGCCGATTGATTACAGTAAGACAATTACAATGTTTGAAGCACAATACAAGCCAATACTTCTGTGCACAATCACACAGAGTGCTCAATTACAAAATACCAAATATCCCAAAGTCTTCTTGCCACCGGCCTCCTCTGCACCAGACCTCCACCTGCTTCAAGCTTATCCTTGTGCACACCTTGCACCAAGCTTCCACTAAGGGGGAGGAATGAATACCTTCTGTCGGCACGCGCACACTGCAAAGAGACCTTGAGATCCTTGGGGGACTACCTTAGCACTCGCTGCACAATCCCTTAGTCACTCTCTATGCACTCCTTCAACTCCACTTCTCTGCGTCGCACACTGGTGACTCTTGCACTTCCCTCTCTTGCTTTACTTAGACTATGCTTCTCTTGCTTACTCTAGAAATTGGTCCAAGAATAGTCCTTGCCTTGATTTGAGTGTGTCGATCACGTACGCTCCTAACTGCAAGAGTATCTTGGTGCTCACTTTGATGTCCCAAGATTGTCTTCACAAGTGGCAGCCAACGACTCATTGTTTTGTCCTGTAGTGACATTAGACTAAAACCCAAAATTTTAATTGGGGGGGCCATACTTTCCCCTGTGAGTACGCTGCCACTTCACATACCTTCACATTTCCTTTTAAGTCTTCACTTTTGCACATAAGAGGGGGTTCACCTGAACCTTTCAAAACACTTTAAAACACACTTTGAACCTTAGGGAAATTAGAGAAAATACCTCTGCAACCTGCAACCCACTTTCTCCAATTTACCCTTTGTGGACCATTAATTGTGCACTACCTGTGCACTTTGACACCTGCACTTTAGCACTTTGACTTTGACCAGTTGACTTTGACCTTCCTTGTTGACTTTGACCAGTTGACTTTGACCTTTTGAATTTGATTGCAGTTGACTTTGACCAACATGACTTTTATGGGCTCAACAGTTGCCCACCACCTAATGTGCTCTCCGTCCCGGAGAGCTATAGCCAAAACTTTGAGCATACAGGACACCATGATAATGGAGCTGCAAAAACTTGAAGAGGAAATCTGAGCAGCAACCAAATCCACCAAAAGCAGGATAGAACAAACACAAGAGAAGAACCAAAAATTGGATTTTGCCATGGAAAAGCAAAGGGTTGCAATGGGAGGGTAGAAAGGGGGTGGAGGGGAGGGCTGAGGGGCGGGGATTGAAGGGATAGGGAGGGTTAAGGATGTGGCTGGGCACATTGGTAAAGGTAGGGCATGGGGTAGGATGATAGGGTCTGGAGAGGGTTAAAATGGTCAAACAGTAGAGCTATAGAGGGTGCATGTGGGAGATTATGAAACATAAGGTAAGACAAGGTGAGAATAGACCATGTGGACAATGTGGGGAAATAAAAACATGTGATTAATGTGCTCAAAACATGTGAGTTTTGACCAAAAGTCAGAGAAAAAGTTGGAATTTGGAAAATTAAAGTCAAAAACTGAGCTCAGAGGTGCCAAAAAACATGAAAATGACTCCATTTTTCTAAAAAACGGCCAACCGAGGCATGATCCAGAGCCAAAAGCTTTGAGCCATAAAAATTAAAAAAATAAAAATATATAATAATTTTTTGTTGAACGCCTATACAAATAAAAATAAAAAGAAAAAGAAATCAAATAAATAATAAAATAAAATAAATAAAATAAAAATAATAAAATAATAAATAAGAAAATAAAAAAATAAAATAAAAAAATAAAAAAATAAATTTTTTGGGGAGGGGGTGTGTGTCAGAACGGGGGGGGGGGGGGATTTTTTTTTTTTTTTGCAAAAAAAAGAAAACGCCCTGGGGGCCCTTTTTTTTCAATTATCCAAAAAACCAAAGAAAAATACATGAAAAAACCCAAAAAAACTGCAAAAAAATCCAAAAAATCTTCAAAAAATTCTGAAAATTTTTCCTAGAGTGTTAGGCCAATTTCATCACTCAAAACCACAGAGATCTTCCTTATTCCTCAAATTTTTCAAGAAAAAGACACATGAAAAAGGAGAAAAATGCTAGAAAAAATTCTAAAAAATGCTTGAAAAATCCTGAAAAAAATCCTAAAAATTCCAAAAATTGTACCTTTGCAAAGTTGATGAAATGGCTGCTAAATTTGCTAAAAACTCAAGAAAGAAGCATGAAATGGATAAAGAAAACTACTAAAACTTAAGTAAAAATGACGAGAAAAGACTATGTAGAACCTAGACAAATTTTGCAGGTTCCAGGTGATCCATAATTCTTCAGTTGGCTTGATGACAGGCCTTTAGCCATGATCTTTATATGTTGACCCCAAGAAACTCCTCCATAATCTCCAATTGTATTGCATTTCATTTGTTTTATCTTCTTTTTGGGCATGCTAATGCTTTGATAGACCCACCTTAAATCCTTCAGTACAATATTATCTCCTCCATACTGCATCTTTTGTTTCCAAAGACATGTAGGTACTCCATCCACATCATTGTAAAGCCTTTCACTTACTATCATAAAAATTGACACAATAGATGATATCCATACCAGGATCCATAAAACAGTGGCCATTGACATATGATTTGAAGCATCTTCATCACTGCTGCACTTAAGGACTCTGCTTTTCTTCTCTTTTCCATTGCCTTTGACTGAGACTGTTTCAACCTGAGTGATTTCCTCTTTTTCTTCATATGCTTCTTCTCTACTTGAGTTTGGGAAAATTCCATAGCAGGAAGATGGGTCTTGTGCATGGAGCCAAGCCAACATGTTTTCATCTTCATATAAATATGCTCCTTCAAATAGATCTGCTTCTGGGTTGTCCACCACTTCTTCTTCCATACAAATACCAATTGCCTGCATCATACTAGTATTTCTCTGATTGTCTAGTCCTTCTTCTAAAATTATCTGCTGCAACTCTTTTCCCTCCTGCTTTACCCACATTGTGTCCTTGCCCCAGTCATGCAACACATTGGCATGCCTTAACCAAGGTCTCCCAATTAACAGGGGGAAACTTCCTTCTACCTGTGGCAGCCTTAAAACAACAAAGTCCAAGTTAAAGATGGTACCTTGTATTTTGACTAGAACTCTAGGGACCACACCCATAGACCTTACTATGCTTTGGTCTGCCATTGTTACAGTGAAGTTGGAAGGTCGTGAAGGGTATAGTCCAATCTTTTTCATGGTATGTTCAGGCATCAAGTTAATGCCAGAACCACCATCCACAATAACTCCTTGAAACTCATGACCTTTAATAGAGACTGTTAGCTGAGGGCTCTTGTAATATGTGAGGGGTGCTTCCCCTAAACTTTTATCTTTATGCATAACAGCAGCCTTTGCCACTAAACTTGTTGTGGACATTTCATCAATTATCTGCAAGAGTTCTGAGCTGAACTTCCCATCCATCTTTATTAAATAAAAAATACTAACCTCCTTTTTCATGGACTTGAGCAGTCTGGAAGCTTCTGATTCCTTAAGAGCATGGGCTGCATTTGACTTATCAAACTCCTCATGAGCCCTGTTGAATGCATATTCAATGGCATCACTGGTACCTGTGAAATTTTCTTTTTGCCTTGTATCTGCACTTGTGGTGGCTTTGTCTTCAGACACACCTTTGTCTCTGTTTAATCCATTAATCATTGATTCTTGACCTATTTCCACTTGAGCCTTCCCCTTGCTTCTTGTCTGCATCGTAAAAGATTCAATTTCTTCTAAATGCACCACCTTGGTAGATGGAGATGGCACATTGACCTGATCTAACACTTCTTCTTTGTGTACAAAAATCATTTGAATATGGGGCCCGAATGAAGAGGCTTGATTCTTAGGACAACAATTTGTATAGTGGTCTCTGGCCTCTGGGCAGTTTCTGCAAGGAGGGGCATTTTCTGGGAGAGTGCACCTACTTTGATAGTGCCCATTGTCTCCACATCTGAAACAAATAATTGGCCTTCTAGGCCCATTTCCAAAATTATCCCTCTGTCTAGGGTTATAAGTGTTACCTTGATTGGGTGCAGCTGCCATCACATTTGTTGGTGGTAGGGGTCCTCCTTGTGTCCAGTATGTTGTTGCAGGCATTCCCCTTGATTGGCATTCATGGGCCTCATGACCAACCTTCCTGCATAATTGGCAAGTCACACTCAACATAGGACATTCACTTACTATATGCCCTTGCTTGTTGCACATGGAACACCAAAGTCCACTCTTGATGCCACTCCCTTTGAGTTCCTTCAGCTCCTGTCGCAGCTGAGCCGATTCCTCTGCTTGGGCCTCCTCCTCCTTTTGGAGCTTTAGTGCTTCAATCTCCCTCCTCAACTGAGCAACAACAGTCTCCTCCTCTTTGTAGGGCTTATTCTTGTTTAAGCCCTCCAGCTCCTTCCTTAGCTGGATCACTGGATCCTCCATTTCTGTACCATATGTTGGTTGGGAAGAAGTTGCTCCATACTGGTGCCTTATCTGCTCCAAGCATGTGGCTGTGTTGCTGAACTCCTCTATGGAGGCTGTAGGTAACACTGATTCCTTTATTTTGCATTGGGTGGCCACTGGTAGGGGCTTAGCTAACCACTTCTTAACAAAAAAATCGTGTGGTGGATCTGGCAATTTAGCCATTAGTGCTTTGGCCCTAGTCACAAACTCTGGGAACTTTTCTGTTGGACCCAATCTCAAATTTTCTAGTTCTTCTATGATAATCTCCGCAGTGTTGCCATGTTGGAATTGATTTTTAAATGCATCTTTCATCACATCCCAAGTGGTAAAATGGTTTTCAGCAAACTGGCTAAACCACTTATCTGCTAATCCCTCTAATGTGGCAGGGAAGAGAATAAAAAAGGCATCCTCCCTACCCATTAAGCCTCTAGTCTTGCATAGTGCCAAAAACCTTCTAATGTGTTCATCCGGATCCTCCTGAGCTAGGCCTTTGAAAGAAGGAAACTTTATATTTAATCTAGAGAGTAAAGTTTCCAAGTCTACCTGACCCGCCATGCTCTTTACTGATGAGGTTGAAGATAGTGGACTGGAGGACCTTCTAACAACCTTCCTTCTTGTCTGTTTGCAGGTGACCCTCAATGTTTGGGACCGGGTTGCGGTCATGAGCAGCTCATAGCCCACACTTGATAAGAATATTTACCTTTTGTTTGATGAAGTAGCACTGTAGTAGCACTGTAGACACGTGACCTCTGCTATACTTTGCACTTGGTTTCTCCTAAGCTCAAATCTCCTTGGAAGTCCCACCGGGCGTGCCAAATTTTGTTGGGGGATTCTTAGACAAGAAGGAGTTTGAGGGTTTATAGAAGAAAAGGAAAAGACCAGAAGAGGAAATACACCTTGGAAGCTTCTGTCGATTGATTACAGTAAGACAATTACAATGTTTGAAGCACAATACAAGCCAATACTTCTGTGCACAATCACACAGAATGCTCAATTACAAAATACCAAATATCCCAAAGTCTTCTTGCTGCCGGCCTCCTCTGCACCAGACCTCCACCTGCTTCAAGCTTATCCTTGTGCACACCTTGCACCAAGCTTCCACTAAGGGGGAGGAATGAATACCTTCTGTCGGCACGCGCACACTGCAAAGAGACCTTGAGATCCTTGGGGGACTAGCTTAGCACTCTCTGCACAATCCCTTAGTCACTCTCTATGCACTCCTTCAACTCCACTTCTCTGCGTCGCACACTGGTGACTCTTGCACTTCCCTCTCTTGCTTCACTTAGACTATGCTTCTCTTGCTTACTCTAGAAATTGGTCCAAGAATAGTCTTTGCCTTGATTTGAGTGTGTCGATCACGTATGCTCCTAACTGCAAGAGTATCTTGGTGCTCACTTTGATGTCCCAAGATTGTCTTCACAAGTGGCAGCCAACGACTCACTGTTTTGTCCTGTAGTGACATTAGACTAAAACCCAAAATTTTAATTGGGCGGCCATACTTTCCCCTGTGCGTACGCTGCCGCTTCACATACCTTCACATTTCCTTTTAAGTCTTCACTTTTGCACATAAGAGGGGGTTCACCTGAACCTTTGAAAACACTTTAAAACACACTTTGAACCTTAGGGAAATTAGAGAAAATACCTTTGCAACCTGCAACCCACTTTCTCCAATTTACCCTTTGTGGACCATTAATTGTGCACTACCTGTGCAATTTGACACCTGCACTTTAGCACTTTGACTTTGACCAGTTGACTTTGACCTTCCTTGTTGACTTTGACGAGTTGACTTTGACATTTTGAATTTGACTGCAATTGACTTTGACCAACATGACTTTTATGGGCTCAACAAGAGGTCAACACAAAATTATATATTGAAGATACTTCACCTCCAATGGATATTGGAAGATACTGGAAGTTAGTTGGAAGTCCCATCTACTTGTGCAATAGTAGACCAGATATCTCTTATATTGTTGGAGTAGTAAGCAGGTTCTCTAATAAGCCTTGCCAAACTCATTGGAAGGCAAGCATGTGAATATTGAGGTATGTGAAAGGAACCACTGATTATGGTATTCTTTACGAAGAAGGATCAACTCTGGTCAAATACTATGACTCAGATTGGGTAGGATATATTGATTTGAGAAAATAAATTTTTGGATAATGCTTTTCTTTAGGATCAGGGATTTTCTCTTGGATCTGTAAGAAGCAACCAACTGTAGCATTATCTTCTACTGAAGCTGAGTACAAAGTTGCATGTGTTGCATATTATGATGCAATATGTTGAGGAGGATCCTATGGCACATAGGAATACAAGGACATGAGGCCACAGAGTTGAAGTGTGACAACCAAGGTTGCATGGCCATCGCCAAGAATCCTATTTTCCATGCACATATCAAGAACATAGAAATTCAGTATACTATATGTGTGAGTTGATTGAGGATGGGGGTCATGGAGATAAGATATTGTCAAATTGAAGAAAATGGAGTAGACATTTTCACCAAGGCTTTTGGGAGAGAGCAACTTCTTTGACACTTTCCAAAGCTTGGGATTGAATCAAAGAGGTAGTTCACTGCAGGGTGGACGTTGAGGGGGGGTGTTAGATATGCTCAATACTCCACCCTCAAGTGACCACAAATGATCCATGGTGCTCTAAGTTGTAAGGCCCCCATTATGAGGAGAATCCATTGTGAGAGCTTGGACATTCGTGGAACCCTAACTTCTAAGTTAGATGAGGTCTATGTGTGACCGTTGATAGTTATAGATGATCTTTGTGAACCTATCCATTAGATTAGGTAGGCCATAAACTTTTGGGCCATTGGGTTTCCATTCAAGGCGAAAATAAAGGCCCTCTAGCGTCGCGTAGTTGTTGGAGGAGATGGTGGATAGTCTTCAAGAGATGAAGTGGTGTTGCTTGATCCTGCTTCACACCTGCTAGGAATTATTGTTGGAGAGTTTAGTGGGCTTCTTTACATAGCTAATGATCATAAATAATCATATATGTTTCTTGGAACATGATCCACTAATCAATGGATCAAAACAGATAGGTAGGAGTTGATTCAAGGACAAAAAACTTGCTATTTTTGTTCCTATATCTGCTCAATGTTTTGAACAGTTCTCTGAGCACAACAACAATTGGCTTAATTCCTTTTGGGAAACTCTAATTGGCTTAGTAAGCTATCAATCATGAGTGATTTCATAAAAAATGATGGACAAAACATAGAGAAAGATGTTTAGCAAATTATAAGACTGTCCCGACAATTTCGAGGTTCAAGAGTCAACATACTAGTGAGCAAAGATGAGTTAATATCTCGCGATCCTGAGAAGCAATGCTGATGAAATTTTGTACTCATGTACTAGACAACATGCTGAATCTACCATGCTTTAAATCATGACAAATTATCAATCATGCACTAAGAGTAAGCTATGAGAAGATCACTATTTTGATGGAGTTATAGTAGAGAAGTGAAATCAGAATGTAATGATCATATATGTAGTAATTCATATATAAATTCAATATCATTGGCAATGTTATCGGCCGTCGGATTGGAAGTTGTAAAACTGAATCTTTTGTTCGCACGCGTGAAAAGTTGTTACACTGACAGTTGTAATCTTTTATATAAAGCAAGGAAAAGAGATGCTCAGTGACTATTCGTGGAATCACCAGACTGTCCGTCTGGGTGATTGTCTGAACGTTGCTGTAGTGTTGTTTGTCTAATTTTTGAGTACTCTGAGTATACTGTGCATATCCGTGTTGTTGTCGATCTCTGTTGCAATTATGAGTTTCATTTACAGACGATAGATCGTTGTACTGTTGTCTGAGTAAGTCGTTTGCGAGTCTCTATTGGGATTGTTGTGTTAGTTCGTATATCGTGTTGTTATTCTTTCTTGAAATGGTCTGCCAATGTTTGGTGAAGTCTGTGTAGCTATGGTAGCTTTTCTGGTATTCGGGTTCGTATTGTGTTGACTTCAGTGTCGAGGTCTATCTTCGTACGGAAAAGATTAAGCTACAGTAAGGGTCTTCCTAAGTTGCATACTGAGTCTTCAGTACTGTGTGTCTGAAGCTATTGAGCTCTCTGTCTCTTCGGCGTTGTCTGATTGTTTGTACCTAGTTGGTAAGGATTGAATCACTGCTATTGTCTCTGGCATTCCCATAAATTTATGTGCAGAACAGTATAGCAATTTAGTGTATTCGGTACACTTTGGACGGGTTAGGATCGAGCACTGTAAAGCTCCTAAGCGTAACAGAGTCCTAACAGAGTTCTACACATCCGTATGTTGCTGTATGAAAAATGGTTAGTTTGGGAACCAAGTATAGGGCCTCTGTCTGACAGACCCCTTCCACTCCCAAGAACCCAACAACGTTTAAACACACTTCTGACAGTTAGAACACAACGTTTAACACTGGCACCGTCTGTGGGAAGGTGGCAACAAATCAGATTGTTGCAAATCAATTGTGGTAACGCGACTATAGATTGTAAATCGACAGTAATAGTACGCGATTAGTACAAAAGATGATACATGCCGGTTACTCGATCGGGTGAAACGTATCCAAAGAACCGATAGCTTGGGGTACCTAAGTTGCTAAGGACTCCTCCAGGAGGTAAAAGCGCAGATAGGTCTAACCCAGTTGTCAAGAAAGTAAAGAACGTTAGTAAGGATTCCGGTCATATTCCGGTGGAACGAACTAAATCTCTGGAAGATTTCGGTGCGATTTCATCACAATCTGTCGAAGATATAGTAACTCCAAAATCTAACAGGATGCAGTATGAAGTTAATTTAACATCATTGAGTAAAGATTCAAACTTGTTTACGAATAGAAACATCTTAGTCAAAGAAATCAGCAAGGGAGAAAAAGCACCCTGTATTGGTGGAAAATCGACACATTCCGGTGATATTTTGGTACCAGTTGCTGAAAGATCACAGTTTTTCGGCGACGGTTTACCATTTTTTGGTGAATCATCAGTCCAGTCACCGCAATTGGGAGTAAGCTTTCCTACATTTGACATCAAGAAGGAAGGTAGCTTGTTCGAAACCGAGATTCAAAACATACTGAACAAGATTATCGACCCGAAAAGTGCACAGGCTGACGATACAGATTCCGACGATTCAGATATTCAGCCTCGGGGTACAGAAGATAGTCACAATACAACCACCAGTGCCATGAATGGGCAACAACAACAACAACAACAACAACAACAACAACAACAACAACAACAACAACAACAACAACAACAACAACAACCATGCCCACCAAGGCCGACTCCAACCGGAGTAACGTACACTAAATTCGGTGGATTTCCAGGAGATGACCTAGATGCTCATGTACGCACATTTGAGATAAGTTACGCAGTGCTCAACCATCCACCTGATCTGGCGTATAAAGCTATTGTCTTCCTGTCGACATTGGTTAATGAAGCAGCCAGATGGCTTACAAAATATGATATTAACCACTTTGGCACCTATGAAGCGGTAAGGGGTGCATTTTTGCAGAGATTCAGGCTAAAGAAGAATCCAGCCAAAATTTTCGACTGCCTACAAAACAATAGACAGAAGATAAATCAAACAGTGCAAGAATATGCCACTCTATTCAGAACCCATTTGAGGCAATTACCACCAGCACATGCCAACCTGCCAGATGACGTTATCACACAATGGTTTATCAATGGATTGACTCCGCAACTTAAACAGATTATGATCATACGCTGTGTAGGAGCTATGACACTAGATGTAGTTATTGCAATGGCTTTGCAGCTTGAGAACAAGGTTGGAGGATTTACAGAAGACTTGGAATGGTTAAAGGCAAATAAAAATGTTGCAGAAGATCCGACCAGACAGATGTTCTGCACCACATGCAAGAATTCAGGGCACACTAGTGCCACTTGTGCACTTAATCAGTTGTTCTGCACTATCTGCAACATGACCGGACATACTACCAAAAACTGTGCATACAACGCCAAAGTGCAGGGAACCGCAACTCTCAATGCTATTATACAGGAACCAGGACAGCCAGCCAATCATTATGTACCTTCGCAAATGAGAAACAACCAGCAACAAGGCTATCGAAATTACAGAGGACAGAGAAATAATAACTACAATGCAAATCGCTGGCAGGCCGGACCAGCACAGGAAAATCCCAATTTGCCACCACCGCGCTGCCATTTTTGTGGTGAATTTGGTCACATTAGAAGATTTTGTAAGGATGCAGCTGAGTATGATCAGAGGAAGAAAGAACGTCAAAACCCAATGACTAATATGGTACAAATCACACCAGTAGAAATGCAAGCTGCAGTAATTCAGACCCGATCCGATAAGCAACTGCAACTAGCAGCAGAAGTCTTTGAACCAGGCATACATGAACAACAAAGGATGTATGATAAGGCCAGTCAATGGACCACCGCCGAACCTCCAGTGCTTCCAGTTCCTATTCCGGTGACCCAGGCTCCGCTAACCAAGGAAGGAACACAAAAACAAGATTCTAATTCAGTAGCAGGCACATCATCTTCAACAGATACATCCTCTTCAGCTGGCGCATCATCTTCAGAATCCGTGGAAAGCACAATTCAATCACATAAGGCCTGGGAGATTTTATCTAAAGCGTCCATTACTCTTCCTCTTGGCCAATTACTTGCACTCGTACCAGGAGTTCGACAACAATTCCAACAACAGTTCAGTCCTGTACCTTCTTGCATTCCAGCAACAGCGGCAGTGCAACCGGAACCTGATTCTACGGTCGATCATTCGGTTCCTTTAATTACGGTATGGTATAAAAATCATAAAATTACATAGGTACTAATTGATGGAGGATCTGGTATCAACATTGCTACTGCTGCACTGTGTAAGAAGTTAGGATGGATTGAAACCAAACCAGTTCAGTTCTTTGTCAGAATGGCTGACCAGTCAAGAGTCCATCCAATAGGACTTGTACAGAATGTACCAATAACTTTGCAGGGTACCACATTTAAGATGACCTTTGTCGTCCTAAAATTACCGAAATCCACCCTTGATTATAATCTTCTTTTTGGCCGTCCTTGGCTGAAGCAAGCTAAGGTTATACAAGATTGGTCTACACAGGAACTCACTTTCAAAGACAACACTTGTAAATATGTTGTAAAATTAGATGCTATATAGCCTTGCGAATTGCATGCTAGACCGTATTTTGCAGAACCAGTTCATATGTTAGATGGTCTGTCACATGATGAAGAAGAAGAGTTTTTAAAGAATAATATTGACTTGATCTCCCTAGGAACTGTTGATCTACATTTTGTTGTAGATAATTGGAATCCCGCAGTTTGTACGGTGATGCTTGTAACAGAAGAAGATAAGAAGGAAGATACTGCTGCTATAGATGACGCTCAACTGCAACAACTTTTTAAGCCAGCTGACGATACAGAGAAGCCCCGACAATTTTATGTTCCAGAGGATCAGTTTATCACTTATAATTTAGGAGATGAAGACCATCCGCGTCCTGTCAAGATAAAAGAAAACTTACCGGAAACATTTCAAGCAGACCTAATCCAGCTACTCCGAGAGTTCTCCGACGTCTTTGCATGGGATTACAAAGATATGAAGGGTTTGGACCCGCACATTTATCAACATAGGGTCATGCTGAAGCTGGAAGCAAAACCAATCAAACAACCAAGCTACCGGATGAATCCGAACTATGCATCACAGGTAAAGGTAGAACTTGATAGGCTACTCAAAGTCGCATTCATTGTACCAGTAGAGCATGCTGAATGGATCTCACCAATTGTTATTGTGCCGAAAAAGAATAAGCAGCTTCGAATATGTGTAGATTACCGGAAACTGAACGCAGCTACGGTGCCTAATCCATTTCTGCTACCTTTTCTTGACACAATGCTTGATAGAGTAGCAGGACATGAAATGTATTCATTCCTAGATGGATACAGTGGGTATAATCAAGTTAGAATGGCTGAACAGGATATACCAAAGACCGTTTTCATCACCAATTGGGGCGTTTTTGCTTGTACCGTAATGTGGTTTGGATTAAGAAATGCCCCAAGTACTTTTCAGAGGTGTATGCAGGAAATATTCTCCCCTTACCTTACCTCGTTTATGCAAGTTTATCTTGATGATTTTTCGTTATTTGGCAAGATAGTAGCACACTTGTTCCATTTACGGTGTTGCTTTGAAAAATGCAGAGAATAAACACTCTGTTTGAACCCAAACAAATCTGTGTTTGCGGTTTCATGTGGAAGGCTACTTGGCCACATCGTATCTGCACAAGGTATACAGGTGGATCCAGATAAAATTACAGATGTGTTAGAAGCTCCTGTGCCCACTACACCTAAGGAAGTGATGCGCTTCATGGGCCAAGTAAGATGGCATGGTCGGCACTTACGGTGGCTTGCTCATTTGGCAATACCACTGAACAGATTAATCACCAAGACTCCTCGACAATTTGAGTGGACTCAGGAATGTCAGATAGCATTTGATCGTCTAAAGTTTTTATTAACACAAGTTCCCATCTTACAGCCTCCCGACTAGGATCACCCCTTTCATGTATTTGTTGATGCCTCAGATATAGCAATTGGAAGCGTATTAATGCAACAAACAAATAAGTGGTTCAGACCAGTATACTATGCGAGTCGAAGGCTTGCCCCTACGGAAAAGAATTACTCTATAACTGAAAGGGAATGTCTGGGTTTAGTATACTCTGTCAAGAAGTTCATGCATTATTTACTTGGCCGCAAATTTACTTTTCATGTAGATCATGCTGCACTTGTCTATCTGGTTCGGCAACAACACTTAGGTGGACGATTAGTGCGATGGGTTTTGCTTTTACAAGAATTTGATTACGAAGTTATTCATCGGCCTGGCAGTTCACATGCCTTAGCAGATTTCCTTTCTCGCTTAGATTCCGGTGAAGCTCCGATCGGTGTAGATGACACAACATCGGCAATTTATGTTTCTGAACCGACTAATGATGAAATTGCAGACCCACCTATGGCATCTACATACTATGATCAGATATTGACCTTTCTTACTGATGGATGCCTCCCTTCTCAGATTTCTACTGCAATACATAGGAAAATTGCAGTTTTCAGCCGCCGATTTTGGTTGATTGCTGGGGAATTATACTATATGGATCACACTGGAGTTTTACTTCATTGTATTCCACCACATGAAGTTAACTCACTCATTACTTTGGCTCACTCAATTTCTTCCGGTGGCCATTTTGCAACAGATTTAACGCACCGAAAAATTCTGCAAAGCGGACTTTGGTGGCCTACTATATACAAGGATGTATCACAGTTTGTCAAACAATGTGATAGTTGTTAGAGATCTGGACAGCCCCTGCAACGTCATCTTTTCCCTCTACAACCTGTCTTGCCATTAGAGCCTTTTTAGAAGTGGGGTCTAGACTTTATCGGACCTATTACACCGCCAGCAATACTTAGCAATAATCGTTATATTCTGACTTGTACAGACTATACGACCAGATGGGCAGAAGCATGGGCTTTAAAGTCTGCCACAACTGTTTCGGTAGCAAAGTGCCTAATGAAAGATGTCTTTCCGCGTTTTGGATTACCTTTAGAGCTTGTTACAGATCAAGGCACTCATTTTGTCAACAATTTAATGAAAGTACTTACACAGTCTTTTCAGATCACACATAAATTCAGTTCACCATATTATCCTCGTGCAAATGGTTTGGCTGAGAGTACGAACAAGACCCTGTTGAATATGCTTCGAAAACTCATTCTGGAAGCACCGGAAAGATGGGACCAACTGTTACCTGCAGTCCTGTGGGCATACCGAATTACCTATAAGGTAGCAACAGGTCTAACACCCTTCAAACTAGCTTATGGATTGGAAGCCATAGCACCCATGGAAATTATTGTGCCAAGCTTACGTGTGGCTCTCACTCAGAAATTAATACCAGAAGATTCTTTATCATTTCGGCTAGATACACTCAGAGAACTGGATGACCACCGATGGCAAAGTTTTCTAACTATGCAGGAAGTACAACTAAGACAAGCTCGAACACATGATCGCTATCTAAAGACCCCAGTTTTTACGGTGGGACAACTTGTACTATTTTACAATGCAAAATCAAATCGCTCTGCTGGCAAATTCAAGTTACGATGGTTTGGCCCCTACCGGATTTTTGAACAAGTGGACCCAACAACTTTTCGGTTGATTACTTTGACCAGAATTCCTCTTCCAAAGGTGATAAATGGATCAAAGCTACGGCCGTATCAACAAGCATCCGATCCACACTGAACGTTCCACGGATTGGCCGCGCATTTTTACGTTTTCTTTTCTTTTCTTTTATTTTCTTTTAATTTTGCGTGCTTAATAAATTAATATAAGTCTATAAATATCCGCGTTCTGATAACTAATTATGTCAACAGCTGCCCTGCCCTTTCCAGCTGCTCATGCATGCACACCGAAGTTATGAAGTTATCATCTCAACATCGCACGATGATTAGTGATTTTGACTGCTCGCCACTGCAGCGCATCTACTTAAACTTCTTCGTTTCGCCAAAAATCGCTATTGTGTTTGCGTGATTTGTGTGATTGTGTAAACCCTGTGCTTTGCGTCTTGTGCTTGCGTTTTCTGTGTGCGCCATGGAAGCTCTGGCAAACTATGCCGCTTTTCGTGACGGTCTCCTTGCCGATGTAGGAGAGTTTCTGCGCATACGTGGGTTGGCCAATTTCGCTGAACTACTGTGGCATTCAGTGGAATCCCACCCGTTCTTTGCCCAGATAATCGCCGCTATCGCTAAAACACCTGCCACCGAACAAAGTTGGGCGATCACATCTCTACCTTCACGAACCGTAATCACCTTCCAAGCTTTTGCTGAGGCGTTTAGACTCCCTCAGCAAGGTTGGGAAAGTGGCCCGAATCTGCCAATAGCCACCATGAACCAACTATTGCCTAGGAGTTCCTCTAACGAATACGCCATCCTCTGCCGTCCTGAACCTGAGAGATCCACGCTACAATTCTTAGTAGCCACCCTCAATCTCCAAAAGCGCACATATGGAATATCTCGACCCTTCTACTCCGCCATAGACTTAGCTACCCGAGAACCTATAAATTTTGCATCGTACTTCTTCCACCGCATTCACAAAGAATGCGTTTCGATCATCAAACAGGTAAACAAAGGAGGAATGCCAAGGTCCAGACTGCCGCACATCATATCTTTCCTTTTTTTGGCCATTCTTGCAGCACAACCACCACCCAGAGGCCCGGTCCTGCACCATGAAGAATCGGCCCAATTTTTGGAAGATGATGAAGAAGACGAAGAGGAACTCAATCAACTCTTCCACCGAAAAAGAATTAGAATCAGCTCATCTTAAAGTGAAGCACAAGGTTCAGACAAAGGAAATAAAGAAGATGACAAAGAAGAAGAAAAACAGGACGAAGAAACCTTCCATGACACCGCAACATCTATGCAGCACGAATCATCAGCATAGTCTTCGTCAGAAGGGCAACAAGAACAGGAGGATCACACCGACTCGGACCCAAGCTCGTCTAAAGAAGCATCTTAGCAGCAATCTGAGCAGGAACAGCAAGGAGATGAGGAACAAATCATTAAAGAAGTTTTTGAAGAGCTACTGAAAGTAGTCAAGTCCACAGCTGCCAACACCGCCGACACCACACAACAAACAACAGAACAGGTAACGGAACCTAACCCTGTCCTGCCCACTCCACCACCGGAACATCCGCTCAACCCCATCCTTCCTATTCCACCCAATGAACCTGACGAACTCGCAGCTTCTTCATCGCCTAACTACTCTCCACCGAACTCTCAGCAACTCCTCACCGCATCCTCTTCCCAACCTCGTCCCCCTCCTCCACTCACGTCCATCCCCGTATTCTCTGAGTTAGCGTCAATGGGTCAACTGCTAATCAATTTATCACAACAACTCCCTACGCAAATGAAGCAAGTAACAGAGAATATTCGCAATGAATTCCAACATAAAGTAGATCTACTAGAGGCCGACATTAGCCCCCTACAAGAAGAATTACTAGGAGCTAAAGCCAAAAACCAATCTCTACAAGAACAGCTGAAGGAATTACAGACCATAATTGCCGAACAGGAAATGGTTACCAGACAGAGAGATGCGGCGGTGGTTGAGCTCACAAAGAAAGAAGAATCATTACAAAATGCAAATGCCGAAATCAATAAAATGAAGCAAGAGTTACAGGACAAAGAAGATGCAAGAATCGCATTAGGAAATCTGCTCGAAGAAACCAGAGTTCAACTAGACGAAGTGGTACAAAAAGGCCAAGAACAGTACGATCTGGCGATGAAAACAACCGAAGAACTCCAGAAATGTAAGATAGAATTCGACGAGGTAAACAACATTCTACGGCAAAAACTGAAATTAGAAGCACAATTACAAAAAGTAATAACAGATCTCCAAAGAGAAAGGGATGCATATTCCAGAACCATACAATTTCAGAATCAAGAGATCGAAAGAAGGGAGAATCAGCTGGACAATCAGAAAGAAAGAGTAAGCAAGATGGAGAAACAAGTGGCAGAAATGAAAGTTTCCAGAGATGCAGCCCTATCGAACGATTTCTACCTACAAGAAGCCTTTCTGTAGACGCAAGCAGAAATTTTGCTGACCGAAGCTATAGCTTTAAGTTCTGTAAGAGTAGATGCACAACTAGTAGGACCGGATACTCTCAAACAGCTGTTAGAAACTTTAAAGAAGAAAATTGCCCGAACCTTTAGATTAGCCAAAAACATGTATTTAGACGGCATTATAGAAGAATAGTAATTTTGATTAGCCTACGGGTTCGAGTCCACCGTGCGTGCCAGAGTGTTATCGGCCGCCGGATTGGAAGTTGTAAAACTGAATCTTTTGTTCGCACGTGTGAAAAGTTGTTACACTGACAGTTGTAATCTTTTATATAAAGCAAGGAAAAGAGATGCTCAGTGACGATTCATGGAATCACCAGACTGTCCGTCTGGGTGATTGTCTGAAGTTGCTGTAGCGTTGTTTGTCTAATTTCTGAGTACTCTGAGTATACTGTGCATATCCGTGTTGTTGTCTATCGATCTCTGTTGCGATTGTGAGTTTCATTTACAGATGATAGATTGTTGTACTGTTGTCTGAGTAAGTCGTTTGCGAGTCTCTATTGGGATTGTTGTGTTAGTTCGCGTATCGTGTTGTTATTCTTTCTTGAAATGGTTTGCCAATGTTTGGTGAAGTCTGTGTAGCTATGGTAGCTTTTCTGGTATTCGGGTTCGTATTGTGTTGACTTCAGTGTCGAGGTCTATCTTCGTACGGCAAAGATTAAGCTACAGTAAGGGTCTTCCTAAGTTGCGTACTGAGTCTTCAATACTGTGTGTCTGAAGCTATTGAGCCCTCTGTCTCTTCGGCGTTGTCTGATTGTTTGTACCTAGTTGGTAAGGGTTGAATCACTACTATTGTCTCTGGCATTCCCATAAATTTATGTGCAGAGCAATATAGCAATTTAGTGTATTCGGTACACTTTGGACGGGTTAGGATCGAGCACTATAAAGCTGCTAAGCGTAACATAGTCCTAACAGAGTTATGCGCATCCGTATGTTGTTGTATGAAAAATGTTTGGGAACCAAGTATAGGGCCTCTGTCTGACAGACCCCTTCCACTCCCAAGAACCCAACAATGTTTAAACGCACTTCTGATAGTTAGAACACAACGTTTAACAAAAATGTAATCACAGAACTTCAAAGGCAAATCCAAGAGTTGTAGATCATTGTAAACCAATCTTCTTCACGTACTCCCATGACAACTTATATGAAGAAAAGTCCAAACATGAGCATCCCTAAGAAATTTGATGGGACAAGATCAAAGTTTAGAGGATTTCTTAAGCATGTTACATTCTTCATAAGAATGTAGCTCGACAAGTACCCAGATGATGCTTCTCAAGTAGGACTCATAAGAACTCTATTATGTAGTCATGCTATTTCATGGTTTGCACCTATCTTGGAGAAGGGCATGGATAATTTGTATGATTTTAATGCCTTTGTTTGAGAATTCATGTCTTCCTTTGGAGGTACCAATTGTTCATGTGCTATTGAGACAAACGTAAGGAAGCTACATCAAGGAAATAGACCTGCTTCTATTTATGCATCAAAATTCAGGCAAATGATTTGCGATCTCACATGGCATGAGGACTATTTTATTAACCAATTTTGATGGGGCCTACGTGATGTTTTCAATGACCTCATGTTAACCATGCCCAAGGTAAACACTTTGAATGAATTCATGGATCAAGCAATTGAGTGTGATAATAAGTTGTTTGAGAGAACGCAAGAAAAGAAGATTTTTGGTCAAGATCAAGAATACAAGTTTACCTCAGTTCTTCAACAACATGTGTTGGAAGAATCTCAACCAGAACCCATGCAATTGGATAACATTAAGGTCAACAAACTTACACCAAAGGAAAGAAAACATTGAAATATTAATGGATTATTCTTTTATTGTAGATATAATGAGCACATGGTCATCAAATGTCCTAAGAAGCAGAAACAAGTTGGGTTTAGATCTTTCATTATCCCACATCGAAAGGATCATCACCAGAGTAAAAAAAGGAATATAGTCCATCACGAGAATGATGCCCTTGATTCTATACCTGGATATAGTACAAACCCTTTCTAGTTTTGCCATGGATATCCATCATCTTTGTGTTCAAGTACCACATATCAAGGACTCTACAAAGACCAAGAGCTATAAAAGTTCCAACCCTAGAAGATCTCAAATCCGATTGAATATGGTTTTTCCTTACTACTTGATTCTTGGTATTATATCTACATTGTTCCATACTATGTGTCATTATATTACAAATTGCACAGTATACTTGATTTAGGGCACAAGTGGTAGCTACATGTCCTACATTTCTACATTTTGTATAATATAATTGACTATATGGATCAGATACTGCCAAGGTAGTTGAAGTTATCGAAGTTGTGGCTTTTGGAAAGCGGTGCTAGTTGGATTGGCTACTTTTAGGTTTTGTTCCAACTGTCAGTAGCATCAATTATTTGGTCCAAAGTTTGGATACCATCCAATGCAAAAAGATAAATTTTCTCCTTGAGTAAAGGATGCAGACCATCCATAAACAAACCATGCACCACATCCTTCAAAGGATGCTCATCCTTAGGAATCTTACGCAGATTACTCTGAAATAGGGAGGCCTAATCTGCAACAGTTTGAGTTGGCTTTTTTTACCATATATAGGAATGTAATAATAACTGACTTGTGGTTTTAGCCTTCTGAAATCATCTTAAAAATGCAATTTTTAAGGCATCATATGTTGCAAAATGATCTACAGCAAATTCGGTTAACCAACAAACCGCTTCACACCAAGAGTGGCTTGGAATACTTGAGATTTCCTATCTTCATCTTGGTTTCCTTCTAGCAAGTTGTATTGTGTATCAAAAAGTAGCACACGAACATTGAGATCATCCTCTATTCTTGCACTAAACCTATTGAGTTGCATTCTGATAATTCAATGACCTAGCACTGCCGTTTTGATTGGAGCTTGTCAATACCCCCACTCTTCATGAGTAGGTATCCATGGTAATTCATCCTTTTCAAGCTTAATGTCTTCCTAGTAATCCATCTCGACTATGATACCAACCTACCTTTGCAATACTACCTGCTTTTTTGCCAGTTGCTCCATCCAAACAAAGTCCAAGAGGCCCGACACCACACTTGAATCCTAGGGTCTCTTTTCTCATTCCCTATCTGATTGCTCCTTGGCTTGCTGTCCGTCTGCACCTTCTGCTTGCAACTTTGCTACTTCAAAAGCTGCTTGCACCTCCATAAGTTGTGTCACTAATGGGTATGGTAACACCCCTTTATCTACCAAAGCCGGAAGTTGTTTCGATATGCGGTCACTTCCATAAGATCCAGCTCCTAGGCCGATAGTATTTTACAAGGTAGACAATTCCACCATTGCAAATATTGTCTGTTTCTCTTGATACTTTGAAAACGACTTTCTTGATTGTATTGGTATGATCCTTCTCCATTGTAGTGAGTAGCCTTCAATCCCATCCTAATTGCACTTAATGTATATAACACCTCATTACCTAGCACTATTTAAGGATACCCCATCCCATCATGGTTTCCAAATGTTTGCTGGTTGTTAATACAAAAAGAAAGGTTCGAGGAATGGGGATTACTGAAACAAGTTCATTTCTATTCCCTACATCAAAATTATAACACAAAAAGAATACCAAAATGCTCAAAACAATATAATGCTTTGAGATAGATAATGAGATAGAAAAAAATAGATATTGATGATTCTCTATACTCAACACGGATTACAAATTCACAAACCACTATACTCTTCTCTGTTCTGGCTATCTTCGCTTTGTTTGTATACATACACCTAGCTTATCTTGCATCGTTTCACCTTTATAACTTCCTTGCAATGGTTATACACTAAGAAACAAGTAGTCGGTTGAGTTTCCTGGAAATTCTAAAGTCTTACAAAATAAATATATTATAATTTGGGTATCCGAATTGGCTGCACTCTCACATAGACATGCACAATGGACTTGAACCCACTATAGTAATAACAAAATTACATGTCATCTGCATCATTATAAGAAGGTGGATTTTGAATACGATCCAAATAATACAAAAAATCATCAAAAAGTTCCCTAATTTGGACACTAGCAGACTTAGCAACTTCTTGGAAATATTCCTTTCTATAGTCTTCATAAACAAACTAGGCTTTCCAAGCCGGTTCTATAGTCTTTGCTACCAAAAAATCTGAAGAAATATGTTAAAAAAATTGTGAGTTGTTGTAGCCTTTTTGTCATTTTATGTCTGTAATGCTTGAAGTTCAGTGTCTTTTCCTACTTAGGCTACATCCTTGGCTTCTACTAGCTTCTGTAATTCTATCTGCACTTTTCTTAGTTATAGGATTTGTTGTTCTTTGTATGCCAATATTTGTGTATTGTTTTGTAATAACTTGCTTGGCATCTTGCAATTGAAGGTCTAGTTATCTGATATTGTTCAACTTAGCTAGGGCCATGTACATATATCCATCAAAGATACAATCTATGATGATAAGGAATCCCTTTGTGTTAAGAATTTGGCTGCCTAATTTTGCAGTGAATCTTTATTTGTATGTACTCTCCTCAACTCATCCTGTATTGCTTGGAGTTGTTCACTTAACTCCTGCGGATTTTCTTTAGCTTGTTCTAATTGAGCTTCCATGTCAGCAATTGTGCCTTGCATCTCTTGTACTTTCTCTTCAGATACATTGGCTCTACTAGCCAAACTATCTTGTAGTTCTGCATTTTGCTAGCTTAGTGCAGTAAGTTTTGCTTTTAACTTCTCCACCTCTACTAGTTCAGGTTTGATCACTTCTTCTTATTTTTCCATCTAAGCTGAGAAAGGAGTTAATAACCTGGCTGCATCCACCATGGTTTGTGAGTCTATGGTGTAATCCTTCAAATACCATGGATATATTCATGAAGATCAATTTAAAAGTGGCAACTAAATTCATCAAGAATTTGTAGCCCATGGATCTTTGAATTGATCATTCAAAGTAGGAAACAAAAATCCTTTCCTTAATTTTTTGATATGAGAAAATCTATCTAGTTCAATCCGCTGTGAAGTGGAAGGTTGATCTTGATTTTTTCGGGAAGTTTATGGCTGCTCCTGGAGATATGCCTGTCGAGCTTCAACTTCTACCTGTTGTTGTGCTACTTCCTATTCTACTTCAATTCAGTGTCATTCGGTCTCTTTTGCCACCCTCGCTTCTTCCTGCCATTGTCGAGCTTATTTTTCTTAGAACGTCAAAGAAGTCTCCTCCTTCTGCATTCTTCCTCCACTCATCAGAGTGTTTCTTGGACAATGTGCAACCTAGCTCGCTTTTGTGCTTGATTGGCTTCCGCTTCTTATGTAGCATCTTTGGTCTTCCCATAGCTCTTCAGCTCTTGGAGGAACATAGCTTCCTTGAATACTTCCAACTATAATACTGTGGAAGCGAACTTTCTAGAATCAAAAGTGAAAAAATAATACCTAACTTGGTATTGAGCTGCTATGTCTTCTTTAATACTCTGTAAAGATGGAAAATTTCTTCTTCATGCAACAAAAGATGATTTTCGCCTAATTGACTTGTCCTTATGCTTCTACAACATCAACCATCAAGGACTATAGAGTTTGGGAGACTCCATAATGCTTACTTTGCATATTAATCACCAATATCACCAATCATAACCAAACTTCTAGGGATTAGAATATGGCAATCACACATATTTGTATTCGTTCGAAAAAGGTTTGTCGAACATTGTCTCCATTTCTTTAATAGAAACTAAGACTAATGGCACTATAATACTTCATTAATTAATTGTAACTAGGCTGCTATGTAAGTCGGATCAACAATGAGCTAAATGTCAGATCCAATATGAAGTTCCAACACTGCACATTTGTCATCGTTCAATTCCAACTATGCATTGCACTAACTAATAGAGGAATGCATCATCGAATATTTGGCGATTGAGGCTGTTAAGGTAGTGCGGTGAAACGACTTATTGAATCATTGCAACTTTTCATCCATATATTTTGAAACAAATGTTTTGGGTTGAGAAGAACAGAGGCGACGAGTCCATGTGACTCGATCGGTCTGTGGATTCTTAGCACATTGATGATTTCATAATTTTGTGTCTTTGTTCTTATTGTTCTTCAGTGTTGACTATTAATGTAATCTTTGTGAAATATGTTAAGTTAATGTTATGGTTAAGTTTAATTTGCAAGTGATTATGTACACACTGTGATTCTGTAAATGATTATGCTGTTAGTTAATGTTGTACAAAGTGAACGATTTCATAAAAGTATTAAGTTATTTGTGTGAATTTATGCAAGTATATCATTGATGTTGTTGCAGTGTTAATCTATAAGTTTGTACCTCAAAAATAATTTAGTATGCAAGAAATTGTATGACTTCCACCCATGAACCCTTTCTTGTAATCCCTATTTTTTGGCCATAAGTTGTCGGCAGGCAGTGAGGTTAAGACTTTGGCGATCCTACTAGGGAGTGGAGACTACAAGGAGTAGAGATCGCAAGGAGTAGAGATCGTAAAGTGAAGATAACGAGAATAGTTTATGCGAGTTCTATGCTCGAGTGTAGAATATCCACAATATTAGCAATATAAAACAGCCGTATGAGTCCCCGCATCCGTTTCAAAATTTGGTGGAAGTTTTGCAAGGAAAGATCAACCGAAAAGTGTAGGCAAGGAACAAAGGATCATTGACAAAGCGATAGAGTTAAAAGAGGAGCCAATATTTGAAGGAGAAAGTTTGGTAGGAGTAAAGAATGCTTTTGATACCAGAGATTTATCGGTGTATGAAGGATAGAACCAAGAAGAATCAATAGATCTTAGTAATATCCCGGTGCCCAAATCAGAAGAAAGACTCAAAAGTGAAGGCAAACAATAAGTAGAACGAGGAAAAAATCTTGGAAACCGAACCTAGGAGAGTATCTATCTAAGTGGTTTGGAATAGGATGATTAGAGAAATCTGAAGCAATTGAGACTCGAAAGCAGTGGCAAGTAGAGAATCAGGATAAAGATTTACTCAAACTACCTATAATACCCATATCCAACACTAAAAGAATGGCAAACGATGAACGTAGAAGATATTATCTGATGGGCGTCACTTATACTAAGTTTGGAGGATTTCGCAGGGATGATCTAGATGCTCACATATGGGCATTTGAAGTTAATTTACATGTATTTGAAAGCATGAGCAAGTTTATGATGAATGATGGAGATAAAGCCATAATTTTTCAAACAAGATTGGTTAATGAAGTAGTGAAGTGGCTTGCAGAGTACGATATAGATCATTTCACCAAGTACAAACCTGTCAAGGATGCATTTTTACAAAGATTTTAGTCTAAGAGAATCTTGCTCAGATTTTTGACTTTCTATAGAACAATAAACAAAAACCTAACCAGTGAGTTTAAGGATTACCTTTAGACACTATAGTGGACCAAGCCCTACAAATATTAGAGAATAAAGTTTGCTCGTTCGTTGAAGATCTTGAATGGGTTGCAATTTCAAAGGAAAAAGGCGTGAGTTCAACAAAACAAGTATTTTGTGTGAAATTTAAGAATCCTGGGCATATTGCAGTTAATTACAGATTGAAGAAAGTGCACTATGCAATCTATAGCATTGGCGATCATGATACAACATATTGCAATGCTAAAGCCTAAAATCACATAACCATAAATGTAGTAGTTCAGGATCATGCACAATCCAATACCTATGTGCCACCATAGTTATGCAATAATCAATCTCCAAGGTATAATCAGCCAAGGATGTAGCAAGGTTTGTTACAACAACCAACATGGTCACAGGCAAGAACATCGAACTTTGTACCAATAGAACCTGTTCGATGCTATTTTTGTGGCAAGCTGGGCCATATACATTGTAATTGTAAAGAGGCACAAGAATATGACAAACATAAAAAAGATAGAGCTGCACCAATGATGAACCTAGTAATCATCACTGAAAAAGAACCACAAGTAGCTTCATTTTAGACTAGATCTGGAAAAATTATGCAACCTATGACAACCATTTACGATTCATAATTTAAAGAACAGGTGCATATGGTGCAAAGAGCGTAGAAGTGGGCAATTGAAAAACAGCTAGTTTTCCCTACACCAAATTCGATCTCTCGAGAGTCAATTCCATCTACATATGAAGAAATAGCATTGCAATCTATACAAGAAAGTGCTCCAGTGATTGTTCAGACACCAAAGGTTGATGACTCATGGAGAATCTTAAAACCTTCACCCATTACCTTGCAAGTTGGGCAACTTCTATTGATGGTACCAAAAGTTAGGGAACAATTCAAACAAAATTTCGGTATAAAGGATGAACTTATAGATCCATGTGTGGCTACTTTACAACCGTAAGTTGAACTAGTAGACTATTTTATTCCACTTATTACAGTGTGGTATAAGAACCATTGTACCAACAAAAGTCTTAATCGATGGTGGTTTCAATGTTATTTTGGTCATCTATGCACTTTGTCAGAAGTTAGGATGATGAATATCGAACCAGTCAAATTTTTTATTCGAATGGTTGATCAGTCTCGGGTTCATCCGATGGTGCTAGTAAAAGATATTCCCATCACCCTTCAAGGAGTGGTCTTTCCCATGACCTTTGTGGTATTAGATCTACTAGAAGACATTTATGATTACAACCTCTTGTTGAGTCGGCCTGGCTTAAACAAGCCAAAGTTTTGCAAGATTGGTCTAGGAAAGAATCAGTGGTAAAATATAAACACCATGAATATCGGGTTCCATTAGATACGATGCATTCTAATGATATTCATGCACTTCCTCACATAGCCAAATGAGTTCACATGCTAGATGGGTTGACAAATGATGAGGAAGCTGACTTTTTGAAAGCCAATGGTGATTTATTATCTCTCGGGGTGGTTGAATTACAAGCTTTACTAGATCAGTGGTCTCCTTCGATATGTGTGGTAACCTATGCACCATTGCACAACAAGGTATAAGAGACAGTATATGTGTTCCCTAACCTCATAGTCGACACTAATTTGGCTTGGAAAGATTTTGAGGATAAGCAAAAGCAACAATATATAGCAGAGGACCAGTTGATTACCTACAACTTAGGCATGGAAGATAAGCCCCGATTAGTTAAGATTAGTGTCAAATTAACCAGTGAGGAGCGGAGGGGAGTACTTGAGTTATTAAATGAATTCCAATATGTATTTGCTTGGGATTATCAAGACATGAAAGGATTAGACCCTCGCATCTACCAACACTATATAGTTCTTCAACTTGATGCTAAAACCAATCAGGTAGACCAATTACAAGATGAATCCCAATTATGTAGAGCTCATCAAGGAAGAAATTGACCGATTACTCCGTGTGGGTTTTATCATTCCAATTGAGCACACATAATGGATTTCATCGATTGTCATCGTACCAAAAAAAAAAGTTACGAATCTGTGTTGATTACCATAAATTGAACAAGGTGAAGAGCATACAGGTACAATAGAGCAGTCATGCACAATACAGCAACAAGGCCTAATCATTTTTTCCATGGATCATTCACAACTCAAGTGATTTTAATCACTACACAAACATTGTAAATTCCATTTTTGGTAGAATAGACTCCATTTTGTTCAAGCCGAGGAGTCCTCGAGCTTGAGGAGTATTAGAATTAGCTACATACCAATTTTCATAATTTTTAGACTCCGTTTGAGCCCTCAAATAGGCTCTAGAACCTAATTTTTAACTAGGCCGGACACTAGGTCTGGACAAGGCCAAAGCTAGTGAGAAAACTATAAAAAGAGCTAGAGAGCTCATTTTTGGGGTTAGATTGTTTGTGAATTGAGCTTATGTAAGAGACTTTTTGACTAATGCAAAGAACTCCATTGTTCCTCTCCTTGTTCTTGCCTTGTGTGCGCGTGTGTGTATGTGTGTGCATGCTTGTGTGCTTCTCACTCACACACTTGTGCCTTCACTTGCTCATAGTCTTCATACTAGTCCTCACGTCTCCACGCATTGACAATTATGAGGTGAATCTTCTCACGTTGGTACTCACCATTGTGCTAGAGTGACACCAAATTTGGCGCCGTTGCCGGGGAGAGAGCTTCGAGGACGAGCGTGTGATGGTAAGATGTTGAGTTGAGACATTGGAGTTATAGGTAATATCCTTTCTTTTCTTTATTTTTCTTCATTTTTTCTTACTTTTGCATCACCATCATCACCATCATCATCCCCACCATCTCCCACCTCCATCTCCATCTCCACAAAAATTTCAGTTTTTTGGTCATATTCCACTCCCCACCTCATTTCCCTCATTTCATTGTGAGAGAGAGTGAGAGAGAGCTTGCATGCGATCTGTTTTTGTGTGTTTTTTGAGCTTTTGTTGCAGGAACTAGTTGTACCACCATCTCCAGCAGCTTGCGCAGGTACGACAGACTCTGCACGGGTCCCGGGACGATGACCTCTGTCTGTCGCGACAGACATAAAAACTTGATATTTTATGAATGCGTGTTTGGCACGGTAACCTACACCATTAGAGCACTCCAAATCACTAGAAGTTTCTCAAAAATTTGCGTTTTTTCAGTCTATCGCGACAGACACAGTCTATCGTGACAGACACGGTCTATCGCGACAGACACCGTCTATCGCGACAGACCAAAGCACGACAGACGATAGACCCTGTCTATCGCGACAGACAGAGACCCACGATAGACCCCATCTATCGCGACAAACACCTATCTATCGCGACAGACCAAATTCCGCGATAGACACGATCTATCGCGACAGACCAAAACCACGACAGACGATAGACACCGTCTATCGCGACAGACACCGTCTATCGCGACAGACACCGTCTATCGCGACAGACCACTCTATCGTGATAGACACTACAAAAGGGGGAACAAGGGTCATTAAAAAGTGTCTGAAATAAATTGTCTGTCAATTGAAGGATCAAATTGAAGCTAAACTTGGGGTTCTTACAGGATCATCGAGAGCTTTTGGAGAAAGCAAAGTAAGTGCCAGGGCGAACAAGCTTGGGAACGTGCTTCCTGGGTAGACAAGCATCACCAGGAGGAGCGACTTGAGGTTGGAACATCTCTTAACCCCCTCAGTCCATTCTTAGCATAGGCTAAGTGCGAGTAGTTGTCTTGATTGACTAGGGGTACGATAGGAATACTCAAGTTTGAAGAGCCGTTAATTTCTCAAGTGCAAGGATAGGCTAAATTGCAGTCAAGGGATAACTTAAAGGAAAAGAACTTAAACTAAACGGACGCAGAACATCAAGTACGACACACTTAAGTGCTCCTGACAACGCTTAATTAAAAACAAGAAAACACATACAAAGGAACTCAAAAGGAACAAGTGATTGGTACCAAAGAATCAGCAACGTACAAAGGGCATATGAACCTGAGATCGGGAAGACACTTAGGGAGAGACCGTCAAAGCGTTAGATCATCCGAGGCTAGCGTCAACCATACAGCCAGATCTTGGGACCAACAATTGAGTGATTACCCCTACGCTCTAGACTCAGAAACTAGTGACTCTGACATGTCGTATAGCATGGAAAGACCTGTAGGTAGCTCAGGAATGGCATACCTAGAAAGACCTGAAGGTCCCTACAAGACTCAATTGGAATACATCCAGACCAACCGCCTAGGTGCACGCATCTATGAGGATGGGCTGCGAAGATCTGTTGTCCTAATTAAAAATCCGAATCAGCCCATTGGACTAGAACACCCTGTAGTCAAGTTTGAAAATGGTTCATACATAGATAAAGAAGGAACAATGTATGTGGTCACCAGCCAACCTGAAAGGACAGATGAGTTTGGCAACATAATCTTTGAACCTGAATTAGGTGACGTAGAGTAAGGGAACTTAGGAAAGGAGCCGAAAACCCCTCAAGGCAAATCGGTCCTAACAAGAATAATCACTCCAGAGTTAGTTCCCCAGGATAATAGGAGCATAGAATTGCTCTGGAACCAAGAGACGGATGAGGCTTTTTGGAGGTACAAGCTTGAAAAGCCTAATGAAGTGGGAGCTCTTGCCATCTATGAATTCAAAGATCCTGATAGCCCAGGCAAGGTGACCTACTTAGATGATGCTTCTGAGAGAATCTTTGTGGTCTCTGAGCATGGAAGACACGCATACACTTGGAAGGGAGAATTTGTTTTTCCCCAACCTCGATCCAATGTGTCTTATGGTTACCAAGGAGCTGGAACATCTCAAGCTCATGGGACTCAAAGAGAAAGGAGTAGAGAGAGACCTGAGGTAAGCTTTGCCAACTCTTGGGGAAGGGAAAGAACGCGAACGGAAACAAATAGAGTGGAACCTGAGGGACATAGAGTCCCCGGGGACCAAAGAAATGCCGATGATTTCCCTTTGCCAAGACCGAGAGAGCACACGAGGACCTTGAGACCGACCCAGCTAGTTAAGTCCATGAAAAACTACTTCGATGGCACTGGAGACCCCTACGATCATGTAGCTGAGTTTAGGCAAGTCTTGAGAGCTAAACAAGTTGAAGATCTGTTCACGCAGTACAATGCCTTTGGTCTAACCCTTAGGAACACCGCCCTGACATGGTTTCAACCACTACACGAGAGGCAGTTTAGGAGCATAGATCAACTTCTAGAGGCATTCATTATCGAATTCTCTAAAAGTGGCATAAGACATAACACATCCTCCCTGATATACAGCTTCAAACAAACATCTCAAGAGACAGTGAGGCTCACAGGCAGAAAATTTAGGCAATATCTAGAGAGATGCCCGGCCCCAGAGTTACCCACGCCAACCAAGCAAGTGGCCTTATTTTTAGATGGATTGTTAAGCACCAAACTGAGATCATATGTGTACTTGAAGGACCCTAGATCCATAGAAGAATGTGTACGCATGTGCATAGACATTGAGGATAATCTAGGGGAGGATAATCTATAAAGATTCAGATAGTTCTAGTAGCCTCATTTCCTCACAATCCACATCAATTGAGGATCTAGCAGAAAAGGTAGCTCTGAAATTAGGTGTCTCTAGCAAGCAAATTCCTAGATTTGCCCCCGGAAAACGATGCTATACCTATGGAGGAGACCATATGGCTAATGTGTGCCCCATCATGGCTCAACCCCAAGTGAACCCTAACAACCAGTACTACACCATAGAAAGGAGGTACACCAATCACACAGCACAAGACTGCCCATATAACAAACAAGCTGTTAGACAAAATTATTCTCAGCCATATCCACAACAAGGAAAGTACCCTAATCAGTACCCACAACAACAGTATGCTAGGCCCCAGCAAATCTATCAACCACCCTATCAAGGGCAACAAAGACCGCAACCAGTCCTAGCGCAGCAACTTCCTGCCCCCACCAATGTGATTCCAGTAAAGTATGCAGCGGCACAAGAAAATCTAAATAGAGCTTTAGTGCCAGTGACATCCTCGCTTTCAGAAAGTGATCCAAGTGATCATAGTTTTGACTCCACCCATGTTGAGAGCCCCCAGGCCTACTACATGCAATCACCGGAGCATAGTGAGTCATATTATTATGAAGAACCGAATGAATCTAGTGGGGAGCCAGAATACGCAAACATCATGTATGCCAACCCCAACTCGAGATCCCAACCTAGGCCGATGAGACCTCCATTTCCTAGAGGGCCATGCTATCGCTGTCAGGGAGATCATCTCATTCGTGATTGCCCTCTACCTGCACCGACACAAAACCAATCTGTGACAATTCAAGGCTTTTGTCTCGATTGTGGAAAGGAGCATTTGTTATGAGAGTGTCCCAAGGACCCCGCCAATATACCAAAAATTGCTCCTATCAATGTCATCGGGCTAGTGGTGGACTCCACGGGAAGTGTGACTTCCACGGCTCCAGTACAAGTCATCACGAGAGCTCAGGCACTTAAGCAAAACGAAGACTTAGGCGAGGAGAAGACTGCGGAGGTTAGCGAGACTGAGTCAGAATAAGAAGAGGACAAGAGCTTGGAGAGATAGCCGTGAACATATGAAAAGGCAATGGGCAAGAAAGATGAGCGAACTTGAGGAAAGTCTACGAGAAACCAAAGACAAAATCATAGAAATCACATCTCAAACGCACTCTCACACATCCCCGCCACTACCATCCCCTTCACCCTTCATTCCTCCACCCACCAATCCACCACACGTAACCCAACCACCACCCCGAGTAGGATCAGTCTTAGCCGATCCCACTCCTGAAGATCTAGACATGATGCTTAAAGCATATCAGGCCAGAATCCAAGAAGGGCCCAATGTAACAGATCATGAGAAATGTTACCCTAGAGCTGACCTAGAGCTTGAACGAACTAAGTTGTGTGCCAAGATGGTGGAATTGGCTCAAGCCATGTTTGAGACCAGTCACCTTTTCACTTGCTCTAGCTCCACTAGAACACCATTGCATTTTGATGGTCTGTTAGACAGATTGGAGATGTTAATTGCAAAGTCTGGAAAAGGAGCCAACTCCCAGGCTAAGGAGAAGGCAAGTGATAGAATAAGCATTCCTCCCAAGGAAGCTTATGTGCCTAACTCCACTGAACCAGACACCTCTTCTTCTATGAATCGATACACACCCGAATTCTTGCGAGAGATTCAAGAAGAGAAATGGGCTAAAGAGAGTGAAGTTCCTCCTCCCATTGAACTTGTGGATGACACACACGATCAATTCCCACAAGACCTTCCGTCCATTTATGTAGAGCAGGAGAGCGTCCAATCTCAAGAGAGATTGGACTTCGAGACTAATTCTTTACAGGAGCTGCCCCATTTCACAGGCCCATGGGAAGCAAAGTCCACTTGTATGAGAGCACCCACAATCATGGTAAGAAACGAAGATTCAGTCATACATAGGAACACAGAGGTAGTGAAGAACACTAAGGTGCAGTGCAATCTCACTTTAGAAGAACTACTCAAGGTTAGGCCAGAGCTATGGAAACATGTAGCCAAACAAGTACCAGAGATAGCAAAACCTCGTTCCCAGGTAGGATCCCAGAGAACAGTGCCAGAAATACCCTTGGACAAGATAGGAGACATGAGTGAGGGTGAAGAGGGAAACACATATCTTCCTATCACCCATCAAGGATACACCACCAAGGCCATTCTAGACTCAGGTGCAGGAGTTGCAATTGCTACCACTTCCCTATGGAAGCGTTGGGGCAAGCCAACACTCAGGCCAACGAGAATGAAATTGCAGATGGCCGATGGTCATATTGAGAGGCCCTTAACTCTCACTACATGTGGTGTTGAGTTCGAGCATACTTTTGCTATATGTGACTTTAGCAAAAACCAAGCCTACAAGATGATTTTGGGGAGACCATTTATGCGGCAGTTGCAAGTGGTACAAGATTGGGGAACCAATTCCTTGTATTTGCAACACTTAGGTGTTACAACCAAAGTCAATCTCAAGGATTACTCTCATAGAGATGTCCCTCCTATCCAATGGAACCCCATCCATAGAGCCAAAGATGATACGGAATCGGTGCATTCCATAGGATCAGGATCCTCATGGATGCATGAAGACACTCACTTATGGATGTGTAAAGTGGCAGTGGAAGAGGAGAAAAGAGAAAAAGCCAGAGAGGTAGGTGCGAAGGAAACACATAGATCAGTTCAAGACCCAGCCTATGCACCTGTAGTATTTCCGGACGAAGAATTTGAACCTCACGGCTGGGCAGAAATTCTAGCAACTATGGATGTAGCCATCAATGAAGAGCAATGGACACCCCACTGTGATGAGGATGGCTATGACATTTCTGTCTTCTCCATAGAGCCAATCATGGGAGATGCAGTTTTAGAAGAATGCGAACCTAGCCCTGATGCATTTGAAGATGCAAGTGACTCCGATCTTGAGTCAATCATCATGGATCCACCCTTTGCATCAGATGAAGAATATTTCTATGAAGTAGAAGTTTACCCTCAGAGACATGAAGAGCTCACTAATGATGTGAGATTAACCACACGAGTGACCACTAAGAGTGAAGGAAAGAAAAGGAAGAAGAGAGAAGCCGCACCAGAGGAGGAAGAATCCCTGTTTGAGGTCCTTGAAAATTTGAAGAAGTATGCAATAGAAGATAGGAGAGTCATGGTAAGAATGCCAAAACGTGATGCAAAAGCAGGAGAGGCCTATGATAACAAAGAAACCACCAAGAAGGTAGTGGTAGCCATAGAAGAAGGAGAAGAGAGGTGCACTTACATAGGACATGACCTCACTGAGGAAGAGGAGCATGAGCTGATAGCTTTGCTAAGAGAGTACAGAGATGTATTCGCTTGTAGCTACAAAGATTTGAAAGGTGTAGACCCTGACATATGCGCCCACACGATTCCCATGACCATAGAGGCCAGACCTTCTAAACAAAAGCCATACACATACAATGACAACTATGCTGCCAAGATCAAAGAAGAGATAGATCGCTTGGTTGAAGCTGGATTTATCTATGAAATCGAGCACACTGAATGGGTGTCCCCCATTGTAGTGGTGCCCAAAAAGAATGGTAAATTACGCGTATGCATTAACTTGAAGAAGGTTAACGCAGCTACTATCAGAGATAGTTATCCGCTTCCCATCACCGAGCATCTATTAGAAAGGGTAGCAGGCAAGGAAGTGTACAGCTTTCTAGATGGGTTTTTGGGCTACAATCAAGTAGCCATTGCTCCAGAGGATCAGCATAAGACGGCTTTTGCCACAGAGTGGGGCATATTCGCTTTTAGGGTAATGCCATTCGGGCTTACCAATGATCCCGCAACCTTCCAGAGATTGATGTGCCATGTGTTTAAAGAGTTCCTGAGAAAGAATTTGGAAGTCTATGTTGATGATCTCTGTGCTCATTCCAACATTAGACAAACACATATACCTGAACTCAGGCAAATCTTTGACAAATGTAGAGAATATCAAGTCTGCCTGAACCCAAAAAAGTGTGTTTTCATGGTCAGGCAAGGCAAGATTTTAGGACACATAGTGTCAAAGAACGGCATCTCCACTGACGAAGAGAAGGTGAGGGCTATTGCAGAACTACCTAGGCCAAAGAATGTCAAGGAAGTGCAAGCTTTCATGGGGCATTGTGGTTATTACCGACGTTTCATTCACATGTATGCCATCATTGCAAATCCTCTGTACGGACTTCTGACAAACTTTGAGTGGACTGATGAGTGTGAAAATTCCTTCAATGAGCTCAAACGACGATTATGTTCAGCCCCAATCTTGACTACACCAGATTGGAATAAACCCTTTCATGTTCATGTGGATGCATCCAATTATGCTATTGGATGTGTACTCGCACAACCTACTGGTGAAGGTAATACGGATCTCCCAATTGCTTATGCCAGTAGACAATTGAATGCAGCTGAACGAAATTACACCACTACTGAGAGAGAAGGATTAGGCATGGTATATGCAGTTAAAAAATTTAGACATTATTTGCTTGCAAATAAGTTTAAATTTTTCACTGACCATCAGCCACTGCTATATCTCGTAAACAAGCCATGCAATATAGGAAGATTAGTAAGATGGTTTCTCTTGCTAATGGAATATGATTTTGAGGTTGTGGTAAGGAAAGGGAAGACTCATTTGAGAGCAGACCATCTCTCTAGGCTCACATCTGGAGAAGCCCCACAAGGAGTGTCAGATGACCTTCCTGATGCTTACTTGTTTAATTTGGAAGTGGTGCCACAGTGGGCTAAGCCATTAGTGCCAGTATTGACATACGGGCCTAACCACCCAGTAATAAACACACAGGATAGAGAGGTAATAAAAGCCCAAAAGTATCACATCATGGCAGGTAGTATGTACAAGCACACAGATCAAGGGATCTTGGCTTGTTGTGTGGAAGAGGATGAGTACGCTAAATGGTTGCAATTAGCACATGTAGGTGCATTAGAGCAACACTACTCAAAGCAACGAACCCTACAAACACTAAGGAGACTCGGAGTGCATTGGCCGACGATGGAAGCTGATGTCCAAAAGTTGTGCAAGGAATGCCCAATCTGTTGCACTAAACCACCTGTGGAACATGCCACTCTTTATCAAGTGTCCATAGTGCCAGATTGGAGTGAACCACTAGTATCCTTCCTGAGGACGAAAACATTCCCTCAAGACATGACCCTGACTAGACAAAGAAGTCTAGAACAAGAAGCCCTAGATTACTCACTCATTGGTGATAATTTATACAAGCGTGGTAAAGATGGTTACCTGAGACTATGTGTCCATGAGAGTGAATATCTAAAGATCTTGGAAACTGCTCACCAAGGTGTAGCAGGAGGACACTTTGGACCAGATCGGGTGATCAAGGCAATACTATTTGCGGGCTTCTGGTGGCCAACCCTTCACATGGATGCACATACCTATGTGAAACGGTGTGATGTCTGTCAGAGAATTCAATATCCTATGCGCAAGGATGAGATGCCACTGAAACCCATGATGGGTGGACGTGCATTCTCTAAGTGGGGAATAGACTTCGTAGGTTCTATTAGTCCCCCAGCTAAGGGTTCACATGCTGAGTATATCATTGTGGCCACGGATTATCTAACCAAGTGGGTAGAAGTGAAAGCCACATCGAAGAATGATGCCCAAACGACCGCTAAATTCTTATTTGAGAATGTGTTCACTCGATACGGGCTACCCATAGAGCTAGTAAGTGATAGAGGGACTCACTTCTTGAATGAAGTCATTGAAAATCTTCTTCAAGAGTTCTTGGTGATACACAAGAAGTCTGCCCCCTATCACCCACAAGCTAATGGACAAGCCGAAAGCACAAATAAGATTCTATGCAATGTGCTAACCAAATTAGTGAATAACAAACGCTCGGATTGGGACAAACAACTACACCATGCTGTTTGGGCATACAGAGTTGCCTATAAAACGGTACTCCAAGCCACGCCCTTTCAAATGGTTTTCGGCCAGAATGCAGTGCTACCATTGGAATTTTTGATACCAACCTTGAAAGTAGCACAAGAGCATGATTGGACAGGCCATGAGTTGTCCTCTAGAATCTTCGATCTTGAACGATTAGGTGAAACACGATTGAGGGCTGCAATAGGAATTTATGCAGCCAAGAAGAGGCAAAAGGCATATTTCGATGCACACGTAAAGGATAAGGGCTTGAAAGCAGGAGACCTAGTCCTAGTCTACACCTTGAAGCAACATGCACGGAAGTTAGAGAAGAGAGGTTACGGGCCAATGATTATCAATAGAATCTCCACAAGTGGAGCAGTTCAACTAGCCACTCTAGAGGGTGATATTCTACCAAGTTACATAAGTGGATGCAGAGTCAAGTTATATCAAGAACCCCTGACTGAAGAGATGCTAAATCGACTCAACACTGCCAAGAAACGTAAAGAAGAAGAGAAACGAATTAGAGAAGAAGCACAGGCAGAAGCTTTAGAACGCATCCGACGAATGAAATTGAGGAGACAAGGCAGAGACCCGCCTATGCCTGACACTCAAGAATCTCTAGGCTATCGTATGGCCATGTGCGAGGCTTCAGGTGGACGTTCCCATAGAATAATCGACCGACGGCCTTTTGTAACCCTAGAAGTAGGACAAGGAGAGAGTGTAAGGACAGTGAGAGCTTTAATTGACTCAGGGGAAGCCACTAGTGCAGTTCGACTTTCTTACTGCCAAGAGCTGCAATTACAAATCAATCCTATAGAGGCATATCTCATAGGATTGGGAGGTGTGGAAACCCCTTGCATTGGTGAGGTGGAACTTCCCCTCTACATTCAAGAGGTGCTAATGGCAGTCAAAGTGCTAGTGTGTGAAGATGAGGATCTTACCGAACCTCTTGTCCTGGGCCAAGACTGGATCTATGATCATGGAGTCAGCCTCAACCTAAGAAGTGGACTTCTTCAGGCATGGGTAGGCCAAAACCACATCACGGTTGAATTAGAAAATCAAGCACATAGGTCGCTAGAAGAGACACCGAATCCTGGTCCTTCTAGGAGTCCACCTGAAATGAACCATGCTACTCTTGACCAAAGTTCCATGGTGCAAAGGATTGCCACTCATGATGAAGGTACAAAAGTCAACAAGGAGTTCCCTTCTTTTCCAAAGAGAATTCGAGGAAAGCAAACCAGAAAATACAAGATACAGAGGAGCCCGAGGACCAAGAAGAATGAACACCAACCAGTACCATACAGAATACCCCATGGCATGAAGCAGATCTGGATACGCAAAGGTGAACAACCCTCGGCTTTGGAGACAGGATTCCAAAGAGGCATCAAGCAAGCTACAGTGTCGAGGACTACAACGAAGGAGTACCCTAGACATCAATCTAGACAAACCATTTCTATTTGGGTTCCAAAGCAGTCAATGAAGGCGATCCCAAAAGCTAGACAAATATGGGTGCCCAAGACCTGCTTACTAGCTCAAATAACTTCACCTCCAATCACAAGATCAAACCAACACTCACGAGTCCTATTGGCTCCCATCCAAAGGCAACCATCTACACTCCACACCATCACATTCTCGGTCACGCCTCGGAATGTTTGGAAATGGGTACCCAAAAAGTCCCAAACCCAACACACTCCAGTCCGCAAACCCTCACACATCATCGCCAATAAAAGCAACGATTCCAGCATCAAAGTTTGGAGACCTAAACCCCATGTCAAACCCCCTGACCCACCTCTGTAAATCCTTTGTACACACATCACGAACACTTCACCCACTAACCTCTAACCACTCGAAATTTCATGTTGGTATTGTGGAGGGAACACCATAACATCCTATTTCCAATGCAATGCTAATGTGCCTCTCTCTTCTTCTAGCAGATAAGCATCAACAACTACAAGCACTCTCATGGCAGAAGCAACGGGTCCGAGCTCACAGGCAGGAATAAGTACTGCAGGAATTGATGTGGATAGTCTACCTGTTGATGTGCCACCAACTGAACGACCTGTGGAGCTGCAACACCTTCAGCAGATCCCGGTACAGGATCCACCCACAGGGATCACAGAGAGAGTCCATGCCAATTCTCATTGGTTCAATGGCATGCCAGGTCCATTAGGAGAGGCCAAGTATATATGGGAGTCTAAGTGCGAGTATGACAGATCTTGGGTCAGATTCCAATTCTTCTCCAAGGAGTTTGAGACTCTACAGAACACACAGGATCTTCAGACCATATGGCAACGTGCAGGGCTACCTGAGTACTTCGAGGCACCATTACCCAAACCAGACCTCCTCCGATGCTACTATCTGGTCTCAACATTACAGGCTAATGCAGAAAAGGACAAACCAGGATCGTTTGTTCTTTCTTCCTTGCTGGGCAACAACGAGTTAAAGAGGTTTGAACTTACCTTGGAGTTGGTGAGCTCTGCTTTGAATATGCACGGCACACATGTACCTTCTGAGAAGGATGCTCTCGTTCCTACTAACATGAAGGATAGGAAACTACTGAAGCTTAAAGACATGGCAGCACTCACACCAAACGTGTCCATCCCTCTCCGTATGTGCATGCAACATTTTGCTTTCCCCGGTCAAGACCGCTTCTCACAACCGCACAAAAGAATTTGGTTCGCTCTCTACTTAGCGGAGACAGGTGCGTTACCAATCAAGCTTCCTGTATGGATTATAGAGCAGTTGTATGAAGCAAATAAAAGGTCTTCTAGGAAATTAGTGGTGAACGGTTTCTGTGCAATCACACGCATTATCTACCGGTGCTTAGCATACGATGTACCCATTGAACGTGCCTTAACTTGGGCACAATTACAAATGTTTAAGAAGCTCAAGACGTCCACACATCAATCCAAGCGCATGAGGGGTTCGATCCCTTGTGTCCAGACACGTGAAGTTCTGACTACTCCTGAAGTATCGCCACGAGGGGAGGCCATTGTACCTCCCTTTACCATTAGAATACCCAGGTCTGGATCTGAAACTACAACACAAGCTGCCCCTTCGGCTCCTCCTGCTCCATCTGAATTTGAATTTGCTACAACTGGAGATGCTGAAGGGATGGATCCCCATGACTTCGAAGCATTCTTACAAAGTACACAACTCTTTGATGTAGAGTTTTATTCAAATACAGAAGAACAAGGCACATCTTCACAAAGAAGGAGAAAATCCACAGAAGGTCGCCATGTACATTGGGGTGACGATCAACAAGGTCAACAACAAGGACACCTAGAAGAAGAAGGAGCAGACGAAGAGGAGACCACTGAAGCCCCAACTTATACAACAAAACTCCGAAGGCTATATCAAATCATGGAATGAGTGCGATCGCAACAACTGCTCACCGAACAGAGCAGTAGGGTACTCATGACTCAGCTGTTGGAAGAAGCAGGAGTTGACTCAGAATATAGTGAAGGTCTCTTATTAATGGCAGAAACATATGGGGTAGTAGAAGCAGTTCGGACCGCCATTAGGAGATCTCCAATTCAATATGATCCACGAAGATTCCAAACACGACCACGGTCAGGTAAAAACATCCAGATCCCCATTACAACGGCAGAAGGGCCGATTATTACATCCGAACCCATTGAGACAACCTCCCAAGCAGCAGAAACCGCTAGCCAAGAGCATACAATCATCCATGAAGAGTCAACTGAGCACTACCACCCACACCCCCACCATCGCCTCCTAGAACAGAAGCCGTGGAGATCACCTCGACCACTCAACCCACCGAACAAACCTTCATCTTCCGTACTCCCACCTCTAGTTCAACCCTATTCTCCACCTTTGAAAACCCAATCTATGAAGCAACCACCATCACTACACAATCCGCCGAATCGCTCATAGAGCGTGCCCTAGGACAACCATCCCCCATACCCTCAGCCATAGGCCATCCTGATGCTAGATCTATATTCTTGGGTTTCCCTACTACCACGCCACCTTTCATGACCTCCCCGCCTCTACGACCTCAACCCCCAACCCCCATCTCTCCACTTCTCCAATCCCTCCATGCCTTCCTTGCTAGAACTTTTCAACCCAAGTCTCAACCATTCCCTTTATTTTCAGCTCCCAACCCCACTTCTCATCTATTCACCACGTTCACACACACACCACCTACCATTCCAATGTATATGGTAGACCCCACACTCGCATCCACTCTTGAAAATATGGACATTTCACCACCCACGGCACCTCCCCCACCCCCCACACTTCCACCTTCTCCCATTCCCCCCCCACCAATTTCACCGACACACACATCTCCATTAGACACATCATTCACTCTTCCCCTTCCCCAATCCCCTCCCCGTGCATCCTCCATTATACAAACCACACCATCATCCATAGGAAATGCATTGGACACCATGCTCACATGTATATCACAGTTAAGGACAGAGTACAATGAGCTCCAACAACAGAATGAACGCCTGCAAGAGCACTCGGAGCTACTACAACACCGCCTTGCTGCACTAGAAGAGGAAAATGCTCGCCTCCATACACAATTCCATACTCTACAAGAGGCTCATAGCATATTGGAGGTACAGTTACAGAACACAGATCAGGAAGCAATACAAGTGGTAGAAGGTCATCTACGGACACAGCTGGAACACAATTCAAAGCTTCAGCAAAATATGGCCCTACTCAAGCGACATCTTGCTGCCGCTCATGAAGAGAATCGACGCCTGCAATTACAAAATCAGGAAAACCTAGAAGCAGCTATAGAAAGCACACCTGGGGCACCCATCAGTCCCTCAAAATTTCAAGTTGTGACCCCTGATAGTATCAAGATAATCTTGGAAGACTATGCCACCCTACTTGAAGCCCATGACCAGTTGTCAGAGGAACTGGGTCAACTGAAGCAGAAACACCAAAAAGAAACAACAGCTGCCTCTCAAACCACCTCCTCTGCGGCTTCACTTCTCACAGACTCAGAGGCCTTAAAAGATCTCCAGAAACAGGTCACCGAATTGCAAGCACGTCTACTACAATATGAGAGACCACCTTCCCCTCCAGAGGCTCCCACCGACGAAGAAATAGTACAAATTCCTGTGGAACAAACATTTGAAAAAGAATACGACCCACAACCCTTCCCAGGAGGTCAACAAACAGAAGAAGGTTAGGACACATTTGAAGCACCACGACCCCCATGGCTACGACAAGTGGAGGAAATCGGGAGTTCACATGAAGAGCGAACCGTCATGCAAAATCAGGCTATGAGAGTCATAGAGGAGACTGTATTACAATCCAATTACTTCAAAAACCTGTCATCGAGACGCCTTATCCTCTCATCCAAACTCCAATACAAGCCTTACTATATCATTTTAGCAGATTATAACGCAGCAATACAGAGAGTCACAGGGAAGATACCTTCCTTCGCAACCCAATTTCAACCCGAAGACCTTCCTCCAGAGGTGCAAAAAGGCAAGATCCGTCAACCAACATGGCGGCAGAAACTTCTTGAAACCTATCCTGAAATGCTCCGCACCTGGAACAATGCGCCATTACATCTCCTCTATAATCCATGCTATGGCCCTATTCCACGACGCCGCTCATGGAAAGCATTCAACATAAAGGTCCAGAATAACGCACAATGCAAGGAATGGCTCAATTATCCATACATTGCGCCACCACACGGACCACCGTCAGTCGCGTACATGATGGGAACAATTCGACATTGGATGCCACGATTGAAGCCCATGCCAGATGTGGCGGCCCAAATGATGCTTAAGATTCTGGATATGATGCAGGTAGTCCTCAAAACCTTTAGAAATGCAGCAGCACCACAGGTACGTCTCCCAAGGTTTACCAATGGAAATTATGATCTGGTGTATGACATGAGCACCACCCCCGGTATTCGTGTGGCTTACGCCTGGCATGCACGCATCAAATACCTCCCTGCATGTTATAAACAGACATTTGAAGAAATGTTCAGATCAGGTTTCTGGGAGTATCACTCGGAGGTCTTCGCACCGAAGCCAACACACCTGCTCCATCTCTTTGCTTGTGAACAAGCCATGCACTTCGAGTACTACACCACACCGCAACCAGAGGTCCCCGGTGCAATAAACTGGGATGCATTGGAAGCTGATCTAGCAAGAGGCTTAAGGATAGGAGAACACGAACTTGCCACCAATGTCATCCAATACTATATCGACCACCCGATAGAACAAAGGTCTGTCAGGGGCGACAGACGCTAGGAAGGGGGGAGTGTTGGCATACAGGTCATATGAAGAGCATACAGTACGTTGGTACTCACCATTGTGCTACAATGACACCTTCCTTGATAGTATGTTGGATGATGTAGCTGGATGCGAACTATATTCATTCTTAGATGGCTATAATGGTTATAATCAAGTGCACATGGCCACAATAGATATATTGAAAATAGCCTTTATTACTTCTTGGGGAGTCTATGCTTGTATCGTAACGTGGTTTGGTCTTAGGAATGCTCCTAACACTTTCCAACGTTATATGCAAGATATTTTTTCTCCAATACTTGACCACTTTTATGCATGTCTTTTTGGATGATTTCTGGATGTCTCATTGCAAAGCAATACATCTTCCATAATTACATCTATGTTTTGAAAAATGGCATGAGTATTGATTGTGCTTAAACCCGATGAAATCTTTGTTTCTTGTATAGTATGGCAAACTCCTCTGCCATATTATTTTGGCCAAGGGAATTTAGACTAATCTTAATCAAGTTCAAGAAGTCCTAGATACACCACCTCCTCACTCAACAAAAGATGTTCTTCGCTTTCTTGATCAAATCCGATGGCATGAAAGACACTTAGGGTGGTTAGCACACTTCAATGTTCCTCTAAATAAATTAATTAATGTTTCATAAAAAGAATTGCAATGGACCAAAGAGTGTCAAATCAATTTTGATCATCTTAAAGTCTTATTTACCCAAGCTCCAGTTTTGCAAGCGTCGAATTGGGAACTACCATTCCATGTTTTTATAGATGCCTTGGATATAGCTATTGGTAGTTCTTTTACACAAGTTATAGATAAATGGTACCGCCCAATTTATTATGCCAGTCATCGGCTTGCCTCCATCAAAAAGCATTATTCCGTGATTGAATGAGAGTGCTTGGGACTTATCTATTCTATCAAAATTTTTTCCATTACTTACTATGATGAAAGTTTATTTTCCACATGGATCATGTTGTTTTGGTGTATTTAGTATAGAACCAGGCGGGCACCAAAAGATTGACTCAATGGGTCCTCTTGTTATAGGGGTTTGACTTTGATATCATCCACCAATCAGGTACTCATCATGCACTAACAGACTTCTTGTCTCGACTAGATTCTGGTGAATCACCTGAGACCGCAAACATCACCTCTCTGTCCATTTATACAATACAACCTGAGCCTGTGCAAACCAAATGGGATCTGGCTACCACTTATTATGACACTATTTTCACTTCCTTGAAGATCGTTCTATCCTTTGAGTCCTTATCTCAAGCCGAATGCCAAAAGCTTGCCTTGTATAGTAGTCATTTTCGAACTATCATTGATGAATTGTATTACTATGACTTATTAGGAGCCTAACTCCGGTGCATCCCTACTCATGAAGTACCGTTTGTTCTGGTGCTTGCCCATACTCACCCATCGGAGGTCATTTTGTGGTAGATTTGACCCTAAAAGAAGTATTGGAGAGTGGTCTTTGGTGGCCTACAATGCACAAATATGTTCACCATTATGTTTAGTGGGCTGGGCAACCATTGTTCGAGTAGCATTTTCCTCTTCAACCAATTTTTCCTTTAGAACCCTTCTAAAAGGTGGGGTTTGGAATTTGTTGGCCCAATTACTCCTCTGCCTTTCTCTATCAACAATCGTTACATTTTAGCTTGTACTGATTATGTGACTCGATGGGAAAAATCATGGGCTCTTACAAATGCCACTATAGTTTTGGTAGCTTGGTGTTTAACATGAGATGTTTTTCCCCATTTTGGTTTGCCTCTCGAAATCGCTTTTGATAATGGTACACATTTGGTTAATGATCTCCTAAAAGCTTTAACTATTGATTTTAATATCCTTCAAAAGTTTAATATTCCCTATTATCCACGTGCTATGTTGATATATTTGGGTAGTGATGTGTGTGAAAACACTAGGACCGCTGGGGCACTTTATCCCTCTTCAAGACGTTCCCCCCCTCCCCGCTTGTATATACACCTATTACCCTAATGGGTTACTTATCTTTGTACATTCTAGTGGTAATACATTCAACATTGTATGTTGTGCTCCAATCTTCTTCTTCTTCCTTATGCTATTCACGTGCTTTCATAGACCTCAAACTCCAACAATTGGTTCAGAGCAGGTTGATGCTTCATCTAGGGCATCGTCGACACCCCTCCAATCACAGTCTCAGAATTGCACGAAATTTGGTGAGCATACTCATGGTGATTAGGAGATAAAAAAGCTTTGTTGTGTGGTGTCGAAATTGCGATCTGAGCTCGTTTCAGCCTCTGAATGCACTATCACAGTGCTTGTGTCGGTAATTTGTCTTTTTGTGCCAAAGATATATATAGGTTTCGATTCGCGAGTATAATCATCTTAAAGTCTGCTACAAATTTAACAGAACTTGACAAGGTAGTTCTGTTCAGCTTTTGAGATACAATCATTTTTCTGCATCAGGGTATTTTAGTCACTCGCCATTGTTGAAAGCAGTGATGTATTTTGTATGTTGCTTATTGAGGATAAGTTGGATGGTATGAATTACCCATTGTGGGCTTATATGATGCATCATGTATTGGTTGCAAAAGGATTGTGGAATATTGTGCAGGGTGTTGAGAAACGTCTTATTACACCTGCAAATGTAGGTACTGAAGCTGATGCAGGTACTTCGCACAGAGGCTGCATAATATGCAAAAAACGCAATACACAAGGAGCACAAAGTGGTCTCACAAATGTGGTCGAACTTACAATCTGTGGCTGACGAGGCCACTATATGTTTTATTGAAGAACATATACAAAGAAGTTTCCAGTGGCCATTTGGCCTTTCACATGGACACTAACGGTAACAATATCCCACTAAAGGCCAACATGACCAAAGTAACTATGGGAAAAAAATAAATAATGATAAAGAATACCTCAGTGTAAGTATACAAACTATACCTCCCACCTGATGGGCATGTTACACAGTATACAAGTGACTGTGTAAAGTCAAGAATCAAGTAATCCCCATCAAGTGACAACAGTGTCGAAAGCTATCCTGTGGTAAAGCTTTAGTCAAAGCATCTGCAACATTATCTCGAGTGTGAACCTTCTCAAGAATAATGTGCTGAGTGGCTAATTGTGACAACCCGTGGGCAAGAGCCCCCCCCCCTCCTTCCTGTATTTCTATCTAGCCCCTGTTGGTGCTTGTGTGGTTTGCCGACCGGTGCCAAATTGCAAGTACTTATAGGGGGACATAGTGAGCCTCCGACCCAAGTGACCCAAGCGAACCAAGTGACCCTTGCGCTCCACGTGCGGTAGCCTTTGTGCTAGTCCCCTCCGCACGCACCTCTCGAAAGCGCCGTTGTGCCATCGAGGGGCCGTTGTACGCGTTTGCCCGCGACGCTTAACGTGGGCCGGCTCACTGTAACGCGTTTACCCGCGACGCTCAACGCGGGCCGGCTTAGGCCGTTCTTTATGTAATCGTTCTCTTTCTAATGCAAGCAAGTTTTCATTCAACAAGTGACTTTCTACTTTCAAGCAAGTGAACAAACACTCAAGCAAGACACCCTACCGACGGGCCGGTGCGAGTCACCGAGCGAGCCCGGGGTGCTTGTTATCTTTTTCATCACAGTTGGTATCAGAACCTCGCTCGATCTAAGCGGCCTTGGAAAAGAGGACGGACCAGTTGTCACACCAGTGCTGGGGACCACGTCTTAATGTCCTACTTAGTACACCGTGATGGAGGGTGAAGGTAACGATGTCTTTCTCAGCGACGTGGAGCTGCACGGTGGCGGCCACAAAGAAACGGGTGGCGGCCACAAAGAAACGGGAAAAGAAAGACGGAGGAACAAGGGGAAACGACCTCAGACCCCGCCTCCCATCACACGAAATTATGATTTTGGGACGATGGAAAAAGATAAAGAGGACGGGCCGGTAGACTGGATGTTGGCTCAAGAGCACCGCATGGGCCGTCTTGAGTCCACCATTGCCGACTTAGCACAGCTCCTCAAGAGTCAGGTGGAACCGAAAGGAGATAAGAATAAGGATACGGGGAAGCAACAAGAGGCACAAGAGGGTGAGACCTCAGGACGAACATCCCGGCAGGGCCGTCGGCCACATACACGGCGACGTCGGCCCGTCTCCTCCTCTGATGATGGGAGCGACTCGGATTCCTATGGAAAGTTCAAGCCATGTCCACCAGAAAAGTTTCGGGGTAGACGCAACTCTCTCGCAGTCTCCAAATGGCTACGAGACATGGAGCAATACCTCGACCTACAAAGGGTGGGCAAACGGCACTGGGTAAAAATCGCCGCATCCTTCTTGGCCGACGATGCCGATGCATGGTTCTTGGCAGAGTCAGCAAGGGAGGAATTCACGTCATGGAAGGACTTCAAGGCGGCATTTGAGGAGTACTTCATCCCTCAAAATGAATCCTTCAAACTCAGGGACGAGTGGAGGGGCCTCAAACAAGAAGGCCCGTTGTCTGAATACATACGCAAGTATAGAAGGCTCATGTTGCAGATAACGGAGATGCATGATCTCAATCGGCTGCATGGGTTCCTATACGGGTGTAGTGTTTGGACAAGACGCGAGATAGAAAAGCAATTGCCCAACACATGGGAGGACGCGATTGTCATGGCAGAAAGGTACCAAGATGCTGAGAGCAACCAAAGGGCTCAAAGCATGTGCAAAACGGACAACGTATCACCACGAAGGAATCAACAGGGTGCGGGAAACCCTAACGCAAACACCCGCCCGGCCACAACTCAGAATACGGGCAATGCTCAAGTACAGAGAAATACAAACAATTTTGGAAATAATCAGCAGAGGGCATTGCCATCGCCCCAATGGCAACGGAACGATCCCCGGCCGTTTTGTAGAGTATGCCGTGGGAATCATTGGACACATCAATGCACGTGCAATAACAATCAAACGTGAGTGCAAACGGCTCAAGTAGAAGAAGAACCACAAAGACGTAACACGAATGTGGTCCTGACAGAGTTAGATGACAACGAAGAAGAAGTACAAGCGAGTAACAATGCACCTCATGTAGGTACTGTGGCAGCAATGCCAAGGTGCTTCCCGATGACGTTACAAATGATACAGAACATGTACTTCTGGGGAACTTTTGGAAACAAAAGAAAAGAAGTACTAGTTGATTCAGGTGCGACACATAACTTCATGTCGCCACAATGTGCAGCAAATTTGCAGTTGGCCTTGAGTAAACTTCCCGAAATGTCAGTCACGTTCGCTCAAGGTCGGGACGATAATGTAAAGATTGCCCTCAACGTCCGCATGACGGTGGGGGAGTGGTCGGCAAAGTTAGATTTTCTAGTAGTGCCATTGGAATCGTTCGATGTAATAGTGGGACTATCTTTCATGGAGCGTTATATGGTGAGCATGTTAGGTAAGGGGATTGATAAACTCCTGCTTGACATGCAAGGCAACATAGTGGTCGTAGGTTGTCACAGAGTTCCTAAAAGGACCCCAGATGGAAGTAAAGAGCCACAAGGCAAGTCAGAAGTGGTAGAGAACCCAGGATCAAAGTCGCAAGAAGTGAAACACAAGGCCGTCGCTCCTCCCACATCCAAAGAGGAGTTGGACAGACAGAGAAAAGGAAAGGCACCTATGCATCAAGAGAGTGTGCCATCCAATAGTCAAAATAAATGGAACAAGGCAGTGAATTTACCAGCAGGAAAAATGAAATCAGTAGCCGCAGTAACAAGAGCAGAGAAAAGACAGCAAACACAAGGGCCATTGACGGCCAAACAGGTAGAAAAAGCAATGAAGCGAGGGGCTGAGGCCCATTTGTGCCTGATAAAATGTAACACCATTGACTTAGAAGAAAGGGAAAACGACAGGATGAAGGTCGGCGATCAAAGAGTGCATGAAGTACTAAAGGAATTTGAAGATGTCCTACCAAGTCAGTTACCAAGCGGGCTGCCACCACTTAGGCAAGTCCAACATAAGATTGAAGTAATGCCAGGCCAAGCTCCACCGGCCAAAGCACCCTATAGAATGAATGAAACGGATCTGAAAGAGTTGAAAAGGCAATTAGTAGAACTGGAACAACAAGGCTTCATTCGACCTAGTAGTTCACCCTATGGTGCTCCTGTCCTATTCGTCAAGAAGAAAGATGGCAGCATGCGGTTATGCGTGGATTATCGGGCCTTGAATAAAATTACAGTGAAAACAAAGTATCCAGTGCCAGTCATGGATGAGTTGATGGACCGGTTAGGCCAGGCAAAATTTTTTACACGAATAGATCTAAGGTCCGGTTATCATCAGATTCGCATAGCAGAGCAAGACATTGAAAAGACAGCATTCAGAACACGCTATGGCAGTTATGAATGGTTAGTTATGGCTTTCGGGCTCACAGGCGCGCCAGGCACGTTCTGTCGAGAGATGAACGATGGATTCAGGGACATGCTAGATGAGTTCTTGATCATTTATATAGACGATTTATTGATATACAGCCGTACTCTTGAGGAACATTTAGATCATGTGAGAGTCGTACTTCAACGTCTAAGAGAAAGACAACTATATGCAAAACCAGAGAAATATGAATTTGTGATGACATCAGTTGAATTTCTCGGTTTCATAGTCTCAGATAAAGGGGTGATGATAGATCCTCACAAAATCACCGCGGTGCATCAATGTGCTCCACCGTGAACAGTGAGAGATGTAAGAGAATTCATAGGGTTCTGCCAGTTTCCAAGAAAATTCATAAAAGATTTCAGTAAAGTGGCTGCTCCGCTCACAGAGTTAACTAAAGGAAAGGGTTGCTTTGTGTGGGGGCCTAAGGAACAAGACGCTTTTGAGCAACTCAAACAGGTGATGTGCGAAGCTCCTGTGTTGAAGTTGCTAGAGTTTGACAAAGAGTTCGAGATCCACACAGATGCGTCAGGATTAGCAATTGGAGGGGTCCTTATGCAGGAAGGTCGCCCTGTGGCTTATGAGTCACACAAGTTTTCAGGTACAGAGTTAAGATGGAGCACTCACGAGAAGGAGATGCTCGCGGTGATCCACTTTTTGCGAAAGTGGCGTCACTATGTGCAAGATAAACACACAAAGATCTACACTGACAATATTTCACTCAAGTATTTTTGTACTCAGTCTAAGTTATCTCCCAAGCAAGCAAGGTGGCAAGATTTCTTGGCTGAATTTGACATAGACATAATTCATAAACCAGGCAAGCAAAACGTCATGCCAGACGCCCTGAGTAGAAGGCCGACGCTGGCCACGATTTCCATGGCCGAGAGTAAGACGAAAGATCAAATTCGTAAATTGCAACAAACGGATCCGGAAATACAGAGGATCGTCAAAGATGTACACTCGGGCTTAGACCATAAAGGGAAATACACAATTATGAACAACATGTTATATAGAAAGGGAAGGATTTATATACCAGATAATGCAGAACTACAGAGAATGCTTTTATGGGAAGCACACGATTGTCAATTGGCCGGACATGGAGGACAATGAAGAAGTTATGAACATTTAAAGGAGCATGTATTTTGGCCGAAGATGAAAGACGACGTGATTGAGTATGTCCAAACGTGCCCAACCTGCCAATTAGTAAGACAACAGAAGGTCAAACCGGTAGGCCTACTTCAGCCCATGCCCGTCCCGAATAGACCGTGGGACATGGTAAGTATGGACTTCATAACCGATCTGCCAACGTTAGATGTGTGAAGAGAGATGGTGGATGCAATCCAAAGATGGGTAGGTGCTGCTACAACCAGCTTCTCACCAGCCAATTGAGACTTCAGAGATGATTAGAAGATCCTTTGAGCTTCCTAAATCCACCAAAATATCAGCCAAGTACTTTGGAACATGTATCCCAAAAGTTTAAGTCAAGACAGACTAGTTGCGAAATGACTAGCTCCAAAACTTGCTATTTTTGGACATACACCTACTGGAAAAAATGAACAGTGCTCTCAACCTGGTAGGAATTAGAAAAATTCCTTTTGGGCATAGCAAATAGACTTAGCAAGCTTCCCAATCCAAGTTAAAACACTTCAAATGGTGGATTGAGCACTGAGAACAAGATTTATCAATTTCTGGAACATGCCCACCATTCTCGGGGCTCTATAGAGATAGACTAGTGAGCAGTAAAATGCAGATATCTCCAAAACTATAAATTCAATGACCTTGAAAATTTATAAGTACAAAGTAGACAGTATGAGATATCCAACGCAAGTTAAATCACTGAAAAAGGTTCAGTAGAACTCGAGATATGACCTTCTGAAGTTACTGCTCTAAGTGAGTATAGCAGAGAACAAAACAGAGAAGTGAATGATGATAAATGTATAAATTCATATATGATTACAACCACATTGGCAATGAATCTTTGCACAATGGGAGTAGAATGATAGAGCTATTGAGTAAGCTCTTCAATCTCTACAAAATGACATGAAGTGGTCATGTACAAGGCTTGCTAATCGCCTCTTCCTTCTTGCTCCTTTTATAGCTATTCTTGGAGGGAGTTTTGAATTCGAATTCGAATGGCTCCACCTAAAAGTGATCCCCAAAGTTAGGAGATATTCCCTCAGATCAAAAAGTCATGGGTTTTGGTAGTTAGGGCCACAAAATTGCTTTTACATCATGCATGAGGTAAGCCATCCTTTTCCTTTTTCTTTTTTCAATTACAAGAGATAAAAATGAACTCTTTTACAAGAGGTGTTCACATGACTACTCATGTGACTTACAAATGAGGATGATATCAAATATATCAAGCATGTAGGCTTGGGTAAAATGCACCAATAGCTCCCCCTCAAGCCTAACATGCTTGGCCTCCAAATAAGTCTTCAATTGTCCTTGATTTCCTGCAAGCCAATCATCAACTTGAATCTACTTAATTTTGTACCATCAAGAGCTTTAGTCAACATGTCGGCACATTGCATATCTGTAGAGACATAGGATAGTTGAATATCCTTGCTCATTAGCTTCTCCCTTACGTAATGGTAGTGGACTTCAATATGCTTGGTTCTAGCATGGTATACCGGATTAGCTGCTAGATGTAGTGAGCTTGTGTTGTCACCAAAAATGTGAGGTGTTGAAGAATGAAGTCCAAGATCTGTGTACAAAGACTTTAACCACATGATTTCTTGAGTTGCATTAGCCAAACCTCTATATTCAGCTTCAGTAGAAGATAATGCCACGGTTGGTTGCTTCTTCGATGACCAAGAAATGATTTTTGAACCTGCAAATGATATATACCCGGATGTGCTTCTTCTATCATCTTTAGATCCGGCCCAATCTGCATCTGAGTAGACCTTTAGCTCAATATCTGAAGTATATGAATAAAACAAACCTTCATTCATGGTCCCCTTTAGGTACTTGAGGACTCTCTTGGCTGCTTCCATATGTGGTCTTCTCGGCTTATGCATAAACTGACTCAATATGCTAACACTATAGCATATATCCACCCTTGTGAGTGTTGCATAGTTCAAACTTCCAACCAAGCTTTGATAGCTTGTGATGTCTTCAATTGGCTCTCCTTCATAAGCACTAAGCTTATGATTTTGCTCCATAGGTGTACCTGCACACTTGGTATTTTCCATCTTGAACTTGACGAGCATGTCATGGACATACTTCCTTTGTGTGATGTATATACCTGAATCTTTGTAGATCAACTCCAATCGAAGAAAATAAGTGAGTGGTCTGAGGTCACTTATTTTGAACTCCTCCTTCATCTGACTCTTTACCTGTTTGATTCCTTCAAGTTCATTGCCTGTGATAATAATATCATCAACATACACACATAAATAGATCACTTCAGATCCATTCCTCTTTATGAACAAAGAGGTATCCGCCTTGCTAGCTTTGAATCCTTGGTCCTGCAAATAAGTCACCAATCTGAAATTCCAAGCTCTTGGAGCTTGCTTCAATCCATACAAAGATTTCTTTAGTTTGCATACATAGTTAGGATGATGTGCATCCTCATATCCAGGAGGTTGTGCCATATACACTTCCTCAGAAATCCATCCATTCAAGAAAGCATTCTTTACATCAAGTTGATAAAGATTCCAATTTCTAGATGCAGCAAGACTAATGAGAACCCTAATTGTAGGCATTTTTGCAACAGGAGAGAAAGTCTCCTCATAATCAATACCATGGGTTTGAGCAAACCCTTTAGCAACTAACCTTGCTTTGTGTCTATTTATACTTCCATCTGGATTCCTCTTAATTTTGTATATCCATCGAGATCCGATTATCTTCATAGATGGCTTGTTAGGTACAAGCTCCCAAGTATCATTCTCCTTCAAGGCTTCCATTTCTTCATCCATTGCATCTCTCCAAGCTTTCTTGCTTTGTGCTTCTTTGAATGTGGTAGGTTCTTCATTGGTTGAATCCTTTGCAATGTAGATTGAGTGCTTGGTGACCAAAGAAGTATCATAACCAAACCTCTCTGGTTTCTTCTTCTCCCTTGGAGACCTTGTAAGTGGTTGATGTGAGCTCTCGGGTCCATATGTAGCATCCTGCATCTTTGCTTTTCCTTTGTTCTTCCATAGCTTTAGTCTTTCCAAGTCTTCTAGGTTAATCTCCGAATCACTTTCTTCAATCTGCTTTGGCTCCTTTGGTTGAAGTGATGGAAAATCTTCATCCAAGTCATATGGCAGCTTCACTTTCCTGTCATCATCAAACCATGATTTGTTTTCATCAAAAATTACATCTCTACTCACAGAAAATCCTTTATTGGTTGGATTGTACAATCTATATCCTTTTTGGTTTTGATCATAACCAATGAATGCACACTTCTCTGCCTTGGGATCCAATTTCCCTCTTACTTGAGAAGGAATGTGAGCATAGGCTAAGCATCCAAAGATTTTCCAATGCTCTAGACTAGGTCTTCTTCCATTCCACACTTCATATGGAGTGGTTCCATCTAGTGACTTAGATGGAAGTCTATTTATGAGATATGTGGCTGTAGACACAGCCTCTACCCATAGGTAGTTTGGCAATCCCTTTTCGTTGAGCATGGACCTTGCTGCTTCGACAATAGCTCTGTTCCTCCTCTCTGCTACACCATTGAGTTCGGGTGTATACCTTGTAGTGATTTCCCTTTTAATGCCTCTTTCATGCAAGAAGGCATCAAATTCAGAAGAGAAGTATTCTCCTCCACCATCTGATCTGAGTCGTTTCAAAGTCCTACCTGTTTGGTTTTCAACAAGAGCAATATACTTCTTAAAGCAATTAAACACTTCATCCTTGTGCTTCATGAAAAACAGAATGGTCCACCTGCTACAATCATCTATGAAAGACACATAATATCTTGAGCCTGATATAGATGGCTCCTTACTTGGACCCCACACATTCGTGTGCACTAGATCCAAAGGATTTTGATACATATATCCTTTCTTATTGAAAGGTTGTCTATGAGCCTTGCCGAGTTGACAAGCTTCACACTTATAAATCATGTGTTGCCTTGTGATATTAGGCAAACCAAGTACACTTTGGTCCCTGCAAATCTGTTTGAGTGTCTTCTCACCAATGTGAGCAAGCCTTTTGTGCCATATCTCCAACTCTGTTAGAGTTTGAGATCCATAGCTAAAGAAAGCTATGTTCTTTGTATCTTCCACTTCAAAAGTGAAAAGCCTTCCTCTCTTTTCTCCTTTGGCAATCCTTTGAAAGCCTTGCCTTGGGTCTTCAACATATGCTCCAAATCGATTGAATCTAACCTGCAATCCTTTTTCAACAATCTGTCCAACACTTATTAAATTTTTGGTACTTGTAGGGACATACAAGACTTTGCTTAAGAGGTTCATATTCCCATCTGATGTCTTCACATTACCTATCTTCTCCACTGAGTGCTTTGTGTCATCTCCTGTCTGCACTTCATGCTTGTTATGAGGATCTTCCAAATCAGAAAGTAAAGCCACATTTCCTGCTACATGGTTCGAGCATCCCGAATCAATGTAAAATATGTGATCATCATCCTTACCCTTCTTCGCTGATAGATTCATAATCAATAATGAATCTTCTTGACTTTGGTCCTCTGCATAGTTATTGTAATCTCTTCTTCCTCTATGGCCACTTTGATAGTTGTTGTTGTTGTTGTAATTGTTGTTGTAGTAGTTGTTGTTGTTGTAGCCTCCACTGTATCTACCTCTATTTGATCCATAGCCACCTCTATTGAATCCTCTTCCTCTTGAGTTCCTCAGGTTCCTGAAACATTCTTTAGTAGTATGGTTAGATAAGCCACATATGTTGCAAGGTTGAGATGATTGGAATCTCCCCCTGCCTTGCTTTCCACCTCTGCCTCTTCCTCTAGCTCTTCCTCTACCTGCAAAGTTTGCTTGGAAAGAGCTTCCTTCATCTTCATTCTTCCTATCTTTGACTTGTCCTTGACCTTAGCTTTATCAGAATATAAGGCAGAAGTTTGATTACCTCTTGAGGACTCACCACCTTTGCTAATCTTTGCTTCATGAGTGAAGAGTTGGCCCATGAGTGTGTTGAGGTCGGGTACATGCATATCCATGTATAAATCCATGGCTGTTGTGAATGACTCCCACTTGTCGTCTTCTTTGATTCCATTCATGATTTGTCTTATGATTTGCTCCTATTAAATTACCTCTCCAATGCTTCCAAGTTGGTCGGAAATCTCCTTCATCTTTGTGACATAATCAGTCACATTTTGCTTCAGGCTTTTCTTCATTGTTGTGAACCCCATCCACAATTGGTTCTTCCTTGCTCGAGTGTTGGAAGAGAAGAAAGAAGCAAGTGCATTCCAGGTCTCTCTTGATGTCTTGCATCCCTTGACATGAGGTAAAAGAAAATCAGAGATTGAGTTTAGAATATAGGACCTTGCGAGTGCATCCTTCGAACACCAATTCGAAAGTCCTTCCACTTCTTCATGTGATGGTTGCCCTTTGTTCCTCATGGTTGGCATTGCTTCATCTCCGGATATGAATCCATATAGATTCCTCCCTTGAAGGTAGGCCTCCATCCTTAGAGACCATGCCAAGTAGTTGTTTCGATCCAGTTTATCAATTGTTGATGGAAATCCATCTCCCATGTTGCTTGACTATGCTCTGATACCACTGTGAAGAGAGATGGTGGATGCAATCCAAAGATGAGTAGGTGCTGCTACAACCAGCTTCACACCAGCCAACTGAGACTTCAGAGATGATTAGAAGACCCTTTGAGCTTCCTAAATCCACCAAAATATCAGCCAAGTACTTTGGAACATGTATCCCAAAAGTTTAAGTCAAGACAGACTAGTTGCGAAATGACTAGCTCCAAAACTTGCTAATTTTGGACATACACCTGCTGGAAAAAATGAACAGTGCTCTCAACCTGGTAGGAATTAGAAAAATTCCTTTTGGGCATAGAAAATAGACTTATCAAGCTTCCCAATCCAAGTTAAAACACTTCAAATGGTGGACTGAGCACTGAGAACAAGATTTATCAATTTCTGGAACATGCCCACCATTCTTGGGGCTCTGTAGAGATAGACTAGTGAGCAGTAAAATGCAGATATCTCCAAAAGTATAAATCCAATGACCTTGAAAATTTATAGGTACAAAGTAGACAGTATGAGCTATCCAACGCAAGTTAAATCACTGAAAAAGGTTCAGTATAACTCGAGATATAACCTTCTGAAGTTACTGCTCTGAGTGAGTATAGCAGAGAACAAAACAGAGAAGTGAATGATGATAAATGTATAAATTCATATATGATTACGACCACATTGGCAATGAATCTTTGCACAATGGGAGTAGAATGATAGAGCTATGGAGTAAGCTCTTCAATCTCTACAAAATGACATGAAGTGGTCACGTACAAGGCTTGCTAATCGCCTCTTCCTTCTTGCTCCTTTTATAGCTATTCTTGGAGGGAGTTTTGAATTCGAATTCGAATGGCTCCACCTAAAAGTGATCCCCAAAGTTAGGAGATATTCCCTCAGCTCAAAAAGTCATGGGTTTTCGTAGTTAGAGCCACGAAATTGCTTTTACATCATGCATGAGGTAAGCCATCCTTTTCCTTTTTCTTTTTTCAATTACAAGAGATAAAAATGAACTCTTTTACAAGAGGTGTTCACATGACTACTCATGTGACTTACAAATGAGGATGATATCAAATATATCAAGCATGTAGGCTTGGGTAAAATGCACCAACAAGATGGACACAATGCAATTCTTGCAGTGGTAGATTATTTTTCAAAGCAAGCACACTTCATACCTATGAAGCCACCCATGCCGGCAAAGGTGGTAGCACAAACGTTTTTTCAGAAGGTCTTCAAATATCATGGCCTTCCGTTGGCTATTGTCTTAGATCGGGATACAAGATTTATAAGCGATTTATGGCGCGAGTTATTCTCCATTTTGGGTACGCAACTTAGATTTTCATCGGCATATCATCCCGAGACAGATGGGCAAACAGAAAGAATCAATCAAACAGTAGAAAATTACTTGAGGAGTTATGTACAAGCAGACCAGAAGGATTGGGCCAAACACTTAGACATTTTACAATTCCATTACAATAGCTCCATCCATTCCAGTACATCCATGTCGCCATTTGAAGTGGCTACCGGCAAAAGTGTAATCACACCCATGGCACTCATGTCAGATGAGGTGTTAGTGGCAGCAGATCGTGAATGTGGGAACTTTTTAAGAGATTGGCAGGCCAAGCTTCGTCAAGCAAAGGAAGCTCTTATAAAAAGCAAAGAAAGGATGGTTAGGATTGCGAATCAGAATAGAACAGAAGCTCCGGACTATCAAGTGGGGGACTTAGTCATCGTGAACGCCAGAAATATCATTTTGCCAAGAAATTTCACTCCAAAGTTTAATAACAGGTACTATGGGCCGTACAGGATTTGTCACCGGTTCAATCAAGTTACATATCAGCTTGATCTTCCACCCGAAATTCATATCCACAACTCGTTCCATGTTAGTTTGCTAAAACGCTTCTGCCCTGATACTCGTTTTGGACGTCAAGTCACTTTGGTGGAAGATCCAATTGAACAAAGACAAGCAGAGTTGATACTTAAGGACAATAGCAATCAGTTTCTAGTCAAGTGGCGTGGAAGACCCCTCAAAGAAGCAACATGGGTAAGTAAGAACAGCATGCCTCCGACAGCCCAAGCCCTGATTGAGGCGTATGAAACGACTCATCCTTCAACATCCCAGGCGCGAATACCTTAGCTTTACGAGGACGCAAAGCTCTTCAAAGCGGGGGAGAATATGTGACAACCCATGGGCAAGAGCCCCCCCCCCCTTCCTGTATTTCTATCTAGCCCTTGTTGGTGCTTGTGTGGTTTGCCGACCGGCGCCAAATTGCAAGTACTTATAAGGGGACATAGTGAGCCTCCGACCCAAGTGACCCAAGCGAACCAAGTGACCCTTGCACTCCACGTGCGGTAGCCTTCGTGCTAGTCCCCTCCGCACACACCTCTCGAAAGCGCCGTTGTGCCATCAAGGGGCCGTTGTATGTGTTTGCCCGCGACGCTTAACACAGGCCGGCTCACTGTAACACGTTTACCCGTGACGCTCAAAGCGGGCCGGCTTAGGCCGTTCTTTATGTAATCGTTCTCTTTATAATGCAAGCAAGTTTTCATTCAACAAGTGACTTTTTGCTTTCAAGCAAGTGAACAAACACTCAAGCAAGACACCCTACCGACGGGCCGGTGCGAGTCGTCGAGCGAGCCCGGGGTGCTTGTTATCTTTTTCACCACACTAACCAATCTCTAATGAAGTGATACCTCACCTCAATGTGCTTGGTCTTTGCATGATAGACCGGATTCTTAGCCAAAGCAATGGCACTCTAACTATCACTGAGCAAGCAAGGTACATGCTAAGGTGAACTCATATCACAACAAGGCGAGAAAGCCACAATGCTTCCTTACATGCCTCACTTGCTACAACATACTCTGCTTTTGTGGTGGAAATAATTGTACATTCTTGAAGACAAGATCTCCAAGAGATAGCACCTCTAGCAAAATGAAAAATGTACCCTGATGTAGACTTACGATCCTCTACACAATCAGCATGTCAGAATCTGTGTAACCAATAATGGATGCTTTCCCTCTACCTAAGCATAAACACTTGTCCTTAGTGCCACTCAGATATCTCAAAATCATCTTGAGTGCTTCCCAATGTTTCTTGCTAGGATTAGACATATATCTGATCACAACTCCCAGTGCAAATGCAATGTCTGGTCTTGTAGCTACCATAGCGTACATGAGACTAGCAACAACAGACTGATAGGGAATTTCGATGATGAATTCCTTTTCCTCATATGATTTGGGGCAATCATCCTTGCTCAATTTCACATATGTGGGTAAAGGTGTACTCAATGCCTTTCCACCCTACATATTGAACCTGTGAAGTACTTTGGAGATGTACTCACTTTGAGACAACTATATGCATCTTTTACTCCTATCACGAGTAATGCACATGCCAAGAATATGTTTGGCATCCCCCACATCCTTCATATCAAATGTCTGACTCACCTTCTTTTTGAGAATTGACACGTCATAAGAGGACTTCCCAACAATCAACATATCATCGACATAATGTATCAAACATATCAAGATGCCATCTGAGCATCTCTTTGTGTAGAGACAATGATCCTCATTGCTTCGAGAATAGCTTTGAGACTTCATAAAAGCATCAAACTTTTGGTACCATTGTCTAGGGGACTGTTTAAGTCCATACAAGATCTTCTTGAGCTTACAAACTAGAATTTCCTTGCCAGTAACTACATAACCCTCTGGTTGTTCCATATAGATCTCATCTGTAAGATCTCCATGCAAGAAAGCAATTTTCACATCCATTTGGACTAACTTTAAGTCCTCCATTTCAACGAATCCAAGCAACATGCACGCAAGGTAGTCATCTTGACCATTGGAGAGAAGATTTCCTCGAAATCAACACCATGTTGTTGCTTAAAAACCTTTGCAACAAGTCGTGTTTTATACTTTGGAGAAGCACTATCTGATGTGAATTTCAGCTTATATACCCATTTACATGGTAAAGCTTTCCTACCATTTGGCAAAGGTACTAAATCCCAACTACCATTCTTGTGAATAGAATCCAACTCACTTTTCATGGCACTCTCCCACTTGACATGATCCTCTGTCTGCATAGCCTCTTTGTAGCAAGAAGGCTCACCGGCATTTGTTAGCATAACAAAATCTAAACCTGGAACATATCTATCATGTCGATGTGAGACATGTGCAGAACGTCTCAATGGTTGCTGAATAGGAACATGTGTAGATTGATCTGAATGGACATTCTCTTGAACATCCCTATGTGCAACATTTTTATGCATGCTAACCGGAGGACTAGTATCCTCAAACACCACTTTTCTCACTTCAACCTCCTTAATGGGCTGTTTATGCATCTTAGACTCATTGAAAATGACATCACTACTTCTAATCACTGTCTGTGTTTCAGGATCCCATAAGCGATATCCAAATTGTCCTTCTCGACCATATCCAAGAAAAATGCATTTCTTTGACTTATGGTCCAACTTTTGTCTAAAATTCTTGGGTATATGAACATATGCTTCACACCCAAAAACTCGAAGATGATCATAATATGGTGGCTTCCCTGTCCACAACTCTTGTGCCACTTTCAGACCTTTGGCAGTACTAGGTGAAAGGTTAATCACATGAACTGTAGTCAATACTGCTTCTACCCAAAAGCCTTGTGAGATGTTTGCATGATGCAACATAGAGACTACTCTATCTTGAATAGTTCTATTCATCCTCTCAGCTACACCATTTTGTATTGGGGTATAAGGAGTTGTAAAGTATCTATGAATCCCTCTAGACTGACAGAAAAAGCTGAATTCATGTGAGGTATACCCACCCCCATTATCTGAACGTAAAGCCTTAAGCTTAGTTCCTTTTTCAGTCTCAATTGAAGCAAGCCATTTTCTGAAAGTAGGGAATACCTCATCCTTCGATTTGATAGGATATACCCAAACTTTTCTAGTGGCATCATTATGAAAGTGACAAAGTAAAGAGAACCACCTAAGGACCTAGTGGGCATAGGACCACACACATCTGTATGAACGAGATCTAAAGATTGAATTGAAGATTCAATGTGCATTCTATGCACATTTCTGGTTTTCTTTCCATATTGACAATGCTCACAAAATGAAAAATTAGAGAAAGATAACAGAGGTAAGTAGCCAGAACGAGAAAGATTTTCCATTCCACTACGTGATATATGGCACAAATGACCATGTCAAATACAAGCCATAGGTTGTTCAATAACAGCTAACAAGTGTTCTTTCTGTGATACAAATAAAGGATAAAGTGAGCCAACTTTGCTTCCTTTTGCAATAACCATATTGCCCTTTGATATGCGAAAGGACTGGGCAAAGAAGACCACCTTGTAACCAAGGTCATCAAGTTGACCAACTCACATCAAACTACATGATCGCTGAGGTACATGCCGTACATTATGCATAGTAAATTTTGAACCATCAATGAACTACACAACCACATCTCCAATCCCCACAACATCACACTGGTAAGAGTCACCAAGTCTCACGGTACCAAGAGACTTTGCTGCATAATTAGAGAACCATTCTCTATGTGGTGTCACATGGAAAGAAGCACTAGAATCTAGCAGCCAGGTGTGGGAAAAAGAATCAGCCATAAGAGCCTCAGTTGTCACAGTACTATCAAGTGTCAACACATCACCATCATCAGAAATAGCATTAATTTCTTCAATCTTCACAACCGAAGTAGATGGTGCAGGTAATTGTTTAACATGCCCATCAACATTTTGTCCTTTACCTTTAGCATTCTTTAATGCAGAACAATCTTTCTTCATGTGTCCTTTCTTACGACAATAATGGCATTCGATATCCCTCTTCCTTGATTTACTTCTACTCTTATTCCGTTGACCATTCTTTTCCTTGTTCTTGCTCGTGCCACGTTGTTGATTCTTTCCTTGGTAAGAATCACGAACAATATATGCATCTCCACTCTGAGTGCTAAATGGATTTTCTATGAATCTCCTCACTTAAGAGTGCTCCACATATGTCATCATAAACGAGTTTACCACCAGGTGCACTATCGCTAATCGCTGTGCAAAACATATCCCATGATGATGGCAAGGTGCATAACAACAATACTGCTTTCATTTCATTATCCATATCCATTTTTTGAGCCTGTAACTGAGAGAATATAGCATCAAACTCATTTAGATGAGCAACACTATCTGTGTTCTTCATACAAATGTCATATAATTTTCTTATCAGATAGACTTTATTTGAGGCCGTCTCTTTTTCATATGTATTGCATAACTTCTTCCAAAGCTCCTCTGCACTTTCAAAGTCTAATACTGTAAAGTAAACATTATCTGCCAGGTGCAAGCAAATGGTAGACCTGGCCATTTCATCTAACTCATCCTAATCATCTTCATCCATGTCAGTGGGCTTCTTTGAAATTCCATTTACTGGCTTCCATTGCCTCCTTTGAATCAACACATCTTTAATCTGATTCTTCCATAGAGCAAAGTTTGTGCCATCAAATTTTTGGAGCTCAAAATGGTCTTTGCCCTGCAAGTTATAGCTCCTCCTTGAAACACTAGCACTAGAACCTGATCCATCGGATGTGCCTGAGACCTCTGATGCCATGATGGTAGAGAACTGAATAGAATGATAATGGAGCTAGAAGAGTCCGAACACCAACAAATAAGTGTATCAAGGAGTAAATCGACCACTATATAGTTGACAAAACCAAAAATCTGGAAAAATTTTGCCAGAGTATCCTCTACAAAATGAGTGTATGACCAGTGTCAAAATATCATAAAACTGCAAGTATTGACATGTTTTCCTGCATAGTGAATCACTTACTCCGCTGCATATAATGAGTTACCCAATAGAAGCCAACTAGGCTTATCGAGCACCTATGAACAACTATCATACATCTCCTACGGCAAGGCTGGGTAAGTCTTCCACCTGCATCACCGAAGAGACCCTGACATCTGGGTATCTCGCAGTTATGAAAACCTCACCACGACCCTCTTTATCAAATGTAAAGGGCTTTATGCAAAGAACGTAACCGCTATATCAATGACCACATGGACGTACATAAGCGGTGTATATTCTCAATATGCAGTAAAATGACACTAAAGGCTAAATACAAAGCCCAAAAACTAGCCAATAACACCTGCAAGTGTCTATCAATTCTCATGTTTTAGGCTCAAAAACCTACATAAATTTGTAGCAACTGCTCCATCAAAACTGAAACCTTTCAAGAAACCTGTAGTTTTACGAGTGTGGCTGAAAACACAGCCCCAAAGGTTGATATTTATTGTTGGAGAAGTACAAAGAACACTCTTCTTGATGTTCTTAGACCTGTGTGAAGAGAACTATGTGCGGAAGTACTCCAAAATGGCTCCTAAAGACACCCAAAAATGCTTCAAAAATAGGCTTTGAAAGCAAAGAATGAAGCTTTGAGGAACCAAAACATGTTAAAGGTAATGTGAACCTTAGTCTTTCCCCTTCTTCAGCCACCACAAGAGTGTAGCATAGTGGCAAGAGATTTCCATGGTTAAGCGAGCTTCGGGGGGAACAATACTAGGATGGGTAACCTCCCGAGAAGCACCAGGAACCTCTATATTCTTGATCGTTGAGGTCCTCCCTCGTGCGCAGCCAACAACACCAATGGTGACCTCGGTGACTCGGATGATAAGTTATATGCCTTGGTCGCCGCCGTAGTCATAAGCCTTGGAGAAAGCCTTGGGGGGGGGGTGCTCGCTTCGCTCGCACAAAAGGAACGAAGCTTTTTGCGTCAAACTGCTCTGATACCAGTGAAGTATTTCAATGGCGATGCACCACAGTGCACTCTCCTTCTCGAGAGCTCCACGACAATACGCTCGGAGTAGAAAACCGAGCTTCTAAGACCGCACACAGTACTCCACACAGAGGCTGCAGAATACACAGAAAACACAATACACAGGAGCACGAAGACAGACTTCTTAGGTCTCACAAATGCGGTCGAACTTACAATCTGTGGCTGACCAGGCCACTATATGTTTTATTAAAGAACATATACAAAGAAGTGTCCAGTTGCCATTTGGCCTTTCACATGGACACTAATGGTAACAGGAAGAAGAAAGAATGGAGAGAAGGCATGAAGGAAGAAGTAGAAGCACTTCAGGAAAACCTTACTTGGTATCTAATTCCCAAAAAGCCAAGCATGAAGGTAATTAGATCCAGGTGGTTATACAAAATAAAAAGGAACCCAGATGGCTCTATAAGCAGGTACAAGGCAAGGTTGGTGGCAAAGGGATTCGCCCAAACTCATGGAGTGGACTATGAAGACACTTTTTCACCTCTGGCAAATATGCCAACAATTAGGGTTTGGGTAAGTGTTGCTGCTTCTAAAAATTGGAATCTATATCAGTTAGATGTCAAGAATGCATTCTTAAATGGATGGATATCAAAAGAAGTGTATATGGCACAACCACCAGGTTTTGAAGATGAAGATAAAACAGGGTATGTATGCAAGCTAAGGAAGGCACTTTATGGTCTCAATCAAGCTCCTAGAGCTTGGAACCATAGGCTTGTTACTTATTTGCAGGACCAAGGCTTTGTGGCTAGGAAGGCAGATTCTTCTTTATTTGTTAAGAAGAACAAATCAAAAGTTGTCTACTTATGTGTCTATGTAGATGACATCATCATTATAGGGAATGATGCTAATGGCATCAAGCAAGTTAAGGCTCAACTAATGGAAGAATTTAAAATCAATGATCTTGGTTTATTAACTTACTTTCTTGGCTAAGAGCTTGTGTACACAGATTTTGGTATATTTATTACTCAAAGAAAGTATATACATGATATGTTGGTAAAGTTCAAGATGGAGAACACTAAAATTGCAAGTACTCCTATGGAACTCAATCATAAGTTGAGTTCTCATGAAGGAGAACTACTTGATGATGTTACAGGTTATCAACAACTTGTGGGAAGTCTCAATTATGCTACTCTAACAAGAGTAGACATTGCCTATGGAGCAAGTACATTGAGTCAGTTTATGCATGCACTAAGGAAGCCTCATATGGAAGCTGCAAAAAGGATGCTTAAATGTACAATGAATGAAGGGTTGTTCTATCCCTTCACTTCTGACACAGATGTAAAGATGTATTCTGATGCAGATTGGGCTGGCTCCAAGGATGATAGGTGGAGCACTTAAGGATACCTATCCTTTGCAAGCTCAAAGCTCATATCATGGTCATCTAAGAAGAAACCAACTGTGGCCTTATCTTCCATAGAAGCATAATATAGAGGTTTAGCAAATGCAACTCAATAAGTTATGAGGCTTAAGCAACTATATGCAGATTTGGAGATACACTCTTACACTCCCATAATCTTTGGAGACAACACTAGTTCACTTCATTTGGTTTCTAATCATGTATATCATGCAAGGACCAAACACATTGAAGTGCACTATCATTATGTGAGGGAAAAATTGCTTAGTAAGGAGATTCAACTATCTTATGTATCAACTCATTTACAATGTGTAGATATACTCACAAAGTCATTGGATGGAACAAAAATGAATAGATTCAAATTGATGATTGGTTTGCAAGAAATCAAGGAGGAATGAAGAGCAAGCATGTTAGGCTTGAGGGAGAGATGTTGGTGCAATTAAAACCAAGCCCACATACTTGGTTGATTAGCTCATACTTGATTTATTGATATAACTCATACAAGGCTTCATATGATCAACCTCTTGTAAAAAGTTCTTCACATTTACCCTTTGTAAAAGTGGTTCACATCCACATGGAGTTAGGAAGCTCTAAAATCACGACTCATTTAGTTGTTGAGTAATGAGGGAATCTATCCTATACTTTAGGAGTCACCTTTTAGGTAGAACCTTGAATTTGAATTCAAACTTTGGCTCCAAGTTCAACTATAAGAAGAGGATAAAAAAGACATGTGTGCATCTCGAGCCCATGAGATCATTTTGAGGAAGATTCATTGTGAAGTGAGAGCTTATCTCATAGCTCATTCACCTCTCACACATTGAGCAATGTATGATTGCTGAAGTGCGTTTAAACGTTGTTGGGTTCTTGGGAGTGGAAGGGGTCTGTCAGACAGAGGCCCTATACTTGGTTCCCAAACTAACCATTTTTCATACAGCAACATACAGATGCGCAGAACTCTGTTAGGACTCTGTTACGCTTAGGAGCTTTACAGTGCTCGATCCTAACCCGTCCAAAGTATACCGAATACACTAAATTGCTATACTGTTCTGCACATAAATTTATGGGAATGCCAGAGACAATAGCAGTGATTCAACCCTTACCAACTAGGTACAAACAATCAGACAACGCCGAAGAGACAGAGGGCTCAATAGCTTCAGACACACAGTACTGAAGACTCAGTACACAACTTAGGAAGACCCTTACTGTAGCTTAATCTTTGCCGTACGAAGATAGACCTCGACACTGAAGTCAACACAATACGAACCCGAATATCAGAAAAGCTACCATAGCTACACAGACTTCACCAAACATTGGCAGACCATTTCAAGAAAGAATAACAACACGATACGCGAACTAACACAACAATCCCAATAGAGACTCGCAAACGACTTACTCAGACAACAGTACAATGATCTACCGTCTGTAAATGAAACTCACAATCACAACATAGATCGATAGACAACAACACGGATATGCACAGTATACTCAGAGTACTCAGAAATTAGACAAACAACGCTACAGCAACGTAGACAACTCATAGGATCTCTCCTCTATTTGACCATCACAAGACCTGATATTTGTTTTGCAGTGAACTCTCTCTCCCAATATCTACAAGTTCCCAAAGTATCTCATTGGAATATAGCCAAGAGGATACTAAGATATTTGAAAGGTACTTCTTCACTTGGAATTGTCTATGGAGGAGATACATTGAATCTTCATGGATTTAGTGATTCAGATTATGCAGCAAACTTGGTTGATAGAAAGAGCATAAGTGGAAATGCCTTCTTCCTAGGCAATGGAGCTATTTCATGGAGTTCCAAAAAGCAAAGTATGATCAACTTATCCTGTACAGAAGCTGAATACAAAGCTCTCACAACCTCAACTTGTGAAGCTATCTGGCTGAGAAGATACTTGGATGAGATTGGTTTCGATGAAAACCAACGTACCACCATTCATTGTGATAATGTCTCAACTGAATCTTTGGAAAAGTATCCAGTCATGCATCAACAAACCAAGCACATTGAAGTGAGGGAGCACTTCATCAGAGAGAAGATACAAAGTGGTGATATCATCTTACACCATTGCAACACAAAGGAAAATGTGGCTTACCTCTTCACTAAAGCTCTTGGCAAGGAGTTGTTCATCAAGCATAGATCATCAAGGGAAGGCTCATCATGCATCTTCAACAAATAATGGAAGGCTCATCTTCATATGCCTTCAGCAAGCATTTTATTTCAGGTTCTTATTATTTTGATGATGGACTTGAGGGAAGGTGTTGGAATATGCAAGTACACACCATCTCTTCAAAGTATTATTATAGGTTGAAATCTTTATTAAAGTTCATTATATCCTTAGAGTGATTTATTATGTTTTCCACATTAGTCATAGTCGTGAATAAAGCATATTTGAAGTCAATGCCAAGTTGGAAAAGTGTTCCTATAATTTAGGAAAAATTTCAAGACAGCAACACACCTTTTATTGAAGGCAGTTTTGCACGGATCATATCTTGCTAACCGTGCATCCTTTTTGGTTGATCCAAAAGCTGAAATGTTCTCCATAATATCAGGTATCAGCTCACCAAAAATCTCGCACGAAATCATCTCTAAACTCAAGTTATGCTTGCCACAAGTTCGTAGGTAGAGAATCGGCAGATTGCTGAAAACGACCAGTAGGCTAAATTTGGAAGCTTGTATCTTGAGCTACATGCATCATCTCAGAATGATTTCGTTAGCAAAGTTGTTCGCCATATCATGGAGAATCTCCATCTGAAATAGTTTCACCAAACTCACGCACTGGAGAGTTATGCCTATTTAAACAGAAGCTTCTGAGCATTTTTAGGAGACATACAGAGGGCTGGAGTTGAGAGACAGTCGACTCATTTCTTGTAGTTGTGGAGTGCATCCTAGGGACTGAAGTGGAGTGGTGTACACCACACACTCTTGACCATTATACATTGGCTTCATTTGTATCATCGAGCTCATTTGATAGTGTTATTAGCTTTGTTCTTTTCAAGTAGTTTGAGTTTGAGTTAGCTTCTACTACTGAACTTTGTATTCTTTTTGGTTTAAGGATTGCTCACTTATTTGTCTCTCATATCTGATCTCATATATTCTTTGAGAGTGTGTTTAAGCTCAACTCCTCATTTCACACACACACACACACACACACACACACACACACACATATATATATATATATATATATATATATATATATATATATATATATATATATATATATATATATATATATATATATATATCCACATCATCATGATCATCTCCATGATCTGATCTATTTGAAAAGGCATCATGGGTAGAGGGGTCAGTACTCCGTGATGATCGATATCATCCCTCCTATGTCTCTCTCCACCTCATCCATATCTGCCTCTCCATAATACTCTTGTATTACATATAACAAACATAAATAGATAAAACATATAAAACATCAATAAAGAAAATAAAGTACATCAAAATTTTCATAGGATAACGACTATAATCCTTCGCTGCGTTGAAACAAATAAAAAAGATTAATGATTAGTGTTTTATATAAATTAAAAAATATAGTTTCAATGTACTTACAAATGTAGCAACAATTTGTGATGGTCCATTTGGCCTAAGCGTGACATATGACTTGACTCAACTCTCTTCTTCGCAATAGCCTCTATTTATATAATGAAACAAAAGTACACAGATTACATGTAAAATATTTTCAAAACATATGAGAATTATAAGTCATAGTAATATTAAATATTTTGCATACATTCTATTGAGGAAATGATTCCTAAAGATGTAGCTGTCTACAAAAATACTACCACGTCTCACATGGTATGTCAGCTTTCTCTAATTTTTTTCTACTATATAATATCTATTGTTATTTTCATCTCAAACAAAAAAAGGATCAATATATAAAGAAAACATTAGATTTATAAACATGCATACACACATACATATGCTTACACATACATACATACACTTAAACATACATACATACACATACACATACATATAGACATACATACACATACACACACATATATAATAAATACATGCACATTTATAAACATGCATACACACATACATATACACACATACATATACACACATACATACATATTTTGGTTCTTCTAGTGTATTCCTTTATACCAGTCAGTGTCCTTCCAGCTTTCATATGATCACTTTGGTCTATCCTTGAAAAGTGGTGGAATCCTTCTTTTTCTTCAATATATCTTTCTTCTTAAACTCTAGAACCTTCTCGAACTTCATAAGTCGGAACTTCAAGAGGTACTGATGATGGACTAGGTATGGATGTAGGTAATGTAGCTCTCTCTTCACCTTTATCAAGTGCATCTCTTAGGGCTTGAGAAGGTTCATCAGCCCCTTGTATGGTTGAATGTAAGAATCCAAATTCCTTCTAAAAAATGCATAGTCATCTGCTTTTATGAATTCTAGAATCTCTTCCTTTTTATCATAAATATAACTTTCTACAATATATGCATTGCGTGAGAGTAGGATATCACATGTATCTAGAACATAGAATCTGTATCCTTTGCTTTTAATCGCATACCCAATAAAGATAACTTTAATGGATTTTACATCAAGCTTACCACTCCTTCTTGTCGGAGTTTGAGGTATGTGGAAGCACGCGAACAACACAAGGAAGAAGAAGGAGCTTTGAGCACAACACACAATACTGAGTGTATTACCACCAAAATGTACAAAGATAAGTAACCCATTAGGGAAATATGTGTATATACAAGCCAGATGAAAAGACCTCCTAAACAGGGAAAAAAGTACCTCGGTGGTCCTAGTGTGTCACATAGATCACTACCTAAATATATCAACAAATCACCCCTGGGAGTGATGCGGTGAACAAGGACCTGGCACTCATGTATAAGGAACTGCCAAGCTATGTGGAATCAATCCACAAAAGGAAGTAAGCCCAAAGCTTTGCAAAAAGCTTCAAACTTCTCCCTAGGTAGAGCCTTCATGAAAAGGTCTTCAACGTTCTCCTGCATGGGCACATACACAAGCTCATCTCTCTAGTAGAGAACCTCTCCTTGACATAATGATAATGCGCCTCAATTTGCTTAGTGCAAGCATGGAACACAAGGTTCCTTGCAACTGCCAATGCGCTCTGACTATCAGTGAAGATGGTGGTGGCAGAAGAGTGACCAATACCCAAATCAGCCATAAGGCATCTGAGCCACACAAACTCAAGAGCTACTGTGAAAGCTTCCCTATACTCAACCTCACAACTAGAAGTGGCCATAGTAGGTTGCTTCTTGCTCAACCAAGATATGCATGAGCTACCAAGCATGAAGAAAAAACCACTGGTCGACACACGAGTGTCATAGCAACCATCCCAGTCAGAGTAAAAAAAAGCATGCAAATCTGGCGGTAGTGATCCCCCCTTGGGATAAAACAATCCAGCTAGTCGGGTACACTCAAGTAGCGAAAGATGCGCTTAACTGCCTACAAATGCTTGACACCTGGGCAATGCATAAACTTGCTCATATGTGAGACAACAAACTAAATATCTGGTTGAGTAATGCATAAGTAAATCAAGCATCCAATAGCCTGCTGATAGAGAACAATATCAAATGCATCCCCAACATCATGAAGACTCAATTGTAAACATGCCTCCATAGGAGTGGCAATAGGTTTGCAATCTTCAAGGCCAAAATGCTAAAATAATGTGTCAATATATTTGGTTTGACACAAAACTATCCTGCCATCAACTTGCATAAATTGAACGCCCAAATAATGATGCGAATTCATCAAATCTGACATCTCAAATGAGGCATGCAAATCAGCCTTAAAATCAACAATGATTCTCATGAGGACCAATGAGCAGCATGTCATCAACATACACAACAATGACTAGAAGCACATCATTTGCATGCTTAATATATAAGGTGCTCTCAATTGGACTGTTCTAAAAATCATGTGCAATGAGGTAGGCATTTATCTTTTCATACCAAGCATGTGGTGCTTGCTTCAAACCATATAGTGCCTTTTTCAACATGGAAACTTGGTTTTCATGTCCCTTCTACATAAAGCCATGGGGCTAAAAACATACACTTCTTCATGCAAGTTACCATTCAAGAATGCAGTTTAAATGTCCAAATGATGTACATTCCAACCACGATGAGCTACGATCGCACAAATACTACAAACAGTGGTCATTCGACAAGTAGGAGCAAAGGTCTCATCAAAATCAATGCCTCTTTCTTGAGCATAACCCTTTGCAACAAGCCTAACCTTATACCTATCAATTGTTTCATCATGCTTATGCTTGAGCTTGTATACCTACTTAGTGTTAATGGCCTTGTTGCCAGGAGACAAGTCACATAAAGACCAAGTACCATTCTTCATTATAGCATCATATTCAAATTGCATAGCAACCATCCAATTTTTTGAATTTTATACTTCATCTAATGAACCATGCTCATTCTCATCACAAAGACTAGAGGCAGCCATAGCATAGCAATCTGATGCAAAAGAAGCACTATGAGAGCCTACCATCCCAACGAATTTGCTCTACAGTAAGTGCAATAGGAACTGCAGGATGAACATGAATATGAAGAATATCACCATCTTCAACATTGTTTGCATCACCTTCAACAAATGTGTTTGCAGGTGTAATAGGATGTTTTTCAACACCCTGCACAATATTCGAAAGTCATTCTACAACCAATACATGATGCATCATATAAGCCGATAATGGGTAATTGGTACCATCCAACTTATCCTCAATAGTCAACATATGGAATACATCACTGCTTTTAGCCATGGCCATTGATTAAAATACCCTGATGCAAAAAGTGACTGTATCTCAAAAAGTTGAACAAAATTACCAAGTCAAGTTTTGCTAAACCTGTAGCAGAGCAGACTTTGTTGATATATTTAGGTCGTGATGTGTGTGAACACACTAGGACCACAGGGGCACTTTCTTCCCTCTTTAGGAGGTCTTTTTCCCCCGGCTTGTATATATGCCTATAACCCTAATGGGTTACGTATCTTTGTATATTCTAGTGGTAATACATTCAGTATTGTGTGTTGTGCTCCAAGCTTCTTCTTCTTCCTTGTGTTGTTCGTGTGCTTCCGTAGACCTCTAACTCCAACAATTGGTATAAGAGAAGGTCATTGCTTTATCTAGGGCATTGTTGACACCCGTCTAGTCACCATCTCAAAATCACACAAAATTTGGTGAACATACTCAGGGTGATTAGGAGATCAAAACAGCTTCGCTACGTGGTGCTAAAATCATGATCTAAGCTCGTTTTGACCTTCGAATGCACTATCATAGTGCTTGTGTAGGCTGTTTCGTCTTTTTGTGCCAAAGATATATACAAATTTCAGTTTGCTAGTATAAACGTCTCGAAGTCTGCTACAGGTTTAGTAGAACTCATCAAGGTAGTGATGTTCAACTTTTTCAGGTATAATCATTTTTTTGCATCAGGGTATTTTAGTCAGTGGCCATGGATGAAAGCAGTGATGTATTTCGTATGTTGGATGTTGAGGATAAGTTGGACAATACCAATTACCCATTGTGGGCTTATATGATGCAACATGTATTGGTTGCATAAGGATTATGGAACATTGTGTAGGGTGTTGAAAAACATCCTATTACACCTACAAATACAGGTATTGAAGCCGATGCAGATGGCATTGAAGATGCTGATATTCTTCAGATTCCTATTCGTGCTATGGTTTCTACTGCACCTATTGGAGAGTAAATTCGCTGGGATGGCAGAGATGCTCAGGCATATGCATTGATAGCCTTGTCTGTCAAACATGCCATTATTCCTCACATTCGTTCTTGCAGAACAACTAAGGATGCTTGGGATACACTTACCACATTGTACAAAGCTAGGAATGAGGCTCTTGTTGCTTACCTCCAAAAACAGTTGGAAAGTGGGCATATGAATGAAGGTGATTCTATGGACAATTTTCTGACAAAGATCAAGGACTTGAAGGAATAGTTGATTTTTGTTGATGAAGTTATACCAGATAGCTCACTTGTGCAGACCATTCTGAATGGTCTTCTTGATTCATATCAGAGTTTTGCTTCTACTCTTCATTTGATGATGAAAGGCAATCCAAATGCCCTATCATTTGAAGAGTTAGTGTCTGTTATGCTAAAGGAAGATCAGTCTAGGCAGAAGAGGTCCATTATGCATGTTGCAAATCAAGATTTTCAGGCTAATAAGAAGGGAAAAGGTAAATGGAGCTCTTCTACTAGTAACCAGAAATTTGCAAATGCTACACATTGGAAGAAAGAAGACAAAGATGAGAAGAAATCAGAAAAGAAGAAATTCTTTTGCAAATAATTTAAAGAAAATGGTCATGTCATTAAGAGCTGTCCAAAACTGGCTACTAAAGAGGCAAAGAAGAAAGAGGCTAGGATGATTGTTGTAGAGGCCTCTACACCAAAAACACAGTCTACTAATCTTGTGTAGAATGACGAATGGGCATTTACTATTGTTTGCAGTTCTTCTCATGAGCAGTGTATGTCTGTAGTAGACTCAGATGTTTGGTATTTTGATAGTGGGGTGGTGTAGTTCAGTGATGAGTAGCACCTCCTTTGATGTCAATCTAGGAAGACATGAGGATGGTATGAAGACCTCGAACAAGTGATGGCACAAGTGTGAGAGTGAGAAGCACACCAACATGCACACACATACACACACACGCACACACAAGGTAAGACAAAGAGAGAAGCAATGGAGTTCTTTAGATTACTCAAAAAGTCTCATACAAGTTCAAATCTACAACAAGCTAACCTAAAAAATGAGCTCTCTAGCTCTATTTATAGTTTTTGACTAGCTTTGGTCCTGTCCAGACCTAGTGTCCGACCTAGTTAAAAATTAGGTTCTAGGGCTATTTTGGGGGTGCAAACGAACTCTAAAAATTATGGAAATTGGTACGTAAATACTACTAGTACTCCTAAAGCTTGAGGACTGCTTGGATTGCACAAAATGGAGTAGGACTAATAAAAAATGGTATTTACAATGAAGTGAAGTGACTACAATCACTATTTGGGAAATATTGTTACATGGAAAAATTATAGGCCTATTTGCTAGATCTGCGTTGATTGCTTTGCCTGCTTGTTCCTTGCTCTGACTCCCTTCTTTGGCTTCCTTGTCTTGTGGGTCCTTGGGTGCCTTGGCTACTACTAACACCCCCCCTCTCTCATGTCTGTCGTCTCTGACAGACCCTTGTTTGGCTGAGCATTTGACATAGTATTCAACCACATCTGAAGCTAGGTGATGTTCTTCTAGCCGCAGCCCCCGTGCTAAGTCTGTTAATAAAGCATCCCAATCTACAGGCCCAGGAACGTCCAGATGTGGCAACCGCAATTGCTTGGAGTGTAAGGTCCTCTCCACAGTGAAAAGTTGGAGAAGATGTGAGGGTCTGGGTACGAATATTTCAGAGTGGTATTCCTAGAACCCTGTGGTGAACATCTCCTCGAAAGTTTGTTTATAGCATGCTGGGAGGTACTTTATTCTTGTGTGCCAGGCATATATTACATTAATTGAGGGGGTTGTGCTCATGTCATACACCAAGTCTAGGTTGCCTACAGTGAAGCCGACTCCTGAGAGATGTGGGTCTTTAATGTTTTTGAATGTTCTGAATGTGACCAGCATTAATTCAAATATCTTCATACACATTTGTGCCATCACATCAGGGGTGTTCCATAGTCTAAGACTCTAGTGACGGATGGTGGAAATCATATATGCAACCGAGGCCTGTCCTTGTGGAGGTGCTAGATACACATAATTCAACCATTTTGCACAGCCTTTGACATTCTTGACAACAATGACAAACTCGGACCATGTGCATCTTCGGAGGATTGGAATGTAACATGGATTATACTTGATAAATAGTGGCATGTTATTCTATGTACGAACCATTTTTGGATATCTTTCGAGAAGGCGAATCCTCCAAGTGGGTTGGAAGGTTGAACTATGTTTAGCATGTTCAAGTAGATCGTCGAGACCAAATTGAGTGGCAAAAGTCGGGGCTTTTCCACATCTTCATTGAATCTCTGCATTGTAATCGACTAAGAGCACATAGTAAGGCATGTATTGAGCATCGTTTGTTCCTATCCAGCGATGATGTGACATGTGCCAAAAGTACTCGGAGTTTATAATAGTGTCCTCCAATTTAGCCACTGATTGAATTTGTACTATGACGCGATCTTCATGGGTTTTGGCGGTCTTTTCGAGTTTTTGAAGCCATTTTGGTGTTTCGACTTCAAGAGTGTCCATTCCTTTTGATGTTTGTTGGCCGCCCGGCATAGGCATAGGAACATAGGGTTCCTCATACGACTCATCCACTTCGATGGGCACCAATTCGTCTGTTTTTGGTTCGATAATTGGGGAGGGTTGTCTTTCATACTCAAGTAGCTTCCTTTGCAATTCTTCAACTTGCTCTTTTAGCACCTTTACCTGCTCTGAAGTAGATGCCGACTCTATGACCTTGGGTTGTTCTTCTTGTTCCCTTAGCTGGCGGCGCAGTGCATCTCGTTCTTTTTCCATATCATCATGTGCTTCCAGCAGATCAGCATAGCTTTCCGGGATTTTTTTCATTGTCTCTGAAGGGACTGGTTTAAACTGTTCTGGGTCGATCTCATGAGGGGAGCCTTCCATTACTGCCTCTAGATTTTCTTCGTTCTGCTTCTGCAGTCGCTTATTCTCTTTGAGGGCAATGGTCATGTGTTTTCTGAGTAAGGTCAGGTTGCGACGGACTTTGACATTCTCTGACTGATACAGTTCAAGTAGAGCTATTAGTTTTTTAACTTCAGAAGATTCGGATGGCTGGGGAGCTTCCAATAGGGTCTGGTGGGCGTGCTCAAGTGTAGTGTAACGTTGATTCAGGTCAGCATTTTCTTCTTCTATGGTCGCCAGCCGCCTCTGTAATTGCTGGTGGTCCGTAGTTATTTGACGATGGCGATCTTCTAGAGTCTGATATTCATTCTGTAGCTGATTTACACATTGATGTAATGTAGAAAACACTCTACATTTGCTAAAGTCACATATAGCAAAAGTATGCTCAAACTCCACACCACATGTGGTGAGAGTTATTCCTTCTAGGAGTCCTAAGGGTCTCTCAATGTGACCATCAGCCATTTGTAATTTCATCCTCGTGGGCCCATCACTTCCATAAGGAAGTGGTAGCAATCACAACTCCTGCACCTGAATCCAAAATTGCCTTGGTAGTGTACCCTTGATGGGTAATGGGGAGATACGTCTTTCCTTCTTCTCCTTCACTCATGTCTCCTATCTTGTCCAAGGGTATCTCTGGCACCGTTCTATGCGATCCTACCTGGGAACATGGTTTTGCTACTTCTGGCAATTGATTAGCTACATGTTTCCATAGCTCTGGCCTAACTTTGAGTAACTCTTCTAAAGTGAGGTTGCACTGCACTTTAGTGTTTTTCACTACCTCTGTGTTTTTAGGGATGACAGAGTCTTCGTTTCTTACCATGACCGTGGGTGCTCTCATACAAGTACACTTAGCTTCCCATGGGCCTATGAAATGGGGTAGTTCCTGTAAGGAATTGGACTCAAAGTCTAATTTCTCCTGAGATTGGGCACACTCCTGCTCCTCATAAATAGAAGGAATGTCTTGTGGGAATTGATCATGTGTGTCATCCACAAGTTCAATGGGAGGCAGGACTTCACTTTTGTTAGCCCATTCTCTTCTTGAATCTCTTGCAGGAACTCTGGTGAATACCTATTCATAGAAGAAGAGGTGCCAAGTTCAGTGGAGTTAGGCACATAAGCTTCCTGGGGAGGAATGCTTATTCTTTCACTTGCCTTATCTCCTCCTTGGGAGGTGGCTTCCTTGCCCGATCTCGCGATTATGCTTTCTAACTTCTCCAACAGTCCATCAAAGTGCAATTGTGCCTTAGCTGAGCAAGAGTAGTTGAAGAGGTGACTAGCTTCAAACATAGTCTGAGCCAATGCTACCATTTTAGCGCAAACTTTGGTTCTTTCTATCTTTAGATCAGCTCTAGGGTAGCACTTGTCATGATCTGTCATGTTTGGCTCTTCTTGGATTCTGGCCTGATATTCTTTAAGCATCATGTCTATGTCCTCCGAAGTGGGCTCAGCTAAAACTGATCCTACTCTAGGTGGTGGGGTTATTGTATGAGGTGGATTGGGAGGTGGTGATAGGGATGGAGGTGGTGGTGGTATGTGAGAGTTTGTTTGAGAGGTGAGTTCAATAATTTTGGTTTTCTTTTCTCTTATGCTCTCTTCTAATTTGCTCATCTTCTTAGACCATTGTCTTTTCATCCTTTCTCGACTATCTTTCCAGGATCTCGTCCATTTCTTGGTTATGCTCTCAGTCTCACTAACCTCGACACTCTTTTCTTGACCTAGACCTTGGTTCTATTGCAATGCCTGAGCTCTGGTGACCACTTGCATTGGCACACTAGAAGTCACACTCCCTGTAGAGTCTACTACTAGCCCAATAACGTTGATAGGAGTGATTTTTTGTGCATTGTTAGGGTTCTTAGGACAATCTCGCAAGAGATGGTCTTTTCCTTAAACTTGACAAAAGCCTTGAATTGTCACAGATTGGGGTTGTGTAGGGGTAGGCATCGGGCAATCACGAATGAGGTGATCCCCCTGACATCGATAACATGGCCCTCTAGGAAACGGGGGTCTTACCTGCCTAGGTTGAGGTCTAGAATTTGGATTTTCGCACATGACATTCGCATACTCTGGCTCCCAACTTGGTTCACTCGGTTCTTCGTAATAATAGGCCTCATTATGCTCAGGTGACTGCATGTAGTAAGCTTAGGGACTATCAATATGAGTGGAGTCGAAACTATGGTCACTTGGCTCACTCTCTGAAAGCAATGGTGTTGCTAGGACTATAGCTCTATTCAGATTCTCTTTTGCAGATGCATACTTCACTGGAATCACATTGGATGGGGTTGGATGTTGCTGAGCTAACACTGGCTGAGGCCTTTGTTGGTTTTGGTTGGGTTGCTGATAGGGTTGATGTGGTTTGCCATAATGTTGAGGTGTGTACTCGTTCTGATATCTTCCTTGTTGAGGGTATGGTTGTGGGTACATTTGCCTAACTGCTTGCTTATTGTATGGGCAATCTTGCACGGTGTGGTTGGTGTATCTCCGTTCTATGGTGCAGTATTGGTTACTAGGATTCACTTGGGGTTGAGCCAATGGGACATACATCCGCCATATGATCACCTCCACAAGTATAACATCTTTTCACTGGAGCAAACCTTGGTATTTGTTTACTTGAGACTTCTAATTTCTAAGCTACCTTCTCTGCGAGTTCCTCAATAGACGTGGATTGTCTGGAAGAGAGGCTGGTAGAGCTATCTGAATCTTTGTAGATCTTTGAAATCTCCAACTCATCTCCTAGATTATCCTCTATGTTGATGCACATGCAGACACACTCTTCTATGGTTATGGGGTTCTTCAAGTACACATATGATCTCAATTTGGTACTTAGCAATCCGTCCAAGAATAAGGCCACTTGTTTGGCTAGAGTGGGTAGCTCTGGAACCGGACATCTCTCTAAGTATTGCCTAAACCTTCTTCCTGCAAGTCTAATGGTCTCTTGAGGTGTCTGCTTGAAGCTATGAATCAGTGAGGAGGTATTATGCCTTATACCAATTTTAGAGAATTCGGTAATGAAAGCCTCTAGAAGTTGGTCTATGTTCCCGAACTGTCTCTCATTTAGTGGTTGAAACCATGTAAGGGCTGTGTTCCTAAGGGTTAGACCAAAAGCATTGTACTACGTGAATAGGTCCTCAACTTGTTCAGCTCTCAAGACTTGCCTAAATTTGACCACATGATCGTATGGGTCTCTCGTGCCATTGAAGTAATTCTTCATGGACTTAACCAGCTGAGTTGGCCTCAAGATCCTAGTGTGTTCTCTAGGCCTTGGCAAAGGAAAATCATCAACATTTCTTTGGTTTCTTGGGGCTCTAGCTCTCTCAGTCTCCATTCTATCCGTCTCTGTTCTTATCCTTTCTCTTCCCAGTGGGTTAGCAAAGCTCACTTCAGGTCTATCTCTACTCCTGTCCCTTTGAGCTCCATGAGCTTGGGGGCCCTTAAATCAACCTCAGTATAGGCCTTATGGATACCCTCCTATAGAACAAGGAAGAGAGATCCCAAGATACTATCCCTATCCAGGCCCACAAGGAGCACCTAGACCATATGAACAAGGGCAATATGGACAACCATAGCCAGTATTAGGACAACAACCACCCCTTCCACAGAATGTAGTGCCGACTAAATATACTCAACCAGAGGAAAACATGGAAAGAGCCATAGTATCAGCTACACCTTTGGCTAGCACGGAAACAACGAATCAGGGAATTTGTAAACCCAAGAAGATTACTACCCCTATGACACCAGTCTGATGGAGTATGATGAAACTTATGACCCACAATACTATGGTTATGAAGGATATGATAAGACTTATGGACCGGAGTATGCAACCCTAATGTACACAACACCTAAAGCACCAGCTCCCATGAGACAACCCCTTAGACCACCCGTGCCAAAAGGACCATGATATATATGTGGGGGAGATCACTTCATAAGAGAATGCACTCTGCCTTATAAACCACCACGTCCTAGGACTTGGGAAGGGTACTGCAATGAATGTGGAAAGGAATATCTATTTAGAGATTGCAGAATCCCAATAAGACTCACAACACAACACAAATCAATGTGATCAAATTAATTGAATCATCAGGAAGTGATAAGGAGTACACAGTACCATTAAAAGCTATCACATACAAGAAAGAATGAAAGTAGACTCCAAACAAGATATTAACAAGGACCTAGAGCCAAGGGTTCAGATAGTGCAAGATTCTGAAGACCCACGTGAAAGTACCCAGACAAAGAAGATAGAAAGTTGGAAGGACAGAAGGGAAAAACTTAGAAACAAATGGATGAAAAATAAAAGTAAGGATGACAAGAAGGATGTAAAAGATGGTGAGAAATCAAAGAAATCAGAAATACAAGAAAATACACCACTTAAGTCTCATACATAGACATTAGACAAACCAGGGTCAATCCTAGTAGATCCAAGACCAGACGACCTAGACATTGTTGATATATTTAGGCAGTGATGTGTGTGAACACACTAGCACCACCGGGGCACTTTTTTCCCTCTTTAGGAGGTTTTTTTTCCCCGGCTTGTATATATGCCTATTGCCCTAATGGGCTACTTATCTTTGTACATTCTCTAGTAATACATTCAGTATTAAGTGTTGTGCTCCAAGCTTCATCTTCTTCCTTTTGCTATTCGCGTGCTTCCGCAGACGTCTAACTCTAACAATTGGTATCAGAGCAGGTCATCGTTTCATCTAGGGCGTCGTCGACACTCCTCCGTTTGCAGTCTCAGATTCGCATGAAATTTGGTGAGCATACTGTCACATGCGCCAACAACTCCTCTTATCCTGTTATGGGAGTTGGTAAGATCATTCAGACTACTGCTGATGGTAGTTCTTTCATCTTGTCAAATGCCTTATTTGTGTCAGGGATCAAGAAGAATCTGTTATCAGTTTTTGCATTAGCCAAGATTGTCTTGGTTGTGAAATTCGTTGATGATAGGTGTACAGTTCATGATCTATCAAATGGTGATGTGATTATTGCTTTTGGCATTTTATGTCGTGGGCTGTATAAGCTCATAGACTATGAAAGATCTGTGAATGATTCGGCATGTGCAGTTCATGATTCTCAGGCTATGTTAGATGCAAAGCTTTGGCATGCACACTTTGGTCATCTGAATTTTGCTAGTTTGCTACGCCTGCAAAAATCTGATATGGTGTCTTCTTTGCCCAAGCTTGAGGCACCTAGAAAACATGTATGTGAAGGCTGTATTTTGGGCAAAATGCAGCGTTCCTCCTTTCCAAAAGATGGTTCAGTTTGGGCTACATAGAAATTGTAGCTTGTACATAGTGATGTCTGTGGTCCTATGCAGACACCCTCTTTTGGGAATTACCTGTACTTCGTGACTTTCATTGATGATTTTTCCAGGCATGCATGGGTATATCCACTCAACGCAAAGTCCGAAGTGTTCATGTGCTTTAAACAGTTTTTGGTTTTGGCTGAAAATCTATCAGCATGTAAAATGGGCACCCTCCGTTCCGATCGAGGGGGGGAATATATGTCTTCTAATTTTAATGCATTTCTAGCTGAACGTGGGATAAAACACCAGTGTACAGTACCGTATACACCTCAACAGAATGGAGTTGCTGAACGAAAGAACAGGTCACTCATGGAGATGGCGAGGTGCATGGTCAAGAGTCAGGCTTTACCACATAGTTTCTGGCTTGAGGCTGTCATGTGTGCAGCATATGTACTGAACAAGTGTCCCACTAAAGCACTGCAGTCTATCACTCCATATGAGGCTTGGCATGACCGCAAGCCATCTGTTGCTCATCTGCGTGTTTTTGGTTGTTTGGCATATGCATTAGTGCCTGAACAACATCGCAGAAAATTGGATGATAAGGCAGTAAAATGTATTTTTGTTGGGTACAATTCTGAAAGTAAAGGCTATCATCTGTATCATCCACAGACTAAACGCATTCTGGTTAGCCGTGATGTTGTCTTTGTGGAAGATGCTATTCAGCCATTGCTTTCATGTACTAAGGAGACATCTGTTAGCTCTAAAGACATGTATGATACTTTGATGCCTCTTTTTACACGTGGGCAGTCTAGTGCTGGTCCTAATGAGGCAACTTCTCAGCCTTTGTAGGTTTCATATGATGATGCAGATCATTCTATTTCGGATGCAAATTTACATGATGCACTTGTTGATGAGAGAGCTGATATTGAGCAGGCAAAAACTATGCCAAAATGGATGGTGCAGACTTTGCGTGACAGCAAATTAGATGCACCTTTGTCATATCGTACTCGTTCAGGCTCTCATAGTGCCTACTTTGCATCAGATTGCTATGTTATGGCTGCGTCTAGTCTCTGTGATGAGAATGAGCCTGTTTCTTTTGATGAAGCACAGAATTCAGAAAATTGGATGGCTGCTATGCAATCTGAATATGATGCTATAATGAAGAATGGCACATGGTCTTTATGTGACTTGCCTCCTTGCAAGAAGGCCATTGGCACTAAGTGGGTATACAAGCTGAAGCGTAAACCTGATGGTACAGTTGACAGGTATAAGGCTAGGCTTGTTGCAAAGGGTTATGCGCAGGAAAGAGGCATTGATTTTGATGAGACCTTTGCACCTACATGCCGTATGACTACTGTTCAGAGCATTTGTGCACTTGCAGCCCATCATGGTTGGAATGTACATCAGTTGGACATTAAAACAACATTTCTGAATGGTGACTTGCATGAAGAAGTGTATGTTTTTCAGCCCCGTGGCTTTGTGCAGAAAGGGGATGAAAACTAGGTGTGCAGGTTAAAGAAGGCATTATATGGTTTAAAGCAAGCACCACGTGCTTGGTATGAGAAGATACATGCCTATCTAGTTGCAAATGGTTTTGTGAACAGTCCAACTGAAAGCACCTTATATGTTAAGCGTGCTAATGATGTGCTTCTGATAATTGTTGTCTATGTTGATGACATGCTGCTCACTGGTCCTATTGAGAAGCATATTGCTGATTTTAAGGCTGATTTGCATGCCTCATTTGAGATGTCTGATTTGGGGCATTTGCATCACTATTTGGGCATTCAGTTTATGCAAGTTGATGGTGGAATGGCTTTGTGTCAAACGAAATATATTGATACATTATTGCAGCGTTTTGGCCTTGAAGACTGTAAGCCTATTGCCACTCCTATGGAGACAGGTTTACGATTGAGTCTTCATGATGCTGGAGATGCATTTGATGCTGTTCTCTATCAGCAAGCTGTTGGATGCTTGATTTACTTATGCATTACTCGGCCAGATATTCAGTTTGTTGTCTCACAAATGAGCAAGTTTATGCATTGCCCAGGAGTCACGCATTGGAAGGCGGTTAAGCCCATCTTTCGCTACTTGAGTGGTACTCGGCTACTTGGGTTGTTTTATCCCAAGGGAGGATCACTACCGCCAGATTTGCATGCTTTTTCTGACTCAGATTGGGCTGGTTTTTGCTTCATGCTTGGTAGCTCATGTATATCTTGGTTGAGCAAGAAGCAGCCTACTGTGGCCACTTCTAGTTGTGAGGCTGAGTATAGGGAAGCTTTCACAGCAACTGTTGAGTGTGTGTGGCTCAGACGCCTTATGGCTGATTTGGGTGTTGGCCAGTCTTCTGCCACCACCATCTTCACTGACAGTCAGAGCGCATTGGCAGTTGCGAGGAACCCTGTGTTCCATGCTCGCACTAAGCACATTGAGGTGCATTATCACTATGTCAGGGAGAGGTTCTCTGCTGGGGAGATCAGCTTGGCATATGTGCCCACACAGGAGAACATTGCAGACCTTTTCACGAAGGCTCTACCTAGGGAGAAGTTTGAAGCTTTCCGCAAAGCTTTGGGCTTACTTCCTTTTGTGGAGTGATTTCCACATAGCTTGGCACTTCCTTATACATGAGTGCCAGCTCCTTGTTCACCACATCACTCCCAAGGGGGATTTGTTGATATATTTAGGTATTGATGTGTGTGAACACACTAGGACCGTCGGGGCACTTTTTTCCCTCTTTAGGAGGTTTTTTTCCCCCGGCTTGTATATATGCCTATTGCCCTAATGGGCTACTTATCTTTGTACATTCTCTAGTAATACATTCACTTTTGTGTGTTTGTGCTCCAAGCTTCTTCTCCTTCCTTGTGCTATTCGCGTGCTTCCGCAGACATCTATCTCCAACACATGTCTGCAGTAGACTCAGATGTTTGGTATTTTGAGAGTGGGGCGACCAAACATATTACCTTGCAGCGCAGTTTCTTCTCTTCACTCGAGCCTGCCCCTACAGGGAATACTGTTACATGCGCCAACAACTCCTCTTATCCTGTTATGGGAGTTGGTAAGATCATTTTGACTACTGCTGATGGTAGTTCTTTCACTTTGTCAGATGCTTTATTTGTGCCAGGGATCAAAAAGAATTTCAATTTCTACATTAGCCAAGATTGGCTTGGTTGTGAAATTTGTTGATGACAGGTGTACAGTTCATGATCTGTCAAATGGCGATGTGATTATTGCTTTTGGCATTTTATGTCGTGGGCTGTATAAGCTCATAGACTATGAAAGATCTGTAAATGATTTGGCATGTGCAGTAAATGATTCTCAGGCTATGTCAGATGCAAAGCTTTGGTATGCATGCTTTGGTCATCTGAATTTTACTAGTTTGCTACGCCTATAGAAATCTGAAATGGTGTCCTCGTTGCCCAAACTTGAGGCACCTGGAAAACATGTTTGTGAAGGTTGTATTTTGGGCAAAATGCAGCGTTCATCCTTTCCAAAAGATGGTTCGATTTGGGCTACTCAGAAATTGTAGCTTGTACATAGTGATGTGCGTGGTCCTATGCAAACACCTTCTTTTGGAAATTATCTTTACTTCATGACTTTCATTGATGATTTTTCCAGGCATGCATGGGTGTATCCATTGAAGGCAAAGTCCAAAGTGTTCATGTGCTTCAAACAGTCTTTGGTTTTGGCTGAAAATCTATGAGCATGACTGTCATGTGTGCAACATATATACTGAACAGGTGTCCCACTAAAGCGCTGCAGTCTATCACTCCATATGAGGCTTGGCATGACCGCAAGCCATCTGTTGCTCATCTGCGTGTTTTTGGTTGTTTGGCATATGCACTAGTGCCTGAACAACATCGCAGAAAATTGGATGATAAGGTAGTAAAATGTATTTTTGTTGGGTACAATTCTAAAAGTAAAGGCTATCATCTGTATCATCCACAGACTAAACACATTCTGGTTAGCCGTGATGCTGTCTTTGTGGAAGATGCTATTCAGCCATTGCTTTCATGTACTAAGGAGACATCTGTTAGCTCCAAGGACATGTATGATACTTTGATGCCTCTTTTTACAGGTGGACAATCTAGTGCTGGTCCTAATGAGCCAACTTCTCAGCCTTTGCAGGTTTCATATGATGATGCAGATCATTCCATTTCTGATGCAGATTTACATGATACACTTGTTGATGGGAGAGCTGATATTGAGCAGGCAAAAACTATGCCAAAATGGCTGGTGTAGACTTTGCGTGACAACAAATTAGATGCACTTTTGTCTTATCGTACTCGTTCAGGCTCTCATAGTGCCTCCTTTGCATCAGATTGCTATGCTATGGCTGCGTCTGGTCTCTGCGATGAGAATGAACCTGTTTCTTTTGATGAAGCACAAAATTCGGAAAATTGGATGGCTGCTATGCAATCTGAATATGATGCTATAATGAAGAATGGTACATGGTCTTTATGTGACTTGCCTCCTGGCAAGAAGGCCATTGGCACTAAGTGGGTATACAAGCTGAAGCGTAAACCTGATGGTACAGTTGACAGGTATAAGGCTAGAATTGTTGCAAAGGGTTATGCGTAAGAAAGAGGCATTGATTTTGATGAGACCTTTGCACCTACATGCCGTATGACTACTGTTCAGAGCATTTGTGCACTTGCAGCCCATCACAGTTGGAATGTACATCAATTGGACATTAAAACAACATTTTTGAATGGGGACTTGCATGAAGAAGTGTATGTTTTTCAGCCCCGTGGCTTTGTGCAGAAAGGGCATGAAAACTAGGTGTGCAGGTTAAAGAAGGCATTATATGGTTTAAAGCAAGCACCATGTGCTTGGTATGAGAAGATACATGCCTATCTGGTTGCACATGGTTTTGAGAACAAACCAACTGAAAGCACCTTGTATGTTAAGCGTGCTAATGATGTGCTTCTGATCATTGCTGTCTATGTTGATGACATGTTGCTCACTGGTCCTATTGAGAAGCATATTGCTGATTTCAAGGCTGATTTGCATGCCTCATTTGAGATGTCTGATTTGGGGCATTTGCATCACTATTTGGGCATTCAATTTATGCAAGTTGGTGGTGGAATGGCTTTGTGTCAAACGAAATATATTGACACATTATTGCAGAGTTTTGGCCTGGAAGACTGTAAGCCTATTGCCACTCCTATGGAGACAGGTTTGCGATTGAGTCTTCATGATGTTGGAGATGCATTTGATGCTGTTCTCTATCAGCAGGTTGTTGGATGCTTGATTTACTTATGCACTACTCGGCCAGATATTCAGTTTGTTGTCTCACAAATGAGCAGATTTATGCATTGCCCAGGAGTCAAGCATTGGCAGGCAGTTAAGCGCATCTTTCGCTACTTGAGTGGTACTCAACTACTTGGGTTGTTTTATCCCAAGGGGGATCACTACCACCAGATTTGCATGCTTTTTCTGACTCTGATTGGGCTGGTTGCTATGACACTCGTGTGTCCACTAGTGGCTTTTGCTTCATGCTTGGTAGCTCATGTATATCTTGGTTGAGTAAGAAGCAACCTACTGTGGCCACTTCCAGTTGTGAGGCTGAGTATAGGGTAGCTTTCACAACTATTGTTGAGTGTGTGTGGTTGAGATGCCTTATGGCTGATTTGGGTGTTGGTCAATCTTCTGCCACCACCATCTTCACTGAGAGTCAGAGTGCATTGGAAGTTGCAAGGAACCCTGTGTTCCATGCTCGCACTAAGCACATTGAGGTGCACTATCATTATGTCAGGGAGAGGTTCTCTACTGGGGAGATCAGCTTGGCATATGTGCCCACGCAGGAGAACATTGCAGACCTTTTCACGAAGGCTCTACCTAGGGAGAATTTTGAAGCTTTCCGCAAAGCTTTGGGCTTACTTCCTTGTGTGGAGTGATTTCCACATAGCTTGGCACTTCCTTATACATGAGTGCCAGCTCCTTGTTCACCGCATCACTCCCAGGGGGGATTTGTTGATATATTTAGGTAGTGATGTGTGTGAACACACTACGACTGCTGGGGCAGTTTTTGCCTCTTTAGGAGGTTTTTTTCCCCTGGCTTGTATATACGCCTATTGCCCTAATGGGCTACTTATCTTTGTACATTCTCTAGTAATACATTCAGTATTGTGTGTTGTGGTCCAAGCTTCTTCTTCTTCCTTGTGCTGTTCGCGTGCTTCGACAGGCGTCTAACTCCAACAGACATGTGGTTGAAAGCTTACCAAGCTAGAATCATGACTGGACCAAACATCGAGCAGCATGAGAAACTTTACCCACAAGGAGACTCGTTAGAAAAGGAGAGACTTACGATATGCAGAAAGCTCATAGAGGTAGCTCAAGCTACTCTAGAGAAGACTATCCTAGTCCTCCCAGAGACAAGAATATTTGAGAATCAATACAATGAGTGTTTTAAAGAGAATGATCAAAAATCAACAACACCTAAAGAGAAAGACAGTAAAGAAGAGCAACGGAGTCCTCAAGGCAATTCAACTTCTATAGTCCCTGAACTAGAAGCCGATTGGCCAAGAGAGTTGTGGGCTAGGCTTCAAGAAGACTGATGGAAAAAGAATGGGAATTCAAGACCACCCTTCAAGGAATTAAACATTGAAGAAAACCAGTCAACTCCAAATTTGGATGAAGTATATGAAGAGGTTTCTATGTTCAACCGAAATAGGGAGGAAGCACGTAGCATTTCCACCTTACTGAACTATATGGGGGAATACAAGAAAGGATCAATAGTTTTCATGCTCCCACAATTTGAGGCAAGGAAAAGGCATCTTCGGGTGAGACCTCTCACAATTTAACAAAACTCAAGAAAACCAAGGTACAATGTCAGTTGACGGTGGAAGATTTACCACGAGCCAAACCGCAATTATGGAGACAGTTAGCAGGACAATTGAAATTAGAGAATGAGGAGAATAAAAAGGAAAATAAAGAAACTGAAGCCCCTTCTAATATACAAATCCCTGTGGATAAAGTCAGAGAATTTAGTGAAGGAGACAAGGGTAACACATGCTTACCCATCACATATAATGGATACATGGCTAAAGCCATTTTAAACACAGGAGCAGGTGTAGGCATAGCCACCAAAGAAATTTGGGAGAAATGGGGAAAGCTAGCCCTGCGACCAACATGTATGAAGCTTCAATTAGCAGATGGCCATGTAGAGAGACCCCTAGGAATACTGGAGAAAATTAAGTTAACTACCTGGGGAGTGGAATTTGAGCACACACTAGCCGTATTTCAATTTGAAAAAGCGAATAACTATGAAATGATATTAGGACGACCATCCATGAGACAACTCAGGATAGTACAAGACTGGGGAAGAGATGCATTGTACCTACACCATCAGGGAACTACTACAAAGATCAATTTGCATACATTATCATATAGGGATGTACCCCCACTACAATGGAATCTCGTACACAAGGAAGATGATGACTTGTCAATTCATAGTACAGGTTCAAGCGACCAATCTTGGATGCACGAAGATGCTCAACTATGGATGTGAAAGGAAGCAATGCAGGAAGAGAAAACAAGTTTTTGAACCACATGGTTGGATGGAGATTTTAGCCACATTAGATGTGTGTGTGAATGAGGAGGTATTAAACATGAATGAATGTGTGGACTAAGAAGGTTATGATGTGAGTTTTTACATGGTAATCCTTCAGGAAGTAGAGACAGGAGAATTGTTAGAAAAAGAATGGAAGGAAGAGTATGAAAGCATAGAAATGGAACCATAATTTGATTCAGAGGAGCGATATTTAGAAGTCATCCAAGCCAATGACAAAGAAGGAACACCAAAGGTGTTAGCAATAGAAGCGGCCCAGACAGGACCAAATAATGAAGAAATGTTAGAAAAGGCTTAACCAACCCCAGACCTGTTTGAAGTCCCAGAGCACTTCAAAATATATGAAGGAGAGGAGAGGAAGATAGCCATTCAGATGCCTAAGAGAGAGGCAAGAGAAGGAGAAGCATATGACAACAAGGAACAAACGAAGAAAGTAATAGTGACCATGGAAGATGGAGAAGAAAGGTGTACTTACATAGGAAAAGATGTGTCACCAGAAGAGGAAGAAGAATTGATAAGACTGATTCGAGAATATCGAGACGTGTTTGCATGGACCTACAAGGACCTCAAAGGTGTGCATCCATCAATTTGTTCTCATCGAATCCCAATGACACCTGATGCAAAACCATCGAAGCAATGCCCTTACACTTAAAATGATGTCTATTCAACAAAAAATAAGGAAGAGATAGACAAGGTATTAGCAACAAGACTCATTTATGAGATAGAACACACCGAATGGGTGTCACCATTAGTGGTCATACCCAAAAGAATGGGAAAGTGTGCAAGGGATGCTCAAGCAAGGTCATACATACTAAACTCTATCTCTAACTTTCTATTACCACATATTAGAGAATGCAAAACATCTCAAGAGACTTGGGATGCCCTCAAGACTTTCTTTTCTGCTAGTACCAAAGCAAGAAAGAGTCATCTTTGGAATGAGTTCAACCAAATGAGGAAGACACCTAAACAACCTATCACAGAGTTTGTTACCAAGATCAAGGAGGTTGTGGATCAGTAATCATCCATTGGAGAGCTGATTGAAGAAGAGGCTATCATGAGGCAAATTCTCAATGGCATTTGAAGTGATAAGCAATGGCAATCCTTCACGATGGCTTATGATCTCATCATGGATGTTCAGACTCCAGACTTCAACATCTTTCTTGGAAAACTCTTAATTCAAGAGGCCAACAATTGCTTAAAGGAAGGTAACTCCTATCATGGTAATTCAACTAGTGCTCTATATGCAAATAAGAAGGAAAAGAAGCAAAAAGGCAAGAAGAAGGAAGAAGATGAAGAAGAGACTTCCCAAACCAACTTCGCAATCAAAAGCAAGTGGAAAGGGAAGAAGAAAGGAACAAATCAAGACAAAGCAAAGGTCAAGATGTTCAACCTTGTGCCATATGCGATAAGACCAATCACACCACTCAGAATTGCCGGTTCAATGGGAAGACCTAGAAACGAAGTGGAAGAGGTGGATATGGCCGCAATGGAGGCACATGTAGACACAACTTCAACAATAACAATAGAGGCTATAATAGAAAGGACTACAACAATTATTCAGAAGATCAACCACATGAAGACACATTTCTTCATATGAATCTAGGCCACAAAGAAGGTAAAGAAGATGATCATTTGTTCTACATAGATTCAGGATGTTCGAATCATGTTGCAGGCAACATTGCTCTTCTATTTGATTTGGAAAGTCCAAAGCATAGACATGAAGTGCAAACAGGGGATGACACAAAGCACAATGTGGAAAAGATTGGTAATGTCAAAGCTTCCAATGGAGGACAAACATTTTGAGAAAGGTTCTCTATGTACCCACTATCACTAAAAACCTAATAAGTGTAGGCCAAATAGTTCAAAAAGGCTTGCAAGTTAACTTCACCCAACATGGAGCTTTTGTGGAAGATCCATGTCAAGGCTTCAAGAAGATAGTCAGAGGTGAGAAGCATGGTAGGCTCCTTACTTTTGAAGTAGGAGAAACCAGGAACATAGCTCTATTCACTTTTGGGTCTCAAACCCTAGGTGAGTTTGAATTTTGGCATAAGAGACTTGCTCATGTGCTTGAAGGATATATGCAGGGATCAAAGTGTTCTAGGACTGTTAAACATATCAAATCAACACATGATCAATAGGTGTGATGCATGTCAGATTGGGAAGGCACAAAGACAACCATTCAACCACAAAGGCTACATCCACAACAACTTATTGGACTTAGTACATACAGATGTATAGGGACCAAGTCAAGAACCTTCATTGGCAGGATCAAGGTATTATGTCTCATTTATTGACGACCATTGTAGATGCACTATTCTTTACTTTATTAAAAGTAAGAATGAAGTGTTTTATTGCTTCAAAAAGTATCTCGCACATGTGGAGAATCATACAGGTAGATCACTCAAGAAGCTCAGATCTGACGGAGGTGGAGAATACATCTCCAAAGAGTTTGATGAGTTCTTGTAGGACAAAGGTATCAAAAGGGAAGTGACTACCTGGTACTCTCCTCAACTAAATGGAATTGCAGAGAGGAGAAACAAGACATTGGTTGGATCATCCCGAACAATGCTCAAAGAGAAGAAGTTGCCACATTATCTATGGGAAGAGGCTATTTCAACTATTGTGTACCTGGTCAATAGACTACCATCCAAATCATTTCAAGGTATGGCTCCTTATGAAGCATGGCATGGAAGAAAACCTAGTCTTGGACATTGCAAGGTTTTTGGCTGTTTAGCTTATGTTCATGTACCATCACAAATAAAAGGTAAGCTAGATGAAAGCGCAACAAAGGCACTGTTTATTGGATATGATTCAACTCAGATAGGTTACAAATTCTATAATCCTTCAACCAAGCAATTCACTACAAGTAGAGATGTTGTGTTTGAATAACACACGTCTTGGTATAATGAAGACAAACAAAAGGTAACTCTACCATATGATCTTGATCCTGATTGTCATCAATTAGGAAGTAAGCATGATACACAGGTCCAGGATCAAAGAAGTGATACAGATGTTGACCAAGATGAAAGGGAAAAGGATTACAAGCTATGGAAGTCAAGAGGCAAAGCAAAGATGCAAGAGGTTGGATAATGCTCCATGCAGAAAACCCTATTTTCCATGCAAGAACCAAACACATAGAGGTTCATTACCATTTCATCAGAGAGAAGCTCATGGCAAAGGAGATTCAGATTTCTTTTGTTCCAACTGAAAAGCAAGTAGCAGATATGATGGCGAAGGCACTTGATGGAATAAAGCTTTGTAGATTCAAAGCTATGGCAAGTATTCAACCTATTAGAGAATGAAGACTCAAGCATACTTTAGCTTGAGGGGGAGCTATTGGAACATCAAGCTTACACTATGGTTGAGGTGGATTTGATCTACATCAAAGGCTATTGCGTCGAAAGAACATTTGTTGCAGAGTTCTTTTTCTTATGCTCACTTATTGTATTTTTTTAAAAACGATTTTTCATGGATATTTTACCATTGTAAAAGCTTTGAGCTTTACACATGTAAAGTTAGAAAGATATATCCCAAATCCTACAAATTTGTGCTGGTTGCACTGCATTCAATCAAGCAATCAATCACCTAAAAGTGATCAAACTAGATCTTCACTTTTCCTAGATTGTAGGAAGGTGAATTGTTTCCCTCCAACAACCATTCCCACCTTCATTTGAATTCAAAATTCACTTGTAGAAGTCATGGAACACTTCTAGAGTCTATATAAAGACTTTCACTTGTACAATACATGGAAGCAATATACATACACTTGTGACCATCATTATCTTGCTCCTTCAATTTTCTGCATCATCTTCTTTGCCAGCAGTAATCTTGTAGAGGCTCTTGCTCCCTCTAAAGAGCTAGAAATTGAATGCAAGATGGCTCATTGGAAAGCTATTAGTGTCTCGTTTACGGCTATAAATTTTCATAGCATGTGGTTTCATAGGTTGGGAGAAATTGCAGTTTTGCTATCTTGGGGTCAATCTCTACGTATCCCTGAAAAATAAGAGGTACCACCGTTGAGTGTCTCATTCATTTCTATAGAATATTTTGCTTATTCCTTATAATTTTGTGCATTATATACACTTAACCCTATGTGTATCACTCCCATAAGAGGATTTTTTCTAATTATAATCATGGTGGTCACTATGAGCATTTGAAGTTCATTGTCTCTTCCATAGATAGTAAGTTTTTTGAGCTAGTCGACCCGCGAACCTATCTGTTTTGTATCGACTCTTCTTGATGCTCCAATGTACATAGTGCATTTCTTTGCACTTATCGCATTCCTATAAGGTCTATTTGAGTATCCCTAAGCTCAAGGGCTGGTCCTGTGCCGGTTGGCTTGACCAAACTTCATCGCTTCGAAACGCACCTTTCCACCTCCTACAAGCTTCTCCAAGTTTCTTTCAGTGGTATTAGAGCTGGATCAAGATTGGTGAAAGCTTTCCCTCAATGATCGAGAAGCTTGATCAACACAACTATGCGGCTTGCCAAATCAGAATGGAGGCCTATTCGCAAGGTAGAAATCTTTATGGAATTGTAGCCGGTGATGAAGCTATGCCCATTTCAAGATCCAAAGGAGGACCTACACAAGAGGGGACATATAAGCGCACACTTTGGTGTGCAACGGATGCTCAAGCAAGGTTGTACATACTAAACTCTATCTTTGACTTTCTATTATCACATATTAGAGGATGCAAAACATCTCAAGAGACTTGGGATGCCCTCAAGACTTTCTTTTCTGCTAGTACCAAAGCAAGAAAGAATCATCTTTAGAACGAGTTCAATGAAATGAAGAAGACACCTAAACAAACTATCACAGAGTTTGTTACCAAGGTCAAGGATGATGCGGATCAGTTAGCATCCATCAAATGCAAATTGGGCAGGAGCTAAGGATGATAGAAGAAGTTCTTCTGATTACTTAGCATTTGCAGGTTCAAAGCTAGTGTCATGGAGTTCCAAGAAGCAACGAACAGTTGTTTTATCCTCGATGAAAGTAGAGTACAAAGGCTTGACCATAGAAACTCAAGAGGCAATATGGTTAAAAGCATTGTATCCAGATTTGGGACTTGTGATTTCCAAACCTCACATATTTGGAGATAGTGCAAGTTCCATGCATCTAGCGGCAAACCCTACTTTCGATGCGAGAACCAAACACATAGAGGTTCATTACCACTTCATCAGAGAGAAGCTTATGGCAACAGAGATTGACATTTCTTTTGTTCCAACTGAAAAGCAAGTAGCAGATATGATGACAAAGGCACTTGATGGAATAAATCTTTGTAGATTCAAAGCTATGGTAGCTTCAACCTATTAGAGAATGAAGACTCAAGCATACTTTAGTTTGAGAGAGAGCGGTTGGAACATCAAGCTTACACTATGTTTGAGGTGGATTTGATCTACATTAAAGGATATCGTGTCAAAAGAATATCCATTGGAGAGTTCTTTTTCTTATGCTCACTTATTGTATTTTTTAAAAAAAGATTTCTCATGTATATTTTACCATTGTAAAAGCTTTTAGCTTTACACATGTAAATGTAGAAATATATAGCCCAAATCCCACGAATTTGTGGTGGTTGAGTTGCATTCAATCAAACAATCAATCACCTAAAAGTGGATCAAACTAGATCTTCACTTTTCCTAGAGTGTAGGAAAGTGAACTGATTCCCTCCAACAACCATTCCCACCTTCCTTTGAAATTAGAATTCACTTGTAGAAGAAGTGGAACACTTCTAGAGTGTATATAAATACTTGAAACCGCTTGTACAATACATGGAAGCAATATACATACACTTGTGACCATCATTGTTTTGTTCCTTCAATTTTCTGCATCATCTTCTTTTCCAACAGTAATCTTGTAGAGGCTGATGCTCTCTGGACAGAGGTCCAAATTGAGTGCAACATGGTGCATTGGAGAGGTATTAGTGTCTATTGTATACCTATCAATGTTAATAGCATTTGGTTTAGTACGTTGGGAGAAATCGTAGTTTTGTTGTCTCGAGATCAATTTCTACGTATCCCTAAAAAATACGAGGTACCACCGTTGAGTGTCTGATTCATTCCTATAGCATATTTTGCTTATTCCTTATACTTTTGTGAATTATATACACTTAGCCCTATGTGTATCACTCTCATAAGAGGATTTGTCGTAATTGTAATCACGCTGGTTGCTATGAGCACTTTAAGTTCATTGTCTCTTCAATAGATAGTAAATTTTTTGAGCTATTCGACACTTAAACCTATCTGTTTTGTATCGAATCCTTCTCCTTGATGTTCCAAAGTACATAGTGTATTTCTTTGCACTTATCTCATTCCTATAAGGTCAATTTGAGTCTCCATAAGCTGAAGGTCTGGTCTTATGGCGGTTGGCTTGACCATACTTCATCACTTCCAAATGCACCTTTCTACCTCCTACAAGCTTCTCCAAGTTTCTTTCAGTGGTATCAGAGCTAGATCAAGATGGGTGACGGATTTCCCTCAATGATCGAGAAGCTTGATCAACACAACTATGCGGCTTGGCAAATGAGAATGGAGGCCTATTTGCAAGGTAGAAATCTTTATGGAATTGTAGCCGGTGATGAAGCTATGCCCATTCCAAAATCCAAAGGAGGACCTACACAACAGGGGACATACAAGCTCACACTTTGGGGCGCAAGGGATGCTCAAGAAAGGTCGTACATACTAAATTCTATCTCTGACTTTCTATTACCACATATTAGAGGATGCAAAACATCTCAAGGGACTTGGGATGCCCTCGAGACTTTCTTTTCTGCTAGTACCAAAGCAAGAAAGAATCATCTTTGGAATGAGTTCAACCAAATGAAGAAGACACCTAAACAAACTATAACAAACAAGATTTTGTGGAAGATCCATGTCAAGGCTTCAAGAAGATAGCCAGAGGTGAGAAGCATGGTAGGCTCTTTACTTTTGAAGTAGGAGAAACCAGGAACATAGCTCTATTCACTTTTGGGTCTCAAACCCTAGGTGAGCTTGAATTGTGGAATAAGAGACTTGCTCATGTGAATGAAAGAACCTTGAAGGATATATGCAGGGATCAAAGTGTTCTAGGACTGCCAAACATATCAAAACATCACATGATCAATAGGTGTGATGCATGTCATATTGAGAAGGCACAAAAACAACCATTCAACCACAAAGGCTACATCCACAACAACTGATTGGACATAGTACATACAGATGTATGGGACCAAGTCAAGAACCTTTATTGACAGGATCAAGGTTATATGTCTCATTTATTGACGACCATAGTAGATGGACTATTCTTTACTTTATCAAAAGTAAGAATGAAGTGTTTGATTGCTTCAAAAAGTATCTTGCACATGTGGAGAATCATACAGGTAGATCAATCAAGAAGAGAGATCTAATGGAGGGGGAGAATACTTCTCCAAAGAGTTTGATGAGTTCTTGCAGGACAAAGGTATCAAAAGGGACGTGACTACCACGTACTCTCCTCAACTAAATGGAATTGCAAAGAGGAGAAACAAGACATTGGTTGGATCAGCGCGAACAAAGCTTGAAGAGAAGAAATTGCCACATTATCTATGGGCAGAGGCTATTTCAACTCTTGTGTACCTGTTCAATAGGCTACCATCCAAATCACTTCAAGGTATGCCTCCTTATGAAGCATGCCATGGAAGAAAACCTAATCTTGGACATTGCAAGGTTTTTGGTTGTTTAGCTTATGTTCATGTACCATCACAAATAAGAGGTAAGCTACATCAAAGGGCAACAAGGGTAGTGTTTATTGGATATGATTCAGCTCAGATGGGTTACATGTTCTTGGTATGATGAAGACAAACAAAAGGTAACTCTACCATATGATCTTGATTCTGATTCTCCTCAATTAGGAAGCAAGCATGCTACACAAGTCGAGGATCCACGAAGTGATACAGACATTGACCAAGATGAAAGGGAAAAGGATTACAAGCTATGGAAGTCAAGAGGCAAAGCAAAGATGCAAGAGGTTGGAGAATGCTCCAAACAATCACTTAGAAGATCAACAAGAGAGAAGAAACAACCAAAAAGGTATGGATATGATTCCACATTTATTACAAAGCATTCAATCTACTTGGCAAAAGACTCTATTTTATAGGAACCCTCAACCTATGAAGAGGCAAAGGAAACCATAATTGGGAAAAGGCCATGAAAGAAGAAATAGATGCATTAAAGGAGATGGACACACTTGGGATTTGGTTCCAATGTCACTGAATCAGAAGGTAATTGGTTTCACATGGGTATATAAAGTTAAAAGAAATTCGGATGGATCACTTTGCAGGTACAAGGCAAGGTTAGTTGCCAAAGGATGCTCTCAAACTCATGGTACAGACTATGAGGAAACATTCTCACCAGTTGCAAAGATGACTACAATGAGGACATTGATAAGTGTAGCTGCTATAAGGAATTGGAGACTCCTCCGACTTGATGTGAAAAATGCATTCTTAACTGGTTGGATAAGTGAAGAGGTATACATGTCACAACCACCAGGTTTTGAAAACCCTAATCATCCATCTTACGTTTGCAGACTTAAAAAAGCATTGTATGGATTGAAACGAGCTCCTAGAGCTTCGAATTGCAGGTTGGTTACATATCTTCAAGATCAAGGGTTCAAACCTAGTAGCTCATATCCTTCTCTGTTCTTCAAAAGGGATCACGATGAGCTTATCTATCTATGTGCATATGTAGATGATATTATTGTGATAGGTGATGCTCTAAATGGCATTCAAAGGATCAAGAGACACATGCAAGAGGAGTTCAAAATTAGTGACCTAGGTGAGCTCACATATTTCCTAGGTATGCAAGTGATATACACACATGAATGAATGTATTTGACTTAGAGGAGATACATACATTCACGATCTTCTTCTCAAGATCAAAATGGAGAACACTAAACCTATAGGTACACCTTTGGAGATGAATCATAAACTTAGTGTTTATGAAGGATAGAAAGTTGAAGACATTAAAGAGTATCAAAGCTTGGTAGGTAGCTTGATATATGCTACTCATACAAGGGCAGACATCTCATATAGTGTGGGAGTGCTTAGTCAGTTCATGCACTCGCCAAGAAGACCACACATGGATGCAACTAAGAGAGTACTTAAGTATCTCAAAGGTACAATCAACGAAGGTATATTCTATCCTTACTCTTCAGATTTGGATATCAAAATCTATTCACATGCGGATTGGGCAGGAGCTAAGGATGATACAAGAAGTACTTCTGGTTACTTAGCATTTGCAGGTTCAAAGCTAGCGTCATGGAGTTCGAAGAAGCAACCAACAGTTGCTTTATCCTCGATGGAAGCAGAGTACAGAGACTTGACCATAGCAACTCAAGAGGCAATATGGTTAAAAGCATTGTATACAGATTTGGGACTTGTGAGTTCCAAACCCCACATATTTGGAGATAATGTAAGCTCAATGCATCTAGCGGCAAACCCTATTTTCCATGTAAGAACCAAATACATAGAGGTTCATTACCACTTCATCAGAGAGAAGCTCATGGCAAAGGAGATTGACATTTCTTTTGTTCCAACTGAAAAGCAAGTAGGAGATATGATGATGAAGGCACTCGATGGAATAAAGCTTTGTATATTCAAAGCTATGGCAGGTATTCGACCTATTAGAGAATGAAGACTCAAGCATACTTTAGCTTGAGGGGGAGCTGTTGGAACATCAAGCTTACACTATGCTTGAGGTGGATTTGATCTACATCAAAGGCTATCGCATTGAGAGAACATCTGTTGGAGAGTTCTTTTTCTTATGCGCACTTATTGTATTTAAAAAAAAATATATTTCTCATGGATATTTTACCATTGTAAAAGCTTTGAGCTTTACACATGTTAAAGGTAGAAAGATATAGCCCAAATCCCACGAATTTGTGGTGGTTGAGTTGCATTCAATCAAGCAATCAATCACCTAAAAGTGGATCAAACTAGATCTTCACTTTTCCTAGATTGTAGGAGAGTGAATTGATTCCCTCCAACAACCATTCCCACCTTCATTTGAATTCAAGATTCACTTGTAGAAGTCCTTGAACACTTCTAGAGTCTATATAAATACTTGAAATCACTTGTACAATACATGGAAGCAATATACATACACTTGTGACGATCATTGTCTTGTTCCTTCAATTTTCTACATCATCTTCTTCGCCAATAGTAATCTTGTAGAGGTTGCTGCTCTCTACAGAGCTCCAAATGGAATGCAAGATAGCTCATTGAAAAGGTATTAGTGTCTAGTTTATGCCTATAAATTTTCATAGCATTTGGTTCAGTACATTGGGAGAAATCGTAGTTTTGCTATCTCGGGGTCAACCTCTACATATCCCTGAAAAATAGGAGGTACCACTGTTGAGTGTCTGATTCATTCCTATAGCATATTTTGCTTATTCCTTATACTTTTGTGCATTATATACACTCAACCCTATGTGTATCACTCCCATAAGAGGATTTTTTTCTAATTGTAATCACGTTGGTCTCTATGAGCATTTGAAGTCCATTGTTTCTTCCATAGATAGTAAGTTTTTTGAGCTAGTCGACCCGTGAACCTATCTGATTCTCATCAATGAGGAAGAAAGTGAATTGATTCCCTCCAACAACCATTCCCACCTCCATTTGAATAAGAAATTCACTTGTTGAAGTCGTGGAACACTTCTAGAGTCTATATAAATACCTGAAATCTTTTGTACAATACATGGAAGCAATATGCATACACTTGTGACCATCATTGTCTTGTTCCTTCAATTTTCTGCATCATCTTCTTCGCCAACAGTAATCATGTAGAGGTTGTTGCTCTCTCTACAAAGCTCCAAATTGAGTGCAAGATGGCTCATTGGAAAGGTGTTAGTGTCTAGTTAGGCTTATAAATTCACATAGCATTTGGTTCAGTAGATTGGGAGAAATCGTAGTTTTGTTGTCTCAGGGTCAATCTCTACGTATCCCTGAAAAATAAGAGGTACCACCGTTGAGTGTCTGATTCATTCCTATAGCATATTTTTCTTATTCCTTATAATTTTGTGCATTATATACACTCATCCCTATGTTTATCACTCCCATAAGAGGATTTTTTCTAATTTTAATCACGCTAGTCGCTATGAGCATTTGAAGTTCATTGTCTCTTCCATAGATAGTAAGTTTTTTAAGCTAGTCGACCTGCGAACCTATTTGTTTTGTATCGACTCCTTCTCCTTGAGGCTCCAAAGTACATAGTGCAATTCTTTGCACTTATCGCATGCCTATAAGGTCTATTTGAGTCTCCATAAACTCAAGGGCAGGTCTTGTGCCGGTTGGCTTGACCAAACTTCATCGCTTCGAAATGCACCTTTCTACCTCCTACAAGCTTCTCCAAGTTTCTTTCACTTTAAAGTATTAATTAATGATGAGGTGCCCACTTTTAGAGAATTTTGTAATTATAGATTCCAATAATTAAGCTCTATCATGGTAGTTTACATCTATTCAATGGCCGGTGTCACTCTAGCACAATGGCAGTACCACCATGGTGAAGATCCACCTCGTAAATGTCAATATGTGGAGATGTGAGGATGGTATGACAACCATGAGAGATAGATATGCACTTTATAGAATATTATTTTCATCACTAAACCATTGTAAATAAGCATTATTTATATTTCCAAATCCATTTTGTGCAAGCACAGGAGGCCTTGAGCTTGAGAGTACTAGGAGAGCCCATGTTTCAAATTTCATAATTTTTGGAGTTGGTTTCAACCCTCAAAGTAGCTTAGGAAACTATTTTTTCACTAGGCTAGACACTAGGTCTGAAATAGACCAAAATCTAGTCAAAAACTACAAAAGGAGCTAAAGAGCTCATTTTTTAGGTTAGCTTGTATGAGATTCAAGCATGGTGAGAGCTTTCGTGTAACTTGAGTTCATAATAGAAGATTCCCTTGTTCCACTCTCTGTCTTGTCTTATGTGCATGTTTGTGTGTATGTGTCTGCATTCCCTAGTGCTTCTCACTCACTCACTTGCGCACTCCTATCACACACAATCATCATATCATCCTCACATCTCCATGGATCAACAATTATGAGGCAAATTTTCACCATGGTGGTACTTCCATTATGCAAGAGGGACACCAAATTTGGCATCATTACTGGGGGGCATGATTCGAGGACGAGCATGTGACAATAAGACAGAGAGTATCGATGTTGGAATCATTAGTAAGTAGGTATTTTTGTTATTTTCTTTACTTTTTTCATCACCATCATCATCTCTTATCTCTACTCTCCTCCTCCTCCCATCTCCATCATCACCAAAAAATTCAAATTTTGGTCATATCACTACCTTCTCCATTCATTCCCTCATTTCACTTGTGAGTGAGAATAGGAGAGTTTGCATGCTTGTTGTTTTTGTGTGTTTGTGAGTTTTTCTATAGGAAATAGCTTCAGCATCAGCTCCAACACCATCATTAGGTACGACAGGCTCTGCACACAGCCTAAGACAATTGTCTTTGTCTATCGTGATAGACTAAGAAAAGTGGTATTTTTTAATTACATGCGTAGCACAACAGACACCTTTCTAGCACATAGAAAAATCACTCGATGCATTTGAAAAAAAAAATTATATCAAGATAGACATTGTCTATTGCAACATACAAAATAACGACAAACACCATCTATCACAATAGACATATCTATCATGACATACCAGTTTCATGATAGATAATAGACCCATCTATCACGACAGAGAATCATCCATCGAGTCAGATGCCCATCTATCGCAACAGACATATTGTCTATCATAATAGATGAACCATCTATCACAATAGACATCCCATTGATTACATCATACACTTGTGTATCACAACAAATGCTTTACATAATAGATGATACACCCATCTGTTGTGACAAAATGACCATCTACCATGATAGACACCCATCTATCACAAGAGATAGACCATCCGATGCGACATACTGGTTCCATGATAGAGGATAGACCCATCTATCGCGATAGACACCGCCCATCATGACAGATAGGAAATTTAGATTTTTTATTTGCAAGTTTATTTTGGGTCTATTTTGAGCCTAATTTTGGGATTTTTCTAGGCTTGTTGGAGCTAACTAAGGGTTTCTAGGGCAAGGCAAAGTGCAATTGTAGTGCGAGGCTTGGGTGAGCATCCTAAGCATAAGAGTAGTTCCAAAGCACGTAACTTGAGGTTGGAAAATTACTCAACCCCCTCAATCAAGTTTAGCTTAGGCTAAGGTCACATAAGTGAAGTTGATCAATTATGGCAATAATAGGAACAAATACTATTTCATAGTAAACTCACATATCAATGACTCAGAGATGTCTTTTAGCATGGAGAGACCTGCAAGTAGTTCAAGGTTGGCATACCTAGAGACCCCAAAAGGTCCCTATAAAACTCAGCTTGAATATATTCGAACCAAACGCTTCGGTGCTTGCACCTATGCAGATGGTTTAAGAAGATTCGTGATCTAGCTTAGGAATCTAGAGCAACCCTTTGGAATTGATCACGCTATGGTCAAATTCAAGAGGGTTCCTATATAGATAAGTAAGGCACCATGTATGTGGTAACAAACTTACCTTATAGAATGGATGAATTTGGATCGATCAAACCCGATTCTAAAGAAGGAGATCTTGAACACGAAAACAAAGAGAGAGAACCTAGAACTCCTAGAGATAAATCAATCATGTTGAGGATCACCACACCAGAATGGATTCCCCAAGATAACATGAGCATAGAACTCTTCATTAATTAAAAGACAGCTGAAGGTTTTGGAAGATTCAAACCAGACAAACCTAGCAACATAGATGAAGTAATCATATATGAATTCAAAAATCCTTTTGTTCTAAAAAAAGTTATTTATTTGGAAAACACTTCTAAAAGGATGTATGATGTTAAAGAGCATATTAGACATGCGTACACTTGGAAGGGTGAACAAATTTTCCCCCTCACAAAAGTCTACTAACCCTTATAGTCAGAATGGAGCAGGATCTCCTCATGTCCTGGAAGGACATAAAGAGAAATCTATGTTGGAGTTTGAGGTCTGCAGAAGAACGCGAACAACTCAAGGAAGAAGAAGAAGCTTGGAGCACAACACACAATACTGAATGTATTACCACTAGAATGTACAAAGATAAGTTGCCCATTAACGTAATAGGTGCATATACAAGCCAGGGGGAAAAAACCTCCTAAAGAGGGAAAAAAGTGCCCTAATAGTCCTAGAGTGTTCACACACATCACTACCAAAATATATCAAGAAATCCCCCCTAGGAGTGATGCGGTGAACGAGGAGCTTGCACTCATGTATAAGGAAGTTCCAAGCTATGTGGAATCAACCAGAAAAGGACGTAAGCCCAAAGCTTTGCGGAAATCTTCAAACTTCTCCTTAGGTAGAGCCTTTGTGAAAAGGTCAGCAATGTTCTCCTGTGTGGGCACATATGCCAAATTGATCTCTCTAGCAGAGAACCTCTCCCTAACATAATGATAGTGCACCTCAATGTGCTTAGTGCGACCATGGAACACAGGGTTCCTCGCAACTGCCAATGTGCTCTGACCGGAAGTAAAGATGGTGGTTGCAAAAGAATGAACAACACCCAAATTAGCCATAAGGCATCTGAGCCACACACACTCAATAGTCGCTATGAAAGCTTCCCTATACTGAGCCCCACAACTAGAAGTGGCCATAATAGGCTGCTTCTTGCTCAATCAAGACATGCATGGGCTACCAAGCATGAAGCAAAAACTACTAGTGGACACACAAGTGTCATAGCAACCATCCCAATCAGAGTCAGAAAAATCATGCAAATCTGGTGGTAGTGATCCCCCCTTGGGATAAAACAATCCAAGTAGTCGGGTACCACTCAAGTAGCGAAAGATGCGCTTAATTTCTTGCCAATGCTTGACACTTGGGCAATGCATAGACCTTCTCATATGTGAGACAACAAACTGAATATCTAGCCGGGTAATCCATAAGTAAATCAAGCATCCAACAACCTTCTAATATAGAACAGCATCAAATGCATCTCTAGCATCATGAAGCCTCAATCATAAACCTGTCTCCATAGGATTGGCAATAGATTTGCATTCTTCAAGGCCAAAACATTGCAACAATGTGTCAATATATTTTATTTGACACAAAGCTATTCTGTCATCAACTTACATAAATTGAATGCCCAAATAATGATGCAAATTCCCCAAATCTGACATCTCAAATGAGGCATGCAGATCAGCCTTAAAATCAACAATATGCATTTCATGAGGATCAATGAGTAGCATGTCATCAGCATACATAACAATGATCAAAAGCACATCATTTGCACGCTTAACATATAAGGCGCTCTCAGTTGGACTATTCTCAGAACCATGTGCAATCATGTAGGCATGTATCTTTTCATACCAAGCACATGGTGCTTGCTTCAAACCATATAATGCCTTTTTCAACCTACACACTTGGTTTTCATGCCCTTTCTACACAAAGACATGGGGCTGAAAAACATACACTTCTTCATGCAAGTCACCATTCAGAAATGTATCTTTAATGTCCAATTGATGTACGTTGCAACCATGATGAGATGCAAGTGCACAGATGCTATGAACGGTAGTCATTCGGCAAGTCGAAGCAAAGGTCTCATCAAAATCAATGCCTCTTTCTTGAGCAACAAGCCTAGCCTTATACATGTCAACTGTTCCATCAGGCTTATGCTTTAGCTTGTATACCCACTTAGTGCCAATGGCCTTCTTGCCAAGAGGCAAGTCACATAAAGACTAGGTATCATTTTTCATGATAGCATCATATTTTGATTGCATAGTAGCCATCCAATTTTCAAAATATTGTGCTTCATCAAATGAAATAGGCTCATTCTCATCACAGAGACTAGAGGCAACCATAGCATAGCAATCTGATGCAAAAGAGGCACTATGAGAACTTGAACAAGTACGATATGACAGAGATGCATCTAATTTGCTATCATTCAAAGTCCGCACCATCCATTTTGGGATAGTTTTTGCCTCCTCAATATGAACTCTCTCATCAAAAAGTGCATCATGTAAATCTGAATAAAAAATGAAATGATCTACATCATCACATGAAACTTATAAATGCTGAGAAGTTGCTTCATTAGGACCAACACTAGACTCTCCACCTGTAAAAAGAGGTAGCAAAGTTCCATACATGTCTTTGGAGCGAACTCATGTCTCCTTACTACATGAAAGTAATGGTTGAATAGCATCTTCCACAAAAACATCACAGCTAACCAAAATAAGTTTAGTCTATGGATGATACAGACGTTGTATCCAACAAAAATACATTTCACTGCTTTATCATCCAATTTCCTATGTTGTTGTTCAGGCACTAATGCACATGCCAGACAACCAAAAACACGCAGGTGAGCAACAAATGGCTTAGGACCATGCCAAGCCTATATAGAGTGATAGCCTGCAATGCTTTAGTGTGACACTTGTTAAGTACATATGTTGCACACATAACAACCTCAAGCCAGAAACTATGTGATAAAGCCTGACTCTTGACCATACACCTTGCCATCTCCATGAGTGACATGTTCTTTCTTTTAGCAACTCCATTCTATTGAGGTTTATATGGCACTATACACTGATGTTTTAACCCATGTTCAGCCAAAAATGCATTAAAGTCAGGAGACATATAAACACTGAGTCACAACAAAGGAGAACAAAGACATGTTCTCTATTCCTTTTTACCTAAAGACCATGATATCAAGCAATAAAGTGGGCATTTTACAATATCTAGAAAGCATCACTTGTTCTTGCTTGTAAATAGTGTCACTAGAAGCTTGATCTCATATCCCAAGTAGTCAAGATAGATATAATAAAATACTTGGTGCCATGAAAACTAGTTGTTCAACATGGTCAAGAATCCCACATCATGATCTTTGACAAGAGATTAGAGTTGAAGGTACAAGTAAGAGTTCGGGAAGCTCCTTCATTACATCTATAACCTCAACAAGCACAGATTATAGCTGATTAAAAGCTACTCGAAAATCAGAGTACATGTGTTGCAAAAATCGGAACATTTTAACAAGGCAACTAAGATCATCCCCTTTGTATAGTTAAGATCATCATTGAATGTTGGGCCATATTCACAGAATATGAAATAAATTTCACAAAAGCATTCCCAAGAGAAGATTATAATCAACAAAATTATACTAAGAAACATTCACACATTCATTAGAGAAATGCTCAAGATAAATCAAGCTGGACACAAAGTGGAAGCAGAACTCGACATTATATTTCTATTAAAATGATGTTTTACATTTCATGTGTTTTACAAGAGTAATATGAATCTACAATAGAAGCTGATCATAGCTTTCCTCAGGCTCAAGCATAATAGGATCCTCTAGAACATTAGAACACATCTCCTGCCTCTCTTGCTCCAAGATTGGGTCTTCAAGGTCAGCCATGTCCCTCGGTTCATCTGCAAGTGGGGTAAAAGGCTCCCTTGAAGCCGAATGGAATCTCTCCGTGTCTGCAATGTGCTTCCTTCCAACCTCTTGGTCTTCATCTGGGCATTCATTCAGCCCATTGATTCTCATTCTAATGAAGCTCACTTGAGCATCATCCTTCTCCACAGTTATGCAGTGCCTGAACATCTTTAAGGAGCAAGCCAGAGTCGTTCCTGAAACAGTAGAAAACCACTTAGAGGCCAATCAACATGATGAATAATGAAAATTGTTAAAATTGAAACTACCTGTGCCCGAAAAAAGGTCTAGGACCCAGTCATCATCATTGGAGAATAGTTGAAGCAATCTCATTATGAGCTTTTGTGGCTTCTGATAGGGGTTAACCAATGTCATGTCCCCAGCTACATGACAAAGTTTCTTGGTAACGGCTGGGAACATGAGCACATTTGAGATCCCATTCTCATTGCAATGCTCCCTGACTCTCCTTTTGCTTACTTCATCATAATAGCCAACTGTAATGCATTCAGTGGAGCTCACAAACCTATGCAAAGGAGTGTGATTGACGTTTGTCTTCACCCTGCCAACAAGAACTATAAGTGACAGAGAGCATCATTAAAGCCATGGAGATAGAAAGAAGATTACTTACCACGTGAGGCACTCCACAACATGACATCTTGCCTTCAGAGCAGTTGAAACAGAGAAAGACTGGTCTCTGCTATGGAAAATTACTATCCTCCAAAGAGGAGACATAGTCAACTCTGTAAAATCAGTGACCATCTTCCGAATCTGAGGGTGTTTGAAGGGTTCATCGTCATTAACTGATCCCAACATCCTAAATCCATAGGGTATGTCTGCTATGAGAAGGGAGAAATGCTTTCTAGGCACAACAGAACAGATGTTATTTACATCACTACAGAATACATTGTAATATACAGGCCTAAGGGGGTCTAGGGGATTGGAGAAACATTTCAGATCAGGTTCATCATCAAAATCAATCTCCTTGGCTTTCAATCTAGATTGCTCATGCCTTGCTCTTTGAATGTGAGCCAAGAATGCAGGGGGGCAATCATCTAGTAGCTCTGCAGACTTACTTTTCTTTGGTTTCTGCAGAATAAAGTGGAAAGACAATTAAATGAGCTCTTCAATACAACAAACTAAACTTAAGGAATCGATGCATGGCATCGATTTCGTGTGTGGGTAGATGCCAGGCATCGACTTTCTACTGAAAGTCGATGCCTGACATCGACTTTGGGACATAAGTCTATGCCTGGCATCGACTTATGCCACGAGTTCGATGCCAGGCATCGACTTATGCCCCCAAGTCGATGCCAGGCATCGACTTATGCCAGGAGGTCGATGCCAAGCATCGACTTTTGGCAGCAGGTCGATGCCAGGCATCGAATTTAGCAGTAAGTCGATGTCAGGCATCAAATTTAGCAGTAAGTCGATGCCAGGCATCGGATTCCTACTAAAAGCCTGGCATCAAATTGGTTAGGTGAATCAAGGCATCTATACTAATAGCAAACCAGGCATGACCTCTGAAAGAGAACCTACCCAATCACGAAACAGGATAAAATATTCTGATAAAGCTTTGTAGGATGATGTGGTTGGATAGTCTGCTTGGACCTCTGTCCAAGAAAAGCAACCCAGCCTCTTCATCATCACCTCCTGAATCTTCATGTATACTTTATGACTATAGTCACAGAAATGAAAAAGATACTAGGTTAGAACAGAAACATGGGAGGAGGGAAAAAGGATCTGAGAATAATATACATACTTATTGAGCTCAGTCACCATCTCCTCCAGGCTTAACTCCTTGGAGATTACCCTTGACAAAGTTGATATAATCAATGTATCATCCTTGATTCCTTGAAGGGCCCTCCATGGTGTCAGCTTCATGTCCTCAGGAGCCTCTTCAATTGAGAGGTCAACTTTCCTTCCCTTTCCCTTCAGATCAACCTGTGGGTCTGGCCTCGACTTCCGTTGCTTCTGGCCCTTGACCTCCTTGTTCTCCCACATTGTGAAAATTTTATCCTGCAGATCCCAGATCTCACCTGTTCTGAATGCCAGTTGAAACCATGGATCATATTTCCTCAAAGCATCAGACTTTCTATTCTCATCCAGTGCAATTCCAACCTCAATAAGGCATTGCTTTCGTAGATTGGGATGTATTCTTCCAACTTCCTTCACGAGACAATCTTCATATTCATGGTGGAAGAACCGAATTCTCTCTATGGAGGACATTTTTTGCCTGTAGTCATTGTCATTGTTGTGATCCCAAGCAAGAAGCTTGGCTTCCTCAGTTGTAAGACCAACATATATCTTGCACTCTACATACCTAAAGAAGAATGTGGTAGGGTGCTCCTTCACTAGCTGTCTGCGGGCCTCTGTAGAGTGTGAACCTCCAATCACATAATATGTATAAACCTCAAACAAACCCTCATTGAACTCCTCCACAGAGCTTCACTCATTCGGATCCACCATGACAAGGAATGGCACAACAGTAGCATGAGGATTTATTTTCATTTTCTTCTTAAGATTTTGCACGTGCAAATTGTGTGGCTCCCTGATCTCAAGGGGCCTCCTCCCTGTGACTGGATCTATTGGTGGCCTATGGATGATATTGATTGGCAGGTGGAACAACTGCCCCTTCTTCACAACTTTTCTTCTAGCTATGTCCTCCCTTATCTTGTTCTGCTCAGTACCAACAACACCCGAGGCAAGCTCTCCACCGGGTGCAACTATTATATCCTCAGAGCTAGAGCTTAAGTCAGAAGACTCCTCATCTGCAATTCTCTTCTTTTTCTTCTGGAACTTTTTCTGCACGCTCTGCTTACCCTTTTCCTTTACAGGGGTTGTCATCTTCTGTTGTGTTGGCATGATGTTGCCCTGGATCCATGGCATCAAGTCCTTGATAAGATTCACTGAGTCCCTGCATATCTCTGCAAGCCCATCTGGAACACAGCACTCTGGGCACAAGAAATCCATCTTGCATATAACATTTCTTAAACCTTTGGATGTCTCTACCAGGACAAGGAGGTTGTCAGAATCCTCATCTTCATAATCCAGCTTGTACACAAGGCCATACTGAAAACCCTGTGTTGTCGTGATCTTTCCTCTCCCATACGCCCCTGCGAACACAAGAAGGACTGCATTCTTTTCTTCAACATACTGAAGGCACCACTCCAAGTTTGTCATGTCTCGCAGTGGACGATCTGTCCTTAAGACCTCTGCGTCCCTCGACCTATCCTTCCTAGTTGTATCATCCTCAGGAATTTTGATGCTACTCTGTCCACCAGAGGATATTCCAACCGGATTGCTGGCCTTCTCAGAGGATAAGGATGCAATAATTTTCTTTGGTTTTGTTTGGTGACCAATGCCTTGGTCACGTTGCTGATCAGCAGAGCTCATGGTCACTCTCAGCTTCTTGAAGGGCCTCTCACTCTTGGACTCAGCATCCCTGAAGGGGCTTGGAAATATCAGCTCATAGGTTATTGTGTTTTTCAAGGGTCCAAGTCTATGCCTGGCATCGACTTGCACCTAAAAGTCGATGCCTGGCATCGACTTTGCACCCTAAAGTCGATGCCAGGCATCAACTTTCAGGCCACATTCGATGCCAGGCATCGACCTTCCAGGTCGATGCCAGGCATCGACTTGAGGGTGCAAGTCGATGTCTGGCATCGACTTGCACACAAAGTCGATGCCTGGCATCGACTTGCACCTAAAAGTCAATACCTGGCATCGACTTACACCATTAGGTCGATGCCTGGCATCGAGTTGTACCCTCATTGGATCTATATTTTAGGAGCTAAGAAAAATAAAAACCTAGAAAGCATACTATTTACTCAAACATACAAAAGGAATCTTTTAGGAATCTTTTTTTGTGGTATGATTTTGTCTACCTCTTGGTACTCTTGCCAACATTCTTCTTCTCCATGAGAGTTGCCTTGCTGGTATGCTGAGCTCTGTGCTCCATGGCTGTCTATGCTCTGTTGCTCTCTCTTGCTCGTGGATTTTGAAAATGAGAATGATCTCCTCCTCTGCTATTTATAGGCAATTGGGTAACTTGAACCAGAGACTAACTGGATCTAACTGAATGAATCCAGTTGCTAACTATATCTGTCAACTTATCTAACCAGGAAATACCACTCACACAAATAGGTTGTTTCACCTCGACTTTAATGAAATATTCATAGAACCTTGCAACTATTTATATACATTTGCATGGAATTTACACTTCAATGGCAAGAGTATGGTATACATGAGGAAGTCTAATCTCATGTATAAATTGTTTCTTAGAATCTCTTGCTTGGGAAATAATCAAGTCTAAGTTGTGTTGAATATGGGAGATTAATGACATCTTTATAGTGTTATCCTTCTCACTTCAGTTCATATTCACATTTATCTTGTAACACATTGTTGAAAAGGAAAATCAATGTATGAATAAACGTTCAACAAAGAACTTTGGGGTAATTTCAACAAAATAGGTTGGTAATTTCAACAAAATATCTTGGTAATTTCAAACGTCACTCATTGTCTTTGCATCCAACGTTCAGAAAAATTGTAGATCAAAATTCATTTGAATATCTTTTGTAACAAGCATATAGTTAATTCTTACATATAATTCTTACATATACTTTTCCATATACTTCTTACATTTACATTTCCGTGTACCTCTTTTACACATAATTCTTTTTTAATATACTTTCATCTACCTCTTTGAGATCTAGCCAAGACCACAATAAAACCTAATCCTTGAAATCTTAACCAAAGGTAAAATTTCTTCTTGTATAGTCTTGAATGGTACTACTCCAAACAATTTTAATATCTAATCCAGTTGGAACTCAACTTGGATATATTTTGATTCACTCATAATGCTAAGACTCAATGACTCATATCTAGTTAGAAATCAACTCTTTATTTTAATTAAATTCCGGGAGATTAGGCTAAGGCCGAACTTCTTATTATTTAAAAGAAAAAAAAAATTGTGTATCTCATCTTTCAAAAGTGAATCAAATCTTTGGTTCCCTTATTAGTGTATATTTGAGTAATTAAGTAATTTGATGTAATTTGATGTTTAATGTAATTTAATGTACTTTAATGAACTTTTGATTTCATATCTTCTTGATGTGACATTTGATGTGACATCTTCACTTGATCTCGGATTTCTACTTATTTAAAAAGGTCATTCATCTTCAGTCTTCTGTGAACTGAGTGAAGATGAGCTCAATCTTTTTTGTGGATGCTTGGGCATCAGCTTCCTCTGCTCATATTCATACAATTTCAGATTCATTGTTCTCAGTTGACCCTTTCCACAAAAGTGATGATCCCTATGGTTTAGAACGTGCTGACGATTCTATGTTTTCTATTGAGTCATTTAAGTTATCCAATTCATAGTGCAATGCTGCTCAACCAAATGCACCTCTTGATCTCCCATCTGATCCAACCATTGATCTCCCTTCTGACTCAAGTGCATGTGGAGCAACGGAAAAGCAAAGCAAGCTCAATCTACGATTTAAAAGAAGGCCTCGTGAAGTAAGTCAAAAAAGATTTAAATTTCTTACTTCATATAGACAGATTGCATTCGATATTGTGAAGCATTGTTGTGGTTTGAAATGTTTGTACAATTTAAGAATGAAGAAACTAAAGCACCTAAGAGAAAAATTCTTCCATTTAGATAGTGAAAGGCAGGATATATACCTTGTTTCTCACATGCAAATGATTGAGGATAACATGTCAGTAACATGTCAGTATGTGTTGTATCGTCACTTTACTCGATTATGGAAGGAAGAGTTTAACAATGTGTCTATTCCTCGTAAAGTTAGAATGGGTGAATGTTCAGTTTGCGCCACTTTGAAAAACATGGCAAAGGGGGCTACAACACCACAGGAAAAGAATAATTTTAAAAACCTTCTTAACAACCATCGTGAGAGTCAAGCTTTAGAGAGAAAGAAAGCAATTCATCATCGAAGTAAAGCACTCACAAATCCGGAGCATCATATGTGTTTGTTGATCGATGGTATGGATTAAAAAAAAACTTGTTTGCCACATTTTTATCGCATCCCTAAGGACATTGGAGATGAATTCCTTGTGCAAATGCATTTGGTTGGTGCTTTGGTATACAATGGAACTATAATGTCCAAGGTTTTCTTCACATATCCAAATGTGCATAATGATCCAAACCTTACAGTTACTGTTATTCATCGTGTTTTGCAATCATGGAAGGGTCTTTTGCCACCAATTCTATATTTGCAACTTGATAATACTGCAAGAGAGAATAAAAATTCTACAGTCTTTGGATATTTAAGCATGCTTGTTGAAAAATAGGTATTTCAGAAGGTTAAGGTAAATTTCCTTCTAGTTGGCCACACTCATGATCACATTGATCAAATGTTCAGTACTTTCTCTAAGAAGTTGGCACGTAACAATGCTTTTACTCTTCCGATTTTATCTGAGCTGATTTCAGAAGCATATACTCCAAAACAGAAGTTCAACATCTCACACAGATTTATAACTTTAAGCACTTCTGCTCAATGGGCCTTGATAACAGTGCTAAGGTTTTGGCTCCATTGCACAATATTATTTTCAACCATGTATTCTTGATGAGGAGGGTTGATGAAATAACCCTTTTATTTGCAAAGCAGTATTCATCTTCTCTTGGGTGGGAGCCTAAAGAGGGATGCAGATTCTTATTGCAGGTGCCTAATTTGTCTATAGTGTATGGTGCAGAACAATCACCATATGAAGATAAAAACAATACAGAAAGATGTGGAAATGTGGTTGATCAAAGTAAAAGCTGGATGCATGCACTCATTGAAAAGAAGAGACATATTGAGCGTGCAAAAAAATATGCTGGAGATCAAGATGTATCTTGGTGGGAGGACTTTTTCAATCATCAAGAAGAGATTATACAGTATACAATTGCAGGTCATTGGCCAGTTGATGTTCCATTCACATGGGATTTTTGTACACAAAGATCCGTGAATGTGGCCCAAGCATGTAATGCAAATGCACTTCAAAGTTTTATACATCCACCAGAAAGAAATATTTATATAGGCCCAAGGATGACAAAACAGGCAGAAGCAAGATGGCAAGGAAATTTAATAGAGATAAATATTGGAACACTTATTGCAGTACTTGTTGATGGTGATGAGGCTACCATACCATTTTGGATTGCAAAGGTTTTAGAGATAACTAAAGATATTGATCAGAGAAGAATAGAGGCTTTGATGGTGCATTGGTATTACACTAAAAGTAGTAATGCATTCACAGATAAATTTAACTTAGAAATGGTGTGTGATACTAAACGAACAGGTTCAAAAAAGAAAAAGAATATTCGAAGCACATCCACTCTTAAAATGGATGATGTAGATATTCTTGTTTATGATTTTTCCTTGACAAAAACAGGTCACTTGAGGAAAGCAACCATCAATATGATAAAACAAAAGCTTCCAGATGTATGTAATACAGGAAATCATAGGCAAACAAGAAGATTTGTGCATGATCCTGCAGAATTTGGTATGTACGTGGATGAAGATAGAGCTCTTGTGGATATAGAAGAAGAAGAAGAGAGCTGTCAACAATATGAGACTGAATCAAGTGCATCAGATGATGAGGGTGTAGACATAGATCGACATAGTTGTGAGTTGCATTGAAGCTCTCTAACATTTTTAGTGCTTATGTAAATGCCTCGAAATAGTTTGGTTAATGAAACCATGTTTTGTAGCAATTTTGAATAACAATCAGATATCCGCCCATTAAAAATATGTCTAAAATGTTATTTTTGTATCAGAATTATTCAGTTTTACATTCTTTATATAGATTTTAGACATGTCAATGTCTTATCATATAGATTTTGGACATGTCAATGTCTTATCATATAGATTTTGGACATGTCAATGTCTTATCATATAGATTTTGGACATGTCAATGCCTTATATAGTGAAATTTTGACTACATTTTGAGCTCTTTTTTTATGAGAAAATGACAAAAAATGTCAAAAAATCACATGTTTTCACTTCATTTTTGTAATATATGTATACTGGTATAAAGGAATCTCAAACATAAGCTGCCATTTGCTTGATTTTTGAAGAGAGTGTTCTCTTTTTTAGTTCTCTTTTGTTACGACTCGCTGTTTATATTCCCCCTTGATCAAAACGGAGGGTGCCCATTTTACATGCTGACATATTTTTAGCCAAAACTAAAAACTTTTTGAAGAACATAAACTTCGAGTTTGCTTTCAATGAATATACCCATGCATGCCTAGAAAAATTATCAATGAAAGTCACGAAGTAAAGATAGTTTTCAAATGAGGGTGTCTGCATAGGACCAGAGACATCACTATGAACAAACTGCAACTTTGGAGTAGCTCAAACTAAACCATCTTTTGGAAAAGAGGAACGCTGCATTTTTTCCGAACTACAACCTTCACAGATATGTTTAACACATACATCAAGTTTGGGCGGAGAGGACACCATTCCAAATTTTTGAAGGCATAGCAAACTAGCAAAATTTAGATGACCAAAGTGTGCATGCCAAAGCTTTGCATCTGACAAAGCCTGAGAATTATGTACTACACATGTTGAATCATTCATAGATTTTTCATAGTGTATGAGCTTATATAGCCCACAACATAAAATGCTAGAAGCAATTATGACATCACCATTTGACAGATCATGAACTATACATCTATCATCAACAAATTTCACAACCAAGCCAATCTTGGCTAAAGTTGAAACTGATAACAGATTCTTATTGATCCCTAGCATAAATAAAGCATCTGAGAATTTAAAAGAACTACCATCAACAGTAGTCACAATGATCTTACCAACTCCCATGATAGGATAAGAGGAGTTGTTGGCACATGTGACAGTATTACCTGTAGAGGCAGGGTCGAGTGAAGTGAAGAAACTATATTGCAAGGTAATATGTTTGGTTGCCCCACTTTCAAAGTACCAAACATCTCAATCTACTGCAGACATACATTGTTCATGAGAAGATAGGTCATAAGTGCACACAATGTTAAATGCCCATTCTTTAGTAGACTCTGTTTTGGGTGTAGAGGCCTCTACAACAACCATTCCAGCCTCTTTCTTCCTTGCCTCTTTAGTAGCTAGTTTTGGACAACTCTTTATGACATGATCATTTCCTTTACAGTATTTGTAAAAAAAAAAAAAATCTGCTTTTCTATTTTCTTCTTGTCTATATTATCCTTCTTTGATTGTGCAGAATTAGCAAATTTCTACTTACTGGTAGAAGAGCTCCATTTACCTTTGCTCTTCTGACTAGCCAGATAAACTTGATCTGCAACATGCATAATGGACATGTTCTGCCTAGATTGATATTCTTGCAACATAACAGAGACCAACTGCTCAAATGTTAAGGCATTTGGATTGTCTTTCATCATCAAACAAAGAGTAGAAGCAAAACTTTGATATGAATCGGGAAGACCATTCAAAATAGTCTGCACAAGTGAACTGTCAGGCAAGACTTCATCAATAGAAATCAATTGTTCCTTCAAATCTTTGATCTTTATCTGAAAATTTTCCATGGAATCTCCTTCATTCATGTGTTCACTCTCCAACTTTTTCCGGAGATAAGAAACACGAGCCTCATTCCTTGCCTGGTACAAAGTGTTTAATGTATCCCAAGCATCCTTTGTTGTTTTGTAGAAGCGAATGTGGGGAATCAATGCATGTGGCTGAGCATCTCTGCCATCCCAACAGAGTTGTTTTGCAGTAGGTGCAGCAAGAACCGCAACACGAACATGAATCTAAAGAATATCATCATCGTCAATGCCGTCTGCATCACCTTCAGCAAATGTGTTTGCAGTTATAATAGGACGTTTTTCAACACTTTGCATAATATTCCATAATCCTTTTGCAACCAATACATGACACATCATATAAGCCTATAATGGATAATTGGTATTGTCCAACTTATCCTCAATATCCAACATACATAATACATCGCTACTTTTAGCCATGGCCATTGACTAAAATACCTTGATGCAGAAAAATGATTGTATCTCAAAAGTTGAACAGAACTACCATGTTGAGTTCTACTAAACATGTAGTAGACTTTGAGATGCTTATATTGGCGAACCAAAACATGTATATATGTTTGACACAAAAAGATGAAACTTCCTGCACAAGTGTTATGATAGTGCATTCAGAGGCCTAAACGAGCTCAAATCGTGATTTTGGCACCACAAAGTGAAGCTGTTTTGAACTCCTAATCACCCTTAGTATGCTCACCAAATTTGGTGCAATTATGTAACTGTGATTAGAGGGGTATCGATGATGCTCTAGATGAAGCGGCGACCAGCTCTGATACCAATTCTTGGAGTTTGAGGTTTGCAGAAGCATGCGAATAGCAGAAGGAAGAAGAAGAAGCTTGGAGCACAACACACAATACTGAATGTATTACCATTAGAATGTATAAAGATTAAGTAGCCCATTAGGGTAATAGGCATGTATACAAGCCGGGGGAAAAACCCTCCTAAAGAGGGTAAAAAGTACCCCGATAGTCCTAGAGTGTTCACATCACTACCAAAATATATCAACAATCTAAAGAAAGATCCAAAAAGAGATTTATGCACACTATAGGAAGAGAATGATCAGGATTAGACAAACTCCGAAAAAAAAAAAAAGAGAAAGACCTAGAGGTCACAAGAATCAAAGAGGTATGGATAATTTTCCATTCCCTAGACCAAGAGAACATCTGATAATGTCTAGACCTATTTAGTTAGTGAAATACATGAAGAACTACTTTGATGGCATGGGTGATCCGTATGAACATGTAGATAAATTCAAGCAAGTACTGAGAGCAGAACAAGTGGGAGACTTGTTTACTCATACAAGGCCTTTGGGCTTACCTTGAAGAATGTAGCCGTAACATGTTTCAACAATTGCATCAAGAGAAGTTTAGGATATCTCACAATTGCTGGATATTTTCATCACAAAATTCTCCAAGAGGGGCATTAGACACAACACTTCATCCTTGATCCATAGCTTCAAAGAGACACTAAAGGAAACTGTCACATTAGCAAGATGTAGGTTCAGATAATACATTGAGAGATTCCCAATTCCAAATCTACCTATCCAAGTCAAACAAGTTTCCTTGTTTCTTAGATGGTCTATTGAGTGGAAAGCTAAGGTCATATATCTACTTGAAGGATCCTCGTACCTTATAACAATGCTTAAGAATGTGTATTGATATCGAGGATAACTTTGGTGATAAACTAGAACTTTCTAAACTCTACATGGATTCAGACTGTTCCACTATTATTAAATCCAAGCCCTCGACTTCAATAAATGAATTGGTTGAACAAGTAGCTTGAAATTTAGGAGTTCAGAATAGACAAGCTCAGAGAGTTGTCATAGTGAAGTGTTGCTACACTTGTGGAGGTGATCACATGGCCAATGTGTATCCCATGCAAGCTCAAAACTTAGGGAACTTAAATGCCCAATATTGTACAATAGAAAGGAAATACATCAACCATGTGGCTCAGGATTGCCCATACAATAAGTAGGTAGTGAGGAAAAACTACCAACATCCTTACAAGCAACCAGGTAGGTATCAAATCGAGTATCAATAGTATCTATACTATAGGCCACAATGTTACCAGCCATAGTATCAGGCACAACCTAGACCTCAACATGTGCTAGGATAGCAACCATCACCCCTTTTCAACGTGATATCGATCAAGTATGCATCGACAAAAGACAAGTTAAATAGGGCATTAGTGCCAACATCACCATTCATCTCATAAAGTGATCCTAATGCTCAAAGTTTTGATTCAAAATATGGAGATAGTTCACCACCATAATACATTGAATCCCCAGAGCATAATGAGGCTTATCAATATGATGCACCATTGATGGAACCTAGTTGGGAGTCAGGTAACACTCAGGTAATGTACATGAGTCCTAGACCTAGACCTCAGATGGAGACAATATAGGTTGCAAGGCCCTAGAGGGCCTCGTTATAGATGCCAAGGAGATCACTTTATTTGTGAATGTCCACTTCCTTCAGTAGGGCAACCTCAATCCATAGTGATTCAAGGCTTTTATCCAGATTGTGGAAAGGAACATCTCCTCAGAGATTGTCCTAAGAATCAAGCCAATGCTCAAAAAATTACCCCAATCAATGTATTGGCTTGGTTATAGAACCCAATGGAAGTGTGACCAATGTTAGCCAATTACATATAGTCACTAGAGCATAAGCTTTGTAGAAGGCCATAGACACAGTTCAAGAAAAGAAATATGAGGTTAGTGAATCTTAAGGCTCTAGCAAGAAAAGAACTAAGAAATGGAAAGATGGTCAAGAAAGGATGAAAAGACAGTGGACTACAAAACTGAGTGAATTAGAAGAAAGTCTCAAAGAAACCAAAACAAAAATCGTAGAACTCTCACCTCAAAACCCCTTGCAGAGCCATCCACAATTCAATCCACCACTTCACATCCCACCTCAACCCCAAGCAAGATCAATTTTAGCAGATCCTACTCTAGAATGCTTGGATATGATGTTCAAGGCCTACCGAGCTCGACTTAAAGAAGGGTCGAACATAGCTTAGTTAGATAAATGTTATTGTCGAGTGGACCTAGAGATTGAAAAGACTAAGCTATGTGCAAAAATGGTAGAATTAGCTCAGGCTATGTTTGATGTAAGCCATCTTTTCAATTAGACAAACTAAATGAAACCAGAATTGCACTTTGAAGGACTATTGGAGAGATTAGAGCAATTGGTGACTAAACCACAGACTTTAGAATGCCAGAGACTCACGATAGAAGACGTGGGAGAAAAAGCTTACCTCCACTGGAAGCTTTTGTTCCTAAATCTACGAAGCATGGAATCCCTTCCTCTATAAATCAGTACTTGCAATAGTTCTTAAGGGAAATACAAGAGGGAAAATGGGTCAAGGAGAGAGAGGATCCCCCTCCTATTCAAGAAGTAGATGATCTTCAATATCAATTTCCTCAAGACATTCCATGTATTTATGGCGAGCAAGTAGATGTGCAATCAAGTGAACAACTAGACTTCGAATCCAATTCCTTACAAGAATTGACTCATTTCACAAGCCGTTGGGAATCAAAGTCTATTCATATGAGAGTTCCCACAATGATGGTAAAAAACGAAGAATTTATTCTACCTAGGAACACAAAAGTAGTTAAGAACACGAAAGTGCAATGTTACCTCACTTTAGAAGAACTATTCAAAGTCAAACTAGAGTTGTGGAAGCATATAGCAAACCAATCGCCAGAAGTTGCTAATTCCCACTCTCAAGTAGCTTCATAAAGAAAAGTTTTGAAAATACCCATAGGCAAAATAGGAGATATGAGCGAACGAGAAGAAGGAAACACCTATCTCCCTATCACATATCAAGGATGCACAATGAAAGAAATCCTAGAATGAGGAGTAGGAGTTGCCATTGCCACCAATTTCTTATGAAAACATTAGGACAAACCAGTTCTACGACCAACTAGACTAAAATTGCAAATGATAGATGGACACATAGAGAAGCCTTTAGGATTGTTTGAAGGCATCACTCTCACTACATGTGGTGTAGAGTTTGAACACACCTTTTCCATATGAAAATTCGGAAAGAACCATGTCTATGAGATCATTTTGGGTAGACCTTTCATGAGACAATTGCAAATAGTGTAGAATTGAGGAAACAATTCCTTGTACTTACAGCATTAAGGGGTAACTAAGAATCCTTAAATACTTACAACGTTTAAGGATTGTACACATCAAGATGTACCACCCTTATAGTGGAACACAATTCATAGAACGCCCGAAGCTACAGAATTGATGAACTCCATAGGATCATATCTCTCATGGATACACCTTTATGGATGAGGATACACCTTTATGGATGTGTAAAGTTGTAGCAAAAGAGGAGAAGAGATTAGAAGCTAGAAACATAGGTGCCACAGGAAACCAGAGATCACTTCAAGATGCAGACTATGCACCTATGATCTTTGGAGATGAAGAATTTGAACCCCATGGTTGGACAGAGATCTTAGATACAATGGATATAGCAATAAACAAAGAACAATGGAGTCCCCCATTGTAATGAAGACAGCTATGATATTTCAATATTCATATGTGAACCCTTAATTGAGGAATGTGAAGCTAGTATAAACATACTAGCACAAACAAGTGACAATTTCTTAGAATCCATCCTAATGGATCCTTTTTATGTCTCAAAAGACAAGTATGTATACTTGGTAGAAGCTAAGACTCAAGAATAGGAAGTGTTTAAGAGCGACATGATGTTAGCTACACAAGTAGACATGGAAAGTAAGAAAAAGAAATGAAAGAAGAATCCTACCACATAAGAAGAAGAAGAATCTTTGTTTGAAGTACCAGAGAACTTCAAGAAGCATGAGATAGAAGATAGAAAGATCATGGTGAGAATGCCTAGATAAGAAGCTCTTACGGGAGAGGCTTATGACAATAAAGAACTAAGAAAGTTATACTGATAACTCAAGACGTAGAAGAAAGATGTGCGCTAATAGGACATGACCTGAGTGAGGAAGAAGAATGAGAACTGATAGATATGCTAAGAGAGTATAGAGGTTTGTTTACTTGGAACTATAAGGACTTGAAAGAAGTGGATCTAGACATGTGTCCCCATAGGATCCCTATGACCTTAGAAGCCAAACCAACAAAGCAGAAGCCTTACACAATACTTATGCAACAGAAATAAATGAAGACATAGATCGATTGATAGAAGTTGGATTTATCTATGAGATTAATCATACAGAATGGGTATCCCCCATTGTTGTTGTGCCTAAAAAGAATGGAAAATTTTACATATGTATTAACTTGAAAAAGGTTAATGGTGCCACTATTCAAGATATTTATCCGCTTCGTGCCCCGGTGGTCCTAGTGTGTTCACACACATCACTACCTAAATATATCAACAAATCCCCCCTGGGAGTGATGCGGTGAACAAGGAGCTGGCACTCATGTATAAGGAAGTGCCAAGCTATGTGGAAATCACTCCACAAAAGGAAGTAAGCCCAAAGCTTTGCAGAAAGCTTCAAACTTCTCCCTAGGCAGAGCCTTCGTGAAAAGGTCTGCAAAGTTCTCCTGCGTGGGCATATATGCCAAGCTTATCTCCCCAACAGAGAACCTCTCCCTGACATAATGATAATGCACCTCAATGTGCTTAGTGCGAGCATGGAACACAGGGTTCCTCGCAACTGTCAATGCGCTCTGACTGTCAGTGAAGATGGTGGTGACAGAAGACTGACCAACACCCAAATCAGCCATAAGGCGTCTGAGCGACACACACTCAACAGTAGCTGTGAAAGCTTCCCTATACTCAGCCTCACAACTGGAAGTGGGTACAGTAGGTTGCTTCTTGCTCAACCAAGATATACATGAGCTACCAAGCATGAAGCAAAAGCCACTAGTGGACACACGAGTGTCATAACAACCAGCCCAATCAGAGTCAGAAAAAGCATGCAAATCTGGCGGTAGTGATCCCCCCTTGGGATAAAACAACCCAAGTAGTCGAGTACCACTCAAATAGCGAAAGATGCGCTTAACCGCCTTCCAATGCGTGACTCTTGGGCAATGCATAAACCTACTCATCTGTGAGACAGCAAACTGAATATCTGGTCGAGTAATGCATAAGTAAATCAAGCATCCAACAGCCTGCTGATAGAGAACAGCATCAAATGCATCTCCAGCATCATGAAGACACAATCGTAAACCTATCTCCATAGGAGTGGCAATAGGCTTACAGTCTTCAAGGCCAAAACGCTGCAATAATGTGTCAATATATTTCGTTTGACACAAAGCCATTCCAGCATCAACTTGCATAAATTGAATGCCCAAATAGTGATGCAAATGCCCCAAATCAGACATCTCAAATGAGGCATGCAAATCAGCCTTGAAATCAGCAATATGCTTCTCAATAGGACCAGTGAGCAGCATGTCGTCAACATAGACAACAATGATCAGAAGCACATCAGTAGCATGCTTAACATATAAGGTGCTTTCAATTGGACTGTTCTCAAAACCATGTGCAACCAGATAGGCATGTATCTTCTCATACCAAGCACGTGGTGCTTGCTTTAAACCATATAACGCCTTCTTTAACCTGCATACCTGGTTTTCATGCCCTTTCTGCCCAAAACCAAAGGGCTGAAAAACATACACTTCTTCATGCAAGTCACCATTCAGAAATTTTATTTTAATGTCCAACTGACGTACATTCCAACCATGATGGGCTCCAAGTGCACAAATGCTCCGAACAATAGTCATACACCATGTAGGTGCAAAGGTCTCATCAAAATCAATGCCTCTTTCCTACGCATAACCCTTTGCAACAAGGCTACCCTTATACCTGTCAACTATACCATCAGGTTTACGCTTCAGCTTGTATACCCACTTAGTGCCAATGGCCTTCTTGCCAGGAGGCAAGTCACATAAAGACCATGTACCATTCTTCATAATAGCATCATATTCAGATTGCATAGCAACCATCCAATTTTTTGAATTCTGTGCTTCATCAAAAGAAACAGGCTCATTCTCATCACAGAGACTAGACGCAGCCATAGCATAGCAATCTGATGCAAAGGAGGCACTATGAGAGCCTGAACGAGTACGATATGACAAAGGTGCATCTAATTTCCTGTCAGGCAAAGTCTGCACCAGCCATTTTGGCATAGTTTTTGCCTCCTCAATATCAGCTCTCTCATCAACAAGTGCATCATGTAAATCTGCATCAGAAATGGAATGATCTACATCATCATATGAGACATGCAAAGGCTGAGAAGTTGCCTCATTAGGACCAGCACTAGACTATCCACCTATAACAAGAGGCATCAAAGTATCATACATGTCTTTGGAGCTAACAGATGTCTCCTTAGTACATGAAAGCAATGGCTGAATAGCATCTTCCACAAAGACAACATCACGGCTAACCAGAATGCGTTTAGTCTGTGGATGATACAGACGATAGCCTTTACTTTCAGAACTGTACCCAACAAAAATACATTTTGCTGCCTTATCATCCAATTTTCTGCGATGTTGTTCAAACACTACTGCATATGCCAAACAACCAAAAACACGGTAGATGAGCAACAGATGGCTTGCGGTCATGCCAAGCCTCATATGGAGTGTTGGACTGCAGCGCTTTAGTGGGACACCTGTTCAGTACATATGCT